>JAIFKI010000008.1:37823822-38241322 GCA_025389145.1 Misgurnus mizolepis | reverse complement strand
TTATTAACCATGAAAAATTTGCGTGTAAATGCATCTCTGTGTCCTCCGTCCAGCAGGTGTCAGTGTGGACCGTTTGTTTCTTCTCTGATCACGTGTGAGTCTCTGCTCAACCTTGATGGAGTCGCACGTGAAATTAGACATCTCGAGCTGATCTGCGTATTTAATATCGCCACAGTATAGATGGTATGTTTATTTATACATCAATGTCTTCATCTTTTATTCTTGTCTGTCAGTAAGCGCTACATGAATCCGATCTTTTCTGGATATGTTATTATTGGACGACCTTGTATCGCAGCTGTCTTCATAAGAATATTTTAGTAGGATTAACTTACATCAGATAGGACGAGTATGGTTTCATAGACGACAAACATATATTTATTATAGTTAACTTAACTTAACTTACCAGACACTGGTTAAAGACACGAGACAAATAAGCAAAACATTTGGAGATGCACATTCTCACCTGTCATTCTCTCTCTCTCTCCTACTTGTATTATCATTTCTGATCGGTTCCAAATTATGATTACAAAATTATTTGAAAAAAGTATTTTTTCCCCATAATATGTGTAAGCTGTCATTTGTTTGAAATTATCTTTACTTTATTGTGTGGCACACAGGCGAAGTATTTGGCTCAGATCATTGTGATGGGGGCTCAGGTGGTTGGACGAGCATTCGCACGAGCTTTGCGTCAAGAATTTGCAGGTAAGTTCGATTTAAAAAATGAGTAAAATGATTTAAAAGTGATACAAGTTGTCTGTTTAGGTTGGCACATTTGATTAGTTTTTTAATGCATACATTTATATTTCTTTATTAAATGTTACTTTCCATATACTTTTAATAGTATTTCTATGTTTTGTTAATATTTCTCAGATCATGCATCTTAATGTTCCAATGATTGATGTGTCAGAAGCTTTTCTGTGACATCAAAATAGGGATGTGATCTAAAAGATAACAATGATTAATTTTATTATATTAATGATGCAAAAACGTACAATATAACCGTGTTGTTTCTGTGAATGCAGCCAGTCAGGCAGCTGCTCAGGCCAGAGGTCAAGCAGGCAGACAGTCTGCGGCCGCGTCCAGCATCACGGGTATGACAATACAAGAAGCCCAACAGATACTGAACATCTCCAAATTAACACCAGAGGAGATACAGAAGGTAGCATGCAGTTCCTATGAATATAAACTAAACTTTTTAAACTTTTTACTGTCTGCGACTAGTAATTTGATTATATATGATTTTATCTTTTCTTTAGAGTTATGAACATCTATTTAAAGTCAATGATAAATCAGTTGGAGGCTCATTTTATCTTCAGTCCAAGGTAAGCGTTCACGCAATACTTCATGATGTCATTTATGTCATAAAGTCTTGTTAGACAATTACAAAAACATTGCCTACTAGTGGTTAGACTAGATTAGTTTGACTGGTAGTATTGTTTATTTAAACAAAAAAACACACACACAACAGTTATTGCAGTAATATTGGTATTGTGCATTCTCCTTTCTGATTTCTTGACAGAAATCTATAATAGAAATCTAAAATGATTTAGCCCTGATTTTGTGCTTGTTGTTGAATCGTGTAGGTTGTGCGAGCTAAAGAACGTCTGGATGAAGAACTTTCCATTCAACAACAAGACGAACAGCAGAAAACGAAACCACCTGACCAACAAACATGAGCCATACCCTCCTAACCCATCCCATTGTAATTATAACCCATAACCCCAATAAAGTCTTTTTCGTTTTGTACACTAAATTGTCAATCATTTGTTTACTCATCAGATGGTGTCTTACATGCTGGACAGAATAAAGCACACACTGTAGGGCTAAAATCAGGCCAGCATTTATCTGAAGATTTGCCCTCATGTGAAGTCTGACTTTAATGTACATTTTTCAGAATTAAACTTGATTATCATATATCGCTCGCTATTCATTCAAAAATGACCAAGATATGAATTTTGGGTAATTTGTGTACCACTTAACACATTGATATCCTGGTTTAGGTGTATTTGTTTAAAGTTGGAGTTACCCTAGAAGACAGTGACCCCTTAGGAGTGTTAGACTGCACTTTTTTAAGTGCACTGTATTATTATCATCTATCCATACATACGTGTTTAAAGGAAGGTTTCAGGTTCAAAATTACTTTCGCTTGGCATCTGTTTGTTGTTTCCACAAAAAGTTATTTTATTGAATTCCTCGGTTTATAAAACAAAACTGCATTTACACTGATCCAGTTATAGTTAAAGTCTATGATGGTTTGAAAGTCACGCAGGACTTTGCTGTGAAGTGAATTGCACTGCACTTTTTGTGTTTTTTAAAAACATAGAAGAGTCTAAATTGATGTAAGATTTATTGTATTATACTAATAAAATTATTTAAAAATATAATTTTATAAAATAATTTACATTTAAAAAAATAAACGGCCCCTGGCATTTTTAGCCACGTTTACACACTTTGCTGTATACGCCCTTATAAATACCGAGTAGCGTGAAATGTTCAGGATGTTCAAATGTTTTAGGATGTTGAAGGGATAGTTCACAAAAAATTAAAATTCGATTAAAAAAATAATAAAAAGTGAATAAAAAAGTGAACAAAACACAGAAAAAAGCCTATGCTGGTCTTAGCTGGATTTTTTTAGTAGGGAGTAAATGGGGGTTATGAATGATTTGGTTATAAAAATCCCTTAAAAAATAAAATAAAAATACATTTATACAGGTTTGTAACCACATGAGAGTGAGAAAATTAAGACCAATTTTTTTAGGTGAATCCATTAAGCAGCTTATTTAGTGCTCATATGTAAGTCTAAAGAATTTTATACTGAAAACTAAAATTGTTTTTGTAAATGGTTTTAGCAACGGGGATTTGTTTACACATTATCATTAAAAGTATATACAATGTTATATTAAAATAATGACAATTATCCGACTAAAACTTTGAAGGTAAATAGGAATAAAGAAGTCCTGGTTAGAAAAAATTAAAAAGTTATATAAATAAAATGATTAATTAATATCTGCATTTCGATTAATAATCACATATATTTATATATATTTTAACCATAATATATTCTTATTGACTTAAATATCAGCTGGATGCATCAGGCAAAAATAGTCATTTCCAGTCCAAGGTCGCTTGCAGAACGATGATCTGTGTGGTAACAAATCCAAAACTCTCCACAGTACAAATCAGACATTCAACAAAAGAAGCCACACAACAATATTATCAAATGCAAATTTATTAAACATTTGTTTCTTTTATTCTCATTGACATCCTTATCAATATCGTAATCAAATTCCTCTAAAACAGGAGCACACAGCTATGATGTACCAACTGGAGACTTGTACAGCTCTAAAGTTCTGCATGTTCATCTTAAGAACATGATGCCGGAAAAATAGATATTTATTTATTTATATATATATATATATTTATTTATTTTTCATATACTGTATTACATCTACTTTTCAACTATAATAAAAGGCACTTGGAAAAAATCTAAATACTGATTTTAAAATATCTCAAAATGTGCAAAAAGGAAAAAATCAAAATGAAAACCGGCCTTTCTAGGCCATAGTCTTTTTGTTAACCCTTTGTGCATCTCTGTGAACTGTGTGTGTTAGAAACACATTTCTTTCTAAGCAAATATCTAATCATTTATTTTAGACGTGGTGCTTTATTGCCGTACCATATATTTACTGACGGACAACGCGGTTGACATCAGATGCACTGAATATTTAATCATCCCTGCTATTAGATTTATTGCTCAAATCTCAGCAATTGTTTGCTAAGGCGTTTTTTGGACTCCAGAGTGCTCAAAGGGTTAAATGTCAACAGCTTATTTGATATTGAACATTGATGTAGACCTTGAAGGGTCTGTGTCAAAATCAGCTTTCTCCAACCAGCAAAAAAAGCCGTGTGTGAAGCAGAAAGATGGACTCATTTTAACTGCTGGACCATACAGGGATGTTCGCACCAGATGGCAGACAACTCCGGGCTGGATCTGCTAACGTTGGCACGAATCCGGCCCGGAGTCGTCTGATGTCTGGGACAGGACACACTGTTGGTAATGTTAATACAATTAAATATCTGACTTTTGTTGGCAAACATTTATGGTAAACAATGTAAAACTTGATGCCCAGTTCAGTTGAAAACCATTGGTCAATACACTTGGTTATGTCATACCGAACTATGACACTTTTTGACATAATGTTTGCTAAGATCTCAAAAAAGCAGTGGAAATCTCCTCCTGCATTTCACTTTCGACTCCTGGGCTGGAGAAAGCTGAGCACAAAGCAGCGAGATCAGAAATGAAGCAACTTCAACATCAGGAAATGTCACGTCAGTAAAACAAAAACGCATTAATTGTATAGTTTCTACACGTAACAAAATATAAACATTATGAAACAAGATTAAACGTTTCAGAGGAGTGTTTTTTTTGGGTGGGGTCATGCTGAAGGAAGTGTGACTATTTCACTTGGAATGTAACATTAGTTTGCACTGAATTGAATGATGTCCAATACGTGTTTTAAGGATATTTAAAAACTTTTTTTTTAATGTGTCTGTTCTGTTGCACAAACAATTTACAATAAGTTTGTATTTGTTAACATTAGTAAATGCATTAGTCGACATGATAAAACAATGAGCAATATAGTTATTCAGCATTTATTAATCTTTGTTAATTTTAGGCCAACACTGCAAAAAATTATTTTCAAGAAAAGAAATTCTTAGTATTTTTTTTCTTGTTTTCAGTAAAAATATCTAAATAATCTTAAATTAAGATGCTTTATCTTGATGAGCAAAACGACCCAAGAAAATAAGTCTAGTTTTTAGACCAAAAATATAAAATTTATGTGATTTTGTGCATAAAACAAGCAAAAAAAATCTGTACATGGGGTAAGCAAAAAAATCTTGAAAATTTTTCTTAAACACTAAATTCAAGAAAATTAGCTTACCCCATTGACAGATTTTTTTGCTTGTTTTATGCACAAAATCACATAAATTTGATATTTTTGGTCTAAAAACTAGACTTATTTTCTTGGGTCGTTTTGCTCATCAAGAAAAGCATCTTAATTTAAGAATTTTTAGATATTTTTACTGAAAACAATACACAAATACAATTTTTTTCTTGAAAATATTTTTTTGCAGTGAATAGAGTTTGATAGTTGTGCACTAACGTTAAAAGTTACAAAAAATGCTGTAAAAATTTTGTTCATTGTTAGTTCATGTTAGCTAATGCGTAACTAATGTTAACAAATACAACCTTATTGTAAAACGTTACAGATTTTTTATCAAGAGTGTTTTTATTGATGCATGGGGGATACTTAATTTACATATATTTATTTTCCAAATGTTTCTTGCTTGCATATCCAGTTTAAATGGTACTTACTGCACTTCAATATTAAGGTTGGTTTTGTGTCACATTTGGCACAGTGTCTATAGTTTAAATGTGAAATCAAAGCAGAGATAGGCAAGTTAGGACAGTATTTTTGTGATACACCCAAATCGGTGTAAAGTCAGAGTCTCTCGAGTTGGCGAAAAATATATTTTTTAACAATTGTATATCCTGCCGTGCTACTATACTGCAACCTAGGACAATACTATCAGATATTGGTTCAGCCAGCAGCGTGCAGTACATCACTTGACCAGAAGATGGCAGTACTTGCAAAAGCGCCTTGTTTCTCTATGGGGCGTTAGCATAACTGCTAGCTGAGTTTGTGCCCTCGTCTGACTTAAAACTCAGTGAGTCTTGTGTCTGTAAATCTTAACTAGTCAATGTTTCTATTTCTTTCCCCTTAGAGGACAGATTGTCATTCAAACACTTTGTCTATTTCGAAAGAAATGCGCTTACGTTGCAGTGACACAGCTAGCAGCAAATGCGAGGTTTGTCATGTTACTTGCGATAGCACTGAGCTGAGGAGGTACATTTGCAAGGGGTGCGGTGGGTGAAAGCACTGTTGAACCGTTCGACAGACATTGATTGTCTTTGAAAACAATACAAGCAGATAACCAAGCTGCTATTGCCCTACCTCAGCACCTCTTAGCAAACGTAGCCAAGCTTGTGTAAGTGAAAAAGCATTAAAGATTTTTATGTCTTTACGTCTTTTCATAACGCATGGAATGGCTTAAGGATTTGTTCGTTTAAAACATTTCTTCCTGAAGAATAATATAAGATTCTGTATTTAGTGTGTCAAATACACCATTGTCCAAAAATACGTATAAATACATGAAAATGGGCTCATGGAGCAAGAGCACAGATTTCTAAGACTGCCATATCAGTGCTCTTATGAACGGACAACAAAAGAGTAGCAGATAAGAAACGGTATGAAACAAAGGTGACCTTTCAGAGTTTTAACGCTAGGTTTGTTTTCTGCCTCAGTAAACTGTAACCACAGGAAACAGGTAAAAGTATCAGACGCAGGTAGTGCAGAAATGCAAAGTTAAAGAACAGAGTGACTGCATTTGCTTTGTGAAAACCCCCCACATGCTCGCCTTTGACCTCTGACCCCTGTTGTTACACCCCCCCACCCCTGTCGTTCCTCTGGAATGCGGGGCTCAGTTGACCACAGCCGGCTTCAACACAACCTGACCGGAGGGGATGACCACCCAAGACAGGGGGTCGTGGGATGTTCCCGTAGAAAGGTTGAGTACGCCCCCGTGCATCTCATCCTCACCCTCAACACCTCTGGCCTTGCCCTTCCCGTGGTCCCTGCGCTCCGAGGCCAAAACCGGTACAACGGGTAGCCCGAGTGCAGAAGAGGAGAAGGCGTGAGACAACAGGGAAGATTTGGCCAGGCCGAGCGGGGAGCCGGCGAAGGACAGAAGCCCAGCTGGAGGGGAACTCGGGCAGCCCAGATTGCTCAAGTCCAAGGGGCGGGGACTTAGGGGTATTGAGCCTCCCAGACCCTGCAGACCATGGCTGCCCAGGAGAGCAGCTGCCGCCCCGGGAATGATGATGTGGGCCCCATTGACGTAAGTCAGCTCGGATTCTTTAGCCGACCCGGGCTTCAACAGCGAGCCCACGCCTCCCGGACCTCCCTGTTCCTGGGCAACAAAATGCCCGTGAGCCTTAATGTGCTTCCTTAGAGAGCTGGGATCTGTGTAGCGTTTCAGGCAGCCCACCATTTTGCAATAATAAGGTTTGTCCACGTAGTGGGTGCGAGTGTGCTTGAAGCGGTCACTGGAGTTGGAGTAACGCTTGTTGCAGCCCTCGTAAGGGCAGATGTAAGGCTTCTCACCTGAAACGCAAGCATTGAGTTAGCAAGTCCTCAAAGCACGTATATATGGAGTAACCCTGCATGTTGTGACGCTGACCTGTGTGCGAACGATTGTGAATCTTGAGGTTTTCAAGACGCGAGAAGCTCTTGTTGCAGGTGGGACAGCGGTGAGGTTTCTCGTTGGTGTGAGTGCGGATGTGGATCAGCATCTTGTACCTTACGAGGTTAGAGATATGCAATACGTTAGACAAATGAATATTGAATGATTCTCCCAAATATTCAAATGACTTAATTATGTACCAGGACAAAAAGTATCTGTACAGTAGTCCATACGACACATGTGCTGAAATCCAAGGCTTTAAAAGAAGACCAACTATTTACTGAGAATCTTTTTCTCCATGAATCGACTACAATAGTCTTATTGACTTCAAAAATGGTATAAACACACCTTGCATTGAAGCCCCGCCCTTTGCGGGCACACCCCTCCCAGTGGCAACAGTACCCAGAATCCTTTTCAGGCTTCACGTGAAAGTCATTGACATGGTCCACCAAGTCTTGCAAGGAGTCAAAAAGCAGGTGGCACTGTGAGGTGAAAACTAAGTCAGATCAGGATCTCAGGTAAACGTTAGCATCTCTGTTTAACCGGATTCTCATTTCTCACCTTTCTCCACCGACAGGCCAGCTGTTCATCCGCGGAGAGGTCCGGAGAAGCTCGAGTGTCCTTGGGTTGCCGAATGAACATCGAGGAAGGCAGGTGAAGCCCTCCTCCTGCTCCAATGGGCACAAAAAACTGGAAAGCTTGAGAAGTGGCCCCGCCCTCTACGTAACGGATGTGAGCCGTGTCCTGTGAAAACAAAACCAGGAAAAGATAAAGGTAAACATAATTATTGCCACCAATTCGTCTGTTTAACACCAGGCCAGCAATTGCAGTAATTGTTGTTAAAGTGACAGTAAAGGCAAAGCTACAGGAGGTCTGTGTTCAGTAATGGCTCGCACAGCATGAGACCCTTATGAGTATTTTGCTGGATGCGTTGCCCCCCTCACCCCCCGTTTCTGCCTCCAGCTGTGCTGTTATGAGCTAATGCCTCGCTGCACTTTCTACACAAACACAGACTTCTGACTTTATTAGGATTGAGTTGAGCAGTTAAGACCCAACGAAAACAAAAAATCACATACATACAATTTCATGCATAGTACTTGATTAAGCAGAAATGCCTCCTTATAGAAGCGGCGGGATGACGTAATGTTGTAGGCTGACCCGGAAGTTAGCTTCATGTGGGTTCCTTCCTAATTTTTTCATAGGCTTTAGGATAATTGCGAAAAATAAGCTCTGTGATCAACAAATGGCTATAATACTAACAAGTCCCTTATCTTGTCCCTCAAGATAGTCTTCACAATGACCACAACTCTTTGGTTATTTTTAGCGCGATGCTAATGGTCTAAATCAGATTCAATAAATTGTGCTAAGCTATGCTAAAAGTGCTAGCGCCAGACCCGAAGATCAGCTGAATGGATTCCAAAATGGTAAAAATCAAATGTTTAACTCTAGGGGAGCTGGAAAATGAGCATATTTTCAAAAAAAGTGGAGTGTCCTTTTAACAAACCACACCATTTAAGGTCTGTGGCCATATGTTGGTCTTCAAATCACTAACCCTTAAGTATAACGAATAATAATAGTACTGCTTGCCATTTGTGGACACAAAAGAGTTAATGAGAAAATAAACTATGACTGTAACCGGACAGTGGCTTTCCGTGGAGGTTTCAGCTATGTGAGAAATGCAAACTCATGGAAAATCTCATAAGACGTTGCCGATTCCCAGCTGTGCCATCACTGACCACAAGAATCGTTGTTATTTCCCGGCTCCTCAAGAATTGGTGGCAAGTACTTGAAACATACTCACAAAACTGCATTGCGTCTCCAGTAAACGCACAGCCAGCAATTCAATTGTGTGAGAATTGAATTAAACAGAGAGGACTGTGTGTGGCTGTACCTCGCCGTAAATCTGATTTAACCCCGTACATCAGCTCATGAACTGAGAAAGAGAGATGCTTGTGTGAAGACACACAGGGGGTGTCTGATAAGATACAACCCCGCCCAGATCTGGGTCACCGGGGGTCACACATCTGAATGCATCATGTTGAGGGCGTGGGTGCAACGGGGGTTGCCCTGTGCATTTAATTTTGATGACTCAAACAGAATCAAAAGTCATTCTTGGTTTATTAGTTTCTGGTGCTGATCATCGTCTTTCTTGTTTGAGAGTCTGCTCTGGCTGTTAGTGTTTTCCTGTTTGTTTTCTATTACTAACGTTCTGTTAAACAGCTTTCATACTCAATAAAATGATTTTGATCTCAAATAAATGAAGACTTATCTAAATAAAGCATCTTACCCCATGAAAGACCGGAGCCGAGCCGTGTCCGTTGGTGAGATCTGGAGAGCAGGTGGTATTGCGAGAGGACGGTGACATACTGAGGTCCACAGCGGAGGGTGAGGGGGTCTCAGACTTTTCCTGCAGTGCACCTGCTGACAAACACCAGATCTCTAATTTTACAACATCCTGTAAGTTACACCGCACACAGGCCTGAGGTCTGTTTTTATTTTTTTTGTGATATTTACCTGTGTGTGGAGAAGCAGGAGATGCTGGGACAATCACGGCTGTACCATCGTCTGCCATGCGTAGCTGGCCGGACCCCTTGGCATGCATTGGAGAGGGCGTGAGAGCGGACGGGGATCTGGTGCCTCTGTCCCGCCCATTGACCCGCCCCCTGGGCACTTTCAGGTCCAGTGGCTCATCTAAGGACAGCATGACAGCATGTGGTCCTGAGCCTTCAACCTTCACAGAGAAGAGAGAGAAGATGAGGTGAAGATACACACTCGTATTCCTCATATATATATATATATATATATATATATATATATATAATACAGTTAAAGGCAGGGTGCATGATCTCTGAAAGCCAATTTGGATATCTGAAATCACCTAAACAAACACGCCCCTACCCCAATCAAATCTGGACCTTCTTTTAATAGCCCCGCCCCACACATATGCAACCCAGGCAACGATGTCATTATAAACCATTTCATTTTAAACACTCAAAAGTGCAAGAAAGTTTCTTTTCTCCGTTTTCATTGTCTTGCTAAACCCGCTGAAAAAACATCCCAGACCTTACACAATGACTTCCACTAGCTCTCATTCTTTTCAGCCTCCGACACGCACAAACTGTCCCGGCAATTACACCCATTAGAGTTTCCACATTCCTCACGGGTGCGCACAGCCGTCCTTGTAATACACAACATTTACAAATCCTCTAAGCCTGGTTTCTCTTCCTTCTACATGACCCCAAAATGTACGCTCATACATGCCTTATGTCATATAGAAAGCGGCCTTTGATAGACGTTGACTTGTATGCGCATGAGGAAGGTCTGCGAGGTCACGGCAGGGGTCACGGAGTTCAGAAAACCGCAGAGGGGGGCAATAACCAACAGATAACTGCAGTCACAAACACAGAGCTGCATTATCAACAAGATATGCGTCTTTAACCCACAAGCACAGAGCATCATCCATGTGTCCTGAAATGATCTGTGTCGTCCTCTTCTAGCCCTGTTAACAGCTATAAGTCTTAAATCGTCCAGTTTTTGGTCTTTAATGAAGCGCCAAACGGATCAGACAGCTAATGTATTGTCGGAAGAATGAAGGGGTTGCGTCACAGCAAAAGTTAATGTGCAATCTGTAGTATGTCTGTTTTTGTGTCCTGAAACAGTGAGGTCACGTTTGCACAGTGAACTTGTGATCTTTCAGGTGCGGTTGGAGGTTTGAGATATGTCTGCTATGTTAAGGTTTTGGTTTGGTTAATGATTTTCACACAAATGTGTGTTAAAGAAGAGAGAAAAAAACAAATATCACAGGTTTGTAACTGTACTATATGAACTCCTGTGAAAATTCTAATCTGAACCAAATGGGTTAAAAGTCAAAATGAAAATGTATTTACTGTACAACGCTCTTTTAAGATCTCAGTAGTTGTCAGAGTCGATGGTGTGTAGTGGGCAGCGCTCCGACATGTGGTGCTTTCGCACTTTTAGTGACCCGAGTTCGATTCCCGGCTTTCCTTTCTTTTCCTACCTTACGGTTAATAAAGGCAAAAATGGCAAAAAAATTAATAAAAAAAAAGGAACAAACCCAGAAAAAGACCCCAAAAATTTCTATATTTGACCTGGGCTAAAACAATCCAGCATACGTTCATTTATAACGCAATGGTTCATCCCGTGATCCAACATTGGGTTAAAAATAACCCAGCATTTTTAGAGTGTAACGTGCATTAACGATTGACATCAAAAATGTGTTAATAAATGTAAATAAATTAACATTAAGCAATATTAATAAATGCAAATATTATTCATGATTTGTTTATATTAATTAATGTTAACAAATGCAACCTTATTGTCAAGTGTTACTGATGCATTTAAGAGTGAAACCTAAAGTGAATATTATTGTAAAAAGTGAATTGTTGGAGGGTCAATATTAAAGCCACAATATGTAGGATTTTCACCATTAGAGGCCACTATTTCACAATAACACAGTAACGATAAAAAGGCGAAGGTTCATGATGTTATGAAGGAAAGTGGAAGAATGGGAGATGTTGTTTTCACCATCCAGAGACGTATAGAATTGACTAATCATGAAGTAATGAATAATTGTTTTTTTTACCTACGTTTACCATTGTAATGAATTAGTTGAAAGGCACAACAGCTGCGTGTTAGATGCTGTATAACTTCCGTGTTTGTCCACTCGTGTTGCCATAGTTTCTACAATCAGAAATCAAGGACAGCTTGGATATTAGGTGACTAAAAATAGCAATTTCTCTAGATTTACAAGTGCTTGGGAACTTTTGGGATAACTTAAGTACTGCATTAAATATATCACATTGTGCAAGTGGCTTTTTGATATTTTATTACAAAAATCTTAAATTTCGTCGCTTTAATGTTAAAAAATTTAATTATTTTCAGAGTTGCTGTACGGTATTATATTTTGATTAAAACAAATGTGAAGAGGACTAGACTCTCGCTAGAGTCATTTACAATAAGATCAGAAATATGGGAGTTGATTTATGTTGACTAACAACTTGATGTCAAAGAACTTATTTTAAGCTTAACAAATAACTTGGAATTCTCTTCGGTTTTTTAGATGGTGAATCTATGATCTGTAAAGAAAAATATATCATCTCAGCAAAAGTATTTTTGCTGAATGTAAGGTACTGTAAAGAAGCTTTATTTGAAGACTATGTTGGAGATTATAGGTTTCAGGTTTCATCTGACAGGGTGTTTATTAACCCTGGTCTTGGTTATCTGCCCTGCACAGTTTAGTTTAGTGCTAACACACCTGCCTGTAGTTTTCTAGTGAACCCAATGACCCTGTTTAGGTGCATTAGGTGTGTCTGGTTAGAGTTAAGAGATCATTTATCAAAATATCTTTTTTTGTGTTCGTCAAAGTAAAAAATTATGACAGAATTTTCATTTTTGGGTGAACTATCCCTTTAAACCCAACCTCTCATGCTGTGTTCACACCAGCCGCGGTAGAGGCGTCAAGCGCAAGTGATTTCAATGTTAAGTCAATGTAAAGACACGTTGACGCGCGTCTGGAGGTCTCGCAACGCAAATGAGCCATTTAGCACAGTGCATTGGACATGATTCCGCCACATTCGCGCGTCTAGTGAATTGAGCTTTGCCGCGGGAAACGCACGAGTTAAAAAATGTGAACTTTGGCGGAAAAACACGCCACGTTAACCAATCAGGAGCTTGCTCCATTAGTGACGTTATTACAGGAAGCGAGCGGAGTCGCAGAAGCCCCTCCCATGACGCGAATTTCCGTGTGAATGTCTCGATGACTAGAAATGAACGCGTGAATGAAGTGAGAACACTCAAATGTTCAAGTGTCCAACTACAAATTTGACGCCTTAAACGGGTCTGGTGTGAACCCAGCATCATAAAGACTACACTGCCTCCATGTCCTCCTTTGACATGCTGATCCAGAGAATTATGGGAACTGTAGTTTTAATAGTAAACTGACTAAATGAGTTGTATTTCCTGGCAAATTTTGTATCATGTCATGTCTATTCATTTTGAATACAAACGATACCGATTTGTCTCTGTCCATGTGAGAAAAGGAAATTTTCCCACAAGTAATTCTGACATTTTGCTGGCTATCATGTCTGCTCATCTTCTAAATACAACCATTCTGACCAGTTGACCGCCAAAGCACATTTTAAACAATGATAAAACATATAAATAAAATTAAAAGCAACAAGTAAAACAAAAAGGTTTTGAGTAGACTATATCAAAAAGTAGCCCACCATTGTGGTAGCCCTTGCTCACAAAAAGGTTGAAGGCCCCTTCTTAAGACTGTAAAGTTTATCAGCTGGTCCCCCTAATACAGATAGAAGAAGATGACAAGATAAAGATCATATTAATGTCTACTTGATTATCTCTCACAGAAGCAGAAAGGTTTTCTTTCATATTCCTGAGTAAGCACATGGCCCGGTCCAGAAGAACTCTTAACAAAAGACCTCCTCACATAAGCTACTATGGCTCCATGTGTAAACCATTATTGGGCCATGCCTAAGGACAGCTTTAATTAATCATCTCTTCCCCATTTTAATTACCCCCCCAAACACACACAAGGATTTCTGAGACTCTTCAGGAATGGCACAGTTCAGCCAACCAGAGGAGTCGGATGGAATGTTGCAACGTTCTGGGAGTCTGTATTCGGTAAAGTTTTACTGCTTGACAGTACTTAATGATGAATGGCTCTCAGTTATAGGACAGGTCAAGCTTGTCTTCTTTTTGACAGGTGACTGATTTATAGGGTAAATCGTGTGGTGTCATACGGTTTATGGTCATGTGATAACATCAGTTCTTCAGGCGTGCATGGAATGGTTGCATTCCCTCCCCAGGGGAAAAGATCATCCAAACTTATCCACTGCAAGCCTGCATTAAAGTCCAACAAATCTTAAAAACTGTAGTCCCTAAAACATGGCATAAGACATTAAGATTTGTTTCAAAAAATACATTTCTACTTAACTCTAATTTGTTTATTATGTTTTAGGTAGATTTTTAACATTTGTACCGGACAAAAACCAGTTGCACTAAGAATTAAAGGGAAATGGGCGAGTTCCCGTCACTGCGGAGGTGCTTTGATGAGACGGTTCCAAGCTGTAACACTTCAATGTGAAGTTTTGGGACAGGGTGTTGCTTTGCCCCATGCAGACATTTCAACCCTGCAGTGGGGTTGGCGAGGTTTTAAAAGGCATCATTGTTCCTCTCCCCTGCCGAGTAAACATGGGCTGAAGGAGAGCGTTTGGAACGAGACGCTGAATGAAATGTTTGTGCCTTCGCCGTGACCCCGGCAGCCAGAGGCCACCTAACCACCTCTACAAGCGAACTCTCGGCCCCTACGGAAGTCGCCAGACCTTCAGGTTCCTGGCTAGGGTGATGGTGGGCAAAGACCAGGGTCGGGACATGGCAGGGTCAGTGGGGGGTGTGGTTTTTACTGACCCCACGAGGTCAAACTGCAGGTCTGTACTAATCTGATCCTAATTAACCTGCAGCTCACCACAGGTCAGGATGCACTTAGTGTGTTCAGTTACTGCCTTTAGGTCACATCAAGAGCAATTTTATTTATAGCTCGGGTGCACAAAAACGCCAACACAATGTTATGTCTTTCTAAATATGAGTCACCAATTAAAGAAATATGGCACAAGATAATTAATATTGTTCATACTTTGTAATTGTGAATGTTGACTGCCGGAAAGTACAGTAAAACTCATTTAGGTGGTATGACCAAACTACATTTCCCATCATCCTTTGCACAAAAATGATAAACAATCCGAGTCAACTACACTCCTAATGGACATGCATTGCTCTTCAGTTTGTTACAGCTTTATATTTTAGGGAAAAGAGAAAAAGAAACGCATTAATTTTCTGACCAAATTCACATTATGTCGTTATTCTGATTTTCAAAATCATAAATAGGAAGATCGCATGAGGATTTGAGTGTAGCGCATGATTGCGGGTGATAGCAGGATTTATTGGTGCATAACAGCGGGTTTACGATTGTGTGTTTCGTGAGCCAGCTGCTGGGTGAGAGTGTGAAAATGCATGTGTTTTTGAGTGCGAGTCTCTTTGTATTAAACTCTCGAGTGTAACTCTATATTCCCGGCGTTCCAGCTCTGGGAGGTCATCTACAGGAGGTCTCTTTATCCCCTACAAACACACAAACCAGTTTCAGCTCACATTCATGAAGCTGTGGGGTTTCTTATGACAAAAACATAACCCCAGAGTGATGTTGTTTCATCTTTGGCACAGCATCTTAACAATATTTTAAAGTGCCCATCTTATGACTGCTTTTCCACAAGTTATATAGGTGTATGAGTTCCATAAAGCATGTTTCAAAAGTTGTTTGCTCGAAATAGCTTGTAGGAAAAGATTGTTACCCATCTCTAGTAGCCTCTGTTTCAGGGCAGTTCAGATTGTGCCGTTTTGAACTAGTCTTACATATTTATGAGCTGCTGCTCCTTTGATCACGCCCCACTACTAACGTCATGTGATCGTGCGCATGCTCAGTGGTATCGTGAGCAGTACAGACCATACTGTGTTATTATTTTATATATTATTATTATTAACGGTTTATGTTGCCAACAGACAAATCATGCAGAAAAGTATCACTAATAAGTACAATACAGGTGAAGAAACTCATGACACACAATGATTCCAGAGTAAATTGTGATGTTACGTTAGCAGTCGCAACAATAAACTAATTTTCCCAGGACAATGCTAACATATTCCCATTATAAAACATTTTCAAACGCATTATTTTCGCAAATTACAGAAATTAAGACCCGGCGGGGGATGTATACTGCTTGTGGACCGCGTGCTAATTGCTAGAAGCTAGCGGGAGGTCCGGACCGTGTAACTTATATATCTATGCGGACCGTAAAGTTATTAGAGGCTCGCCTCGTCAGAAAAGCCGGGGCGTACGGTCTCGGTTAGTTTGGCAAAAAGCTTTTAGCTCTAGCATCATAAATGTAGTATTTTGTGACAGAAGATGACAACATGCAAAATACAACGTGACTTCTTACCTTTGTGATGAAACAACGCGATCGCGAATCGAATCCAGTCTGTTTCAGATGTGTGAATGATCCATGAAAGTCCAATAAAATACATCCAATTACCATTTTTGTCCACAAATGCTTATAATCCGTGAAATATAGATACATAGTCTGTTGTTTACATCAGATTTCGCATGAAGGTCTTATCGCCTACAATCTGAGGACTGTTTGCGTCGTAACACACTGTATATAAGATTACTCCGGGTTCCAATAACCACGCGTTAAAACTTTGTTTTTAAAAGTAGGTGGGAGTATAATCCATAATATCCAAATAGCGCTGTTATTTCCGTGAGACATGATAACAGCACAGAGGGTCTCACTCAAGTGGCTGCTCTATGCTCTCTAGCTACCTGGTGGGTGGAGACCTGCGAGTGGGATGGTGGGCGAGAAAATTTAAACTGAATGTGACGAAACGGTTTGTTACGTCACAACGGAGCTGAGTTTTAACTGGCGCAATCTGAGACTCAAGGCAGAGGACATTCAGAAACTTGTATCTCACTCAAAACAGCATGGATGGATTTTTTTCCAAGTTTGTATGCGTATGGGAGCATCAGAGACACAAAATAACACCCCAAAACCCAGAAAAAGTGAGTTTTTCATAATACGGGCACTTTAAGGGCATTGGACCTGCGGGTGTGCATGGACCTGTGTTTGCTTTCTATTAGGTTTATAGTTCTGGTGCAGTACATACAATGGCTAGGGTGTTCTGAGTGGTTGCTAGGGTGTTCTGAGTGGTTGCTAGGGTGTTCTGAGTGCTTACTAGGGTGGTTGGGTGTTGTGAGAGATTACTGGGTGTTCTTTGTTATTGCTCGGGTGTTCTGTGTCATTGCTCGGGTGTTCTGAGTGGTTGACGGGTTTTCTGAGAGGTTGCTAGGGTGTTCTGAGTGGTTACTAGGATGTTTGGGTGTTGCAAGAGATTACAGGGTGTTCTGAGTGGTTGTTTGAGTGTTCTTTGTCATTGCTCGGGTGTTCTGAGTGGTTGCCAGGTGTTCTGAGTGGTTACTAGAGTGTTCTGTGCTGGTTCTTGGGTGTCTAAGAGGTTGCTAGGGTGTTCTGAGTGGTTACTAGGATGTTTGGGTGTTGCGAAAGATTACTGGGTGTTCTGTGTCATTGCTCGGGTGTTCTGAGTGGTTGTCGGGTGTTTGAGTGGTTACCAGAGTGTTCTGGACCATTTATTTGGTGTTTTAAGGGGTTGATAGGGTGTTCTGAGTGGTTGGTAGAGTGTTCTGTGCCATTGCTAGGGATTCTGAGTGGTTGTTAGGTTGTTTTGAGTTGTTGCTGGATGTTCTGAGTGGTTGCTAGGGTGTTCTAAAGGATTGTTAAATGACTTATACTATGATGTTCTGATTAGTTGATGGGGTGTTCTGAGCAATTGCTTAAGTGTTCTGAGTGGTTGCTATAGTGTCATGAGTAGTTGCTAGGGTGTTTGTTACTAGGGTGTTTGGGAGATTACTGGGTGTTGTGAATGGTTGCTAGTGTGTTCTGTGCTGTTGCTTGGGTGTTCTGAGTGGTAACTAGGGTGTTCTGTGTCGATGTTCTGGTGTTCTAAGAGGTTACTCGAGTGTTCTGAGTGGTTCCTAAGGTATTTGGGTGTTCTGAGAGGTTGCTAGGGAGTTCTGAGTAGTTGCTGGGTGTTCTGAGTAGTTGCTATGGGGTTCTGAGTGGTTACTAGGGTGTTTTGTGTCGTTGTGCATGTGTTCTGAGTGGTTGCTAAGGGTGTTCTGAGTGGTTGGCTGTTTTTCTGGGTGGTTGCTAGGGTGTCTTGAGTAGTTGCTGGGTGTTTCTGAGCAGTGCTGGGTGTTCTGAGTCGTTGCTAGGGATTTTGAGTAGTTGCTAGAATGTTTTGAGGGGTTGCTAGGGTGTTCTGATCAGATACTAGGATGTTCTGATTAGTTGATGAGGTGTTCTGAGTGGTTGTTAGGGTGTTATGAGCAGTTGCTAGGGTGTTCAGAGTGGTTAGGGTGTTTGCTTAATGCTCCAATTTTCTAATGTCCTAGACTAGATATGGTTCTAGATGTAATTCACCTCGTGAGCCCCATTTAGGATAAGTCTATAGATCTTTGTCTGTTTTATTGTGTGCCAAGTAAAAATCTGCAAAACATTCACCTCTTTAACACAGTAAAGATGTTTTTCATAACTGTTGATCAAATATGTCAAACAACTTATTAGTAATAGCAATCAAGATGTTTGCTTAGAAAATTCAAAAACTGGTAATAGTACCAGCGTATATCAATAAGCAGCTTAATAAGGCGAACAAAATTAAGTAAACAGTATAAAAATGTAATGTAATCACACAAATAAAAGAGACTCAGCAAATGAATCATTAACTGCCTCATTTAGCTAAAGACTGTCTGTGTGATTGCATGTATATTTATAAGGCAACCCACACACTAACTCCATGTCAGCTTTGACAACAGCAGCGATGCATTCTGTCTGAATTTAATGTGGTCAGCTGATTAGAAACATGGGCTTTAAATGCAGGTGGTCAGCAGGTGCTCATGTTTTAGGTTATCAGCATTGTGTCCACAATCATGAGCTCTACCGAGTGCTTTCACGACAACTTGCAGGTGATGAAACCGGTTGAAACTCTACACCACAGGTCACAAATGTCTTTCCACCCGAAACAAGAGGCTTTTTCTGAAAGACGCCCCCCCCCCATTTAAAGGGTTGTGTCTAAACCTGCTTCATTTTCACACTGAAGGCAGGGAAGCATGGGGGGTCATGTGAAGATAAGTATGTAAATATGTGGTTTTGTGTTACACTTCAGTAAATGTTTCGTCTTTAAACGACATAAGAGCGAGTAAATAAAGACAAAAGGTTCATATTTGGGTATTGTAGCTCTTTGGGACTGTATGGTGTTGTGGTTAACCATTGAGAAACTCAGATGTTTCTCTCTTTGTCATTCCCTCAGGCAGACTGACCCTACCTCCCCTGACGAGTCTACGCCCAAACCATAGTATGCACTCACCCCCCCTCCCCTGGCACATACACATAACACAGAGTCCAGAAGCTGAGAGATTTTTTCCTCCGTCCCACCACCCCCTCCACCTTCAGCCGGTCTCCTTCTCAGACAGGAAACCTCAGTTTCCACTCCACCTCCAGAGGGCCCCTCTCTCTCTCTCTCTCTCTCTCTCTCTCTCTCTCTCTCTGGCCTCCTCTCTCTTCATCTCTCTCTTTGGAGTGTCTTCTCTCACCCCTGCTGTTTTCCCATCATCTCCCCCTCCCTCAAATTGTGTCTTTCTCCATACAGTTCACGGGGTGCAGTCTTTACACAAACATATCACATCCATCTCCACCTCTTATATTTTCAAGAACTCGAATCGATCTGTTTACGTCTAAGGCGCTTCCACTAATGCAGCCTGAAATGTGAGTGCCTTATTTTTTTGTGTCTTCCTGTAAAAAGAGCGACGTACGCGGTGTTACGTAATAACCCAAAACAGAGGAAGGGGAGAAACCCAACTGGATAAAAGAAGAAAAACAGCGAGGACAGAAACGGCAGCCGCACAAGTCGTTGAAGGATCCGGGGCCAAGCGTAAGCGAGAGCCAAACGCCCAGAGCTGCCAGGCGATGAAAACAGTCCAATTTCTAAAAAGCAGGAGGGAAGGAAAATAACAGGAGGAAAGAGAAAAAGATGCAAAGTGGAGAGATGTTTTTTAAAATCTAGTGAGATGTCTATATGTGTGCTGCCTATATTTAAAGTTACTGTACTTCTACTGTAACATGGCATCCGAGCTAAAATAACATAAGTGATGAATTTTTTCTATCAGATTAGACTCGAATAATACTTTTTGTACTATCAAAAGAATATTCAAATTTTCTCCACTCTATCCTCTATATTGGCTTATTTTTCTACTGAGCTAGTTGCAATGCATTCTGGGATTTCCACAAAAATTGTTGTAATTTATTCTGGTATTTCCACTAAGATTGTCGCAATGCATTCTAGGATTTCCACTAAGATTGTCACGATGCATTCTAGGATTTTCACTAAGATTGTCGCAATGCATTCTGGGATTTCCACTAAGATTGTCGCAATGCATTCTGGGATTTCCACTAAGATTGTCACGATGCATTCTAGGATTTCCACTAAGATTGTCGCAACGCAAACGAATCCGAACAAATGGCACGTTCATTTAGGCGCTGTTATACCTGGTATTAAAATGCATTTCGGTCGATCAGATCACAAGTGGACGAGAGAGACAAATTTATATTTATACTTAGTATTTTTCATACGTCTCTTTTGTCCACTTTCGACCGCTTCTGTCCTGATTACTGAGGGGATGGTCCGACTGCTTTTGTTTAAACGCGAGCGGGAGAAATGACGCAAACTAATATTATGTCAAAGTTCGTTGCTTGTGTTGTAAGTAAACATGCTGCACAGAGTTTTGTAGCAATTGATGAAATAAGATCGCACAACGTTACTAAATTATTTTGTTAATGAAAGGGTAAAGATCATGCTGTACACTGTGTGTTCACATTATAATTCATGTCCAATGTAAAAACATTGTGTTCAGTACATCACATTAGATTAATAGGCGGAGACTAGGCAGTCTTTTGTGGCTGCTCAAACACATTCGAATCGGCCGAATGCGTTTTCGTCTATCTCTAAATATGCTTGAAAGTGGTTGAGCTTAAAATGTTTTACACCCCGTTTACACCTGTATTTAGGTGTATACAGCCTCTTTTTACAACATTATGCCTAATGTAATTGTACATATTAGTGCTACATGGTATTAACAAAAAATCATTATACGTCACCTTAAATTGTGCGATAAACTATACGGTATGCGGTGCGATAATGCTTTAAGTTTGTCCAATCAATTTTAACGTATTAAATTTTGTTTAAAAACGGAAAATCAAATAACAAACATAACACGTTTGGAAGTATTAAAAGTATCACATTCAAAATATTCAGTCATCGCAAACTATTGCGATATGCGCCTCTACGATATTTTGCTGGCTTTGATATATTGTGCTGCCCTAATACCAGTGGCGGCTCGTGACTGCTCTTCCGAGGGCCGCAAATTCAAAATAAGTGTTCGGAGTGTCATGTGTGTTGCTCGTGTTTTCAAAATATGTGTTTGTTGGGTCATGTGAACCACCTGTTTTGTCAAAATAAGTGCCTGCTGCACATGCGTCAAAACCGTTTATGATAAAAGAGACGCTTACATTCACAAAATACACGAAAGACACTCCCTTAACACTAAACTCTGATTACGCATGAGATTATGTGAGTATCTGGCAAACACGAGCGTCTCTTTTATAATAAACCCTTTAGACGCCCCTGCAGCAGGCACTTATTTTGACGAAACATGTGATGCACATATCAAATTATGACACACACATGATGGCTACATACATGTTGTGACGAACTTCGCATCATGCGCCCTCGAAAAGTCAACGGCCGCCACTGCCTAGTACATACAGTATATCCGACTTATTACTTTAAACTGACATCGATTAGGCATGTTAAAAGTATTTTATTAAATGCCAAAAACATCCATCTAGCACATCTACATAGATCGCACGCTTACAGCAATGAAAATATAGCACAGATGTAAATGGTCAAAACAAGGTTATCTTACCTTCAGAAACATATTTTAAACTGAGAGTAGCATTAAAATACTAGGCAGGCAGCTCAATACAATACGTTTTGGAAAGAGAGAGGAAAGGAGGCAGATGAGGTAAAGAACTGCAATAGCAGCCCACCAATGGCCTTTAGCCAGAAATCTCAGACACTAAGGAATTCCTCACAGAGGGGTGGAAAATAAGGAAGACGGGATGGGAAGACGAAGAGAAATGCATTGAAGAAGGAAGTATGACCCAGGGGAGACGCAAGCGAACCACAAGCAGAGGCAGTTTAACAAATATTCCAACACCTCCAACCAAACAGTCAAAGCACTGTAGTGAGTCAGTCGAGTCAAGCTGTTTATTGTCATCGTGCAGACAATATTACATTATGCCAATGACATTCATGACACAGCCAGACCATCATGAAGATTTATAGGCCTATCTTAGGTTTGGGGGTAGGATTAGGATGAAAACAGCGCTCATCTGGAGAGATTTTGCGAGATTCTGTACGTAGTAATATCCCATATAGCCACTATTTTACTGCCCTAATCTGACATTTGTTTGAGATAAACTGGATGGGTAAAAATGTTTGGTGGGATGTGATTTATTCTTGGGAAACTGAAAGAGTTTTACATGGAGTTACATGCAAACATAGAGCCAAGTGTAGGGGAGGGGCTGACCGAAAGGTCATCCGAAAAGTCCGGATGAAGTCATTTCAGAGAATTGTTTCTAAACACATTATAAATATATTGCTGAAAGACATTACAAAGACTTTAAACTATGTAGTACTGAGTTAGATCGTTAAACAGTTTTTCCACATTTCTGTGTTCAGGATTTTTTTGGGCGGGGCTAAAATGGTGGCTCGATGATGCAATGGAGCCACCATTTAGGCCCCGCCCCTAACACGATCACAAGCAACCATTCAGGTTGCAGTGGTATTTGAAAGTTAAAGGCAGGGTGCATGTTTTTTTTAAAAAAAACACTTTGGAAAAGTAAGTCGGCCAAGTACCAAAAAACACTTGTCTCCAATCAGCAGTAAGGGGCGTGTCTACTGACCGACATCATTGCCTGGGTTGCATATGTGTGGGGCGGGTCTATCAAAAGAAGGTCCATATTCTATTGGGGTAGGGGCGTGTTTGTTTAGGTGTTTTCAAATGTCAACACTGGCTTTCAGAGATCATGCACCCCACCTTTAAGAGAGACAGGTAGCTTCCCCGCTGGTGGGTGTGGCTTCAGTGCAGAGAACAGACACGCCCTCAGGATTTAAAATTAGAGAATCCTATCTGTTTTTCCAAGGTTTTAATGACTTCTTTTATTTATTTGGCATTTTTTATCATTCAGATTTGGCTGGGTGGTTAATAACACATTTATTATCAGACTTTAAAGTATAAAAATGTATATAATTCAATGTTATATTCTGAACAAAGAGGTATTTATGTCTTCGAAATAATATGCATGCATCAATGAAACATTCTCAATAAAGCCAAGAATATGTTAAATAAAAGTTAATATAAGTTTTACTTTATTGTCTTGATCAAGCAAGTACTTAATTTCATGTATTTTCGTGAGTCAACTTTACAGGCAGACATAAGGATGAATGGCAGCATTTCACACAAAGTGTTTATCATTCTTGAAGTAAACAAAGCCAAAGGTGGCATCATAAACCTCAGGATGACCTGACCAGGCTCGAGGGTGAAGGAGGTTACGGGAGGTCACGGCCTGGTTTGAGCTCCTCACAAAATCACTACAAACTGTTCTGTGTTATTACTGCCATTGTTTCCATCTGGCACAGTCATCGCTCTAAAAGAAAACAAGTGTTTTCCTCCATCAAAACAGTTTGTACCCTAAGCTCATAAAGTTGTTTTAAAATTAAATTAGCTGTAAACTTTCAGTAATCTCTTACAGTTCCACATCTGATACTTGACAAACACGGCGCATTGTAATATAATCCACATTCCACTATTTTCTTCAGATCTATATCGAATTTGATATTTACACTATGTGTCCATCAGCTGGACTTTAATGGTTGTAGACGTTTGGCTCGGTTGTATCTCTTCAACCAATCAGCAGATCTTTTTCTTTTGAGAATAGAGCTCACACAAACATCCCAATATAAGATTTTATACAAAGTTGTTTTTGATAAAAGTGTGCGCATATGCAACATTTATTATTGCGAGATACTGAGGGACATTGTGGATGAGATGCTTGGCAACTGAAATGTAAGCGCTTTCCAACTTTTATATTAACCTTTTGATGTCGACATATGTGTAAGAGAGACACATAGGAAATTGCAAGAAACTGATACATTCATAGTGCCATATTTGTGTTTATCAAAATGATAGGAAAGATTTGTAATGTCTGTGTTTAGTATCATATCCAAAACAAATCTGACAAAATGAATTATCTTTAAAACTACACATTTAATGACTTGCAAAGCAAATTAGGGGAAAAGAGAGGAGAAGGTGCATTATGTCTCACAAAAGGACATACGAAGAGCTCTGATGCGAAGTGCATCTGACATGTTTTCTTGCGCAAATGAGCATTTTTCCTCAGACTCTTAATGGATTTTGCCAACAACTGGTATTTATGATTATCCTAAGGCCAGGATTAGGCGGATTTAAAGTGAACATATTTGATGAACGTGTAATACGTGCCGAGAGCATTCGGTTTATATCATTGGCTCATCATAGGCTTTGGCATCTGAGCTCTTCATAAATACTACATATACACTGACAATACGGTGTCATGTCATTTCGTATGTATTTTACAAGTATTTGTATGAATTTGTACTAATTTCATTTGTACATTTCAGTACAATCTGCTTTCGCCCTAGTGATCTTGGGTTCAGGAGCAGGTTGATGGGTGTGGGTCTTCAATTTATGGTTTTTTTTCTAATAATCATACATTTTTGGACATATTCATACAAATTAGCTACATTGTAAAATACTTCAAGACTGTAAAAAAGATGGACAACATGTCTCCATAAACTTATGCTGCGTACACACCAAACGAGAAGCTTCATGTTTCTTGCTTTAGATTACTCGCGGGATGTAACTTTGTGTTATGCGAAGTGAGTTAAAGCAACACCAAAGAGTTTTTTTTTACCTTAAAATAACGTTTCCAAAAAAGTTTCGGTGGTTCATCCACTCAAAACAGGGTGAATGGCACGTTCACATTCGCTTTGCAGCCCTCTATCGGCCAAAACCGCACTAAAGAAGTTTCCAACCGACGGGTAGTGGTCCTGTAGTCCGAGTGAATACTGCAAAAACTTGCTTTATGGCAGACCTACAATCCAATCAGAGCCAGCTATGCTGCAGTATTTACGACAGTGGTAATGAGCAATTACGCTTCTAACCTGTAGGGGAGCAACGAGCAATAAGTCTTTTGTGTTGCTTTAACATATTTTCAGTTTGCGCGAAAACACGTTTGAGGCAAATAGCGCATGTTTTCACAGAAATCACGCTGTCCGATTCGTGTAATTCGCATCGGCCCGTGCAAGTTCACTTCTATTTGTGTCTTTGCATTGACTTTGTATGTAATCTGCTCACGCAAATAGTTGATGTTGCATTTGGTGTGTACACCCCATTACACTGTAGAAAAATAAAACCAAAAAATCCCAAAAATTGTCGCTTACATCTTGCGCCAATGACGTAATTTGTCTGTGCAGTACTGATTGTAAAGCGGAGCGAAACTCTTTGGTTATTTTTTTAGGCGCGATGCTAATGGTCTAATCACATTCAATGGATTGTGCTAAGCTATGCTAAAATGAGCATATTTTTTAAAAAAGCGGAGTGTCCCTTTAAGGACATGCACATGACAACAGGACCTCCATTCGTAATTTTGCACACATGGCACTTTACACAAACCTAAAACTCGAAACTGACACAACACCTTGTGATTTCCTTGTCATAATATACGCCACAGTGGTCCTATTACCCCGAATCTGTTACCATATTAGAACCAACCCAAAAGATAACAGAGCAGCTTGAATTGAAATTTTCGTCTTTACAGCACTGTATCAGGCGTTGAAGCCAAACTTATAAGAACCTGAATGAGATAAATCGAAAAAAACAAAGATTAAAAGAATATTTCATAAAATTGTGATGCACCAGCGTGAACTTACATATTATGTAATCACATGAAAAGGTCATGCATGACGTATGCGAAAATACCGCTCCGGTGTTTACAAGTGTGGAAAAAGAGGACCGTTTTGACGTTGTTCTATGTGGATGATACTAATTAATGTATTTGTGCAGCCCAGTCCCACGAAATGACGTACCTATAGTCACGTAATTTTGTTATTCTTTTCCGTGATACTGTCACAAATTTCCGCATTTTTACGTGATCATATCACGAATTTCTGTTCATGTGTCATTTTCATGTATTGGTTACTCAACTGTTTTGTCCTATTTTCTTACAATTTTTGCTTCGGTTTAGGGTTAGATTTACATAAAATGACATCCTTAGCCAAACCCAACTCTAACCCTTACGCCAGGCGACAATGGTTTAAAATTTAGAAAATATAAAAAAAATTGTATAATAAACCAAAACTTAAAGTGACATCCTAACGCAAACACCAAATCTAACCCTAAACCGAAGCGAAAATGGTTTAAAAATAGGAAAAAGCAGTTGAGTAACCAATACGTGACAATGACAAATAAACAGAAATTTGTGATACGATCGCAAAAAAAAAACGTGTAAATTCGTGACAGTATCACGAAAAATAATCAAAAAATTACGTGACTATAGGTACATAATTTTGTGAGACTGGGTAGCCTTGTGTCAGTTTATTGTTTAAAATGGTCCGCAAGTGTGCATTTCACATATGTAACGTGTGACCTTTCGATGTGATTGTGTAATACTTAAGGTCGCGCTGGCGCATCTCACGGCTAGTGCCAGACGAAAAGTGGTTTAATAGTACATGTTTTTATTTTATTTTATTGGCAAAAATGGTGATGTTTTTCGTAGATAAGACCCTTTTGGCTCAGTTGGGATCTTTTAGAAGCTGTAACTGTAAACTGTTGAGGTCCACTTAAGTCCACTATATGAAGAAAAATCCTGAAATGTCTTCCCTTAATAAACATAATTACTTTTTGACTGAAGAAAGAAATACATAAACACTTTGGATGACATGGGGGTGAGTAAATCATCTGGATTTTTTTATGAAATTGGAGTAATCCTTTAAGCTAGCATATATAGACGAATGTCTAGTTAACGACAAAAAGCACCATTATACTCGTCGATAAAAGCCCACAAACTGCAGCCTTCTTTGCAATATATTGTTTTTAGTTTAACCGTACTTTAAATATGTACTTTCTCACGCTGCTTATGTAACAAACCAAAACCATTGCTGAGGTTTGTGTAAAATATTACTGGCATTCACCACTAAAATCTATTAACCAATTCTTTCTAAATCAATGTTGGTCAAGCTCTGACTAATACCCCATACTCATGTCAAATGTACAAATACACATTTGCTGTCCAACTCTGTATTATTTTCTCTCTTGGTTCTTGGCTCCTCTCTTCTTTCCCTCAAGCTTCCCTCCCTCACAACGTTTTGATTTCTGCCGCCTCCAGCCACAAACAGTGATGCAATCCACAGACTCCTGCGTGCAATAACAGGGCCTGGTGAGCTCTAGAGCAGGGCAGGGCGCTCGGCATTTCTCTCTCTGTCTGAAACAAATAAAAAGACTGGAGGATTTGGAAAAAGAAAAGGGTTGGAATAGCGAGAAGCAGACTGAAATGAGACATTGTTTAGCCTGGTGTATTTTCGGTTAATTTGTGCTCTGGTTGTTTTTTTTGTCTAAGTGGATTGTTTAACTTTAGGAATGAGGGTGGCATATTGTCAGTGTGCTTTGGGTTTTCTTCAAAGGTTTAGGAATGATGTAACCTGACTTAATCTCAAGGCATCTTAACAGACAGGAATGTAATCGCACGAAAACTGGAGGCACAAACTCACGGAAGGTGAAAACCAAAATCTTCTCAGACTTAAGCGTTTCTCACATAAAGAGTCGGGAACTTAAATGTTAGCAGTTCCAGATTTTTCTAACAAGTCCTGGCTTCTCTAGAAATGCTGTAATGTGCTCACAAAGGGCTTTTAGGGCATCACTAAGCGGTTGAAATGTTGAAAAAATAAAAATCCTACTGTTTTTTTACTCAAGTCCTCATAAATAGTACTTTTTCTTTTTTCATTGCTTCAAAGCAGCATTACAAGAAAGATAAAGAATAAATGAAAACCACAGGGAAAACAGACAGATAAATTATTAAAGGTGCAGTGTGTAATTTTCAGAAGGATATCTTGTCAGAAATGCAAAATAATATACAAAATTAAATTATCAGGGGTGTATAAAGACCTTCCATAATGAACATAATGTTATGTGTTTATTGCCTTAGAATGAGATGTTTTATCTACATACACAGCGGGGTCCCCTTACATGGAAGCCGCCATTTTGTGTGCAACTTTTTTACTAAGTTATCTCCAACGATGACAGGTTTGTCCGGTGGCGGCTACCGTAGCTTCTCTATGTGTTTCAAAAGCAAGAGGTGAGCAGTGGACTGAGCCGTTGGTTGCAATTCTCAACCTCACGACTAGATGCCGCAAAAATTTACATTGCAAATTTAATTGTCCTTATTTAATAAATTGTAATTTAACTCTTTCACCGCCACCGTTTTAAAAAAAGTTGCCAGCCAGCGCCAGCGTTTTTCATGATTTTCACCAAAGTTTAATGCCTTCCAGAAAATGTTCTTCTTTAAATATATAAACATACAATATACCAAATGAAAGAACAGACCCTCTGCTTTCAAACAAAAAAAAACGTTTCATCCTACCTTTAGTGGTTCTTTTGCAATCAGCTTTTGAATTTTGCAAAAACACCATATTTTGAGCAAAAAGCAGAAATAATTCCATTTTTGTGACGGACTTTTCATAGAGATCCCATTCAGAGCGATCTTTAAAACAGACACGGACATGCAGCAGCTTGCCATGGGGCAAAACTTCCGGGTTTAAAAAGTTGCGGAAGGGCGCCACCTGGTGGATAATAGCGGTATTGCGGAAAGACGGAAAATCTCGTCATTGGCGGGGAAGCGTTTTCTCTTACTTGACGAGATATCTCGTCAATGGCGGGGAAAGAGTTAACAACATGGGATCCAAACAGCATATGGCTCTGGGCCGGATCTGCGCCGAAGTCGGCATCTCCTGTGCGCATTCGGCCCAGAGTCGTCTGCTGTCTGTGATACTTTTCTTCGACTATCAAACATGTAGTCACTTAATATGATAAATAACTGTGGTAATATTAAACTTGACATGTCTTTTCCTTAAAGGGACACTGCACTTTTTTTGAAAATGTATCATTTTCCAGCTCCCCTAGAGTTAAACATTTGATTTTTACCGTTTTGGAATACATTCAGCCGATATCTGGGTCTGGCAGTACCACTTTTAGCATAGCTTAGCATAGTCCATTGAATCTAATTAGACCATTAGCATTGCACTTAAAATAACCAAACATGGCTGCAGGAGTAGCAATGATATTACGCAGTGCCCGAAAATAGTGCCCTTGGTAACTTTCAATAGCAGGGGACTATTTTCAGGCACTGCATAATATCATTGCACCTCCTGCAGCCATGTTATGGCATCAAAGTCCTTGATTATTATGCCAGAATGAGACTATGGGCCCTATCTTGCACCCAGCGCAATTGACTTTGTCAGTGACGCATGTATCATTCGTATTTTGCACCGGCGCACAGCGGGTTTTTCCCTCCACAGACGCACGTCGGCAAACTAGGGAATGAACTTGCGCTCCCTGGGCGGTTCAGCTCAAAAAAAGAGGCGTGTTCCGGCGCAAACCATCCCTGATGCTATTTTGCAGTTTCAAAAAACAATTGCGCCACTGACCAGAAAAAAAAAGTTTAAAGTCAGTGGCGCGTTGCGCGTTGTTCATTATGCTATTTTAAGGGCGCATGCTTGACCATAATGTATAGCGTGCACAACGCGCATAAACTTTGCATTTAATCTACACAGATGCAACAGTTATTTTTGCAAATCATAAATTGTTACACTAAAAAATATTAATACACGGAAGGGGAATCATAGTGGTGAGCATTGTGGTGATAGTTTTTATTTATTGTGTAGCTGCGTTAAATAATTCTCATGCAAATAACGATTAAAATATTTTCATAAGTTTGTTGTGTGGCTGCTGTATTACGTTTATTTTATGTAAATAATAATTAAAATGTTTTCATAAGAAACCTTAATGTATATGAACTTGATTTGTAAGAGTAATTTGGGGTTATACCTGGCTTGCGTTTCTTGGGTCCGATTTCAAAGCCCCCAAACCCTTTCAGCGGTGAGGGTGGACGCAGCGATGTCCTCTGCTGGCGTCAGGTCCTAAGGCAGATCCCCCTCCCGTTACATGGCGTGCTCCAAATTTATGCTGGCAAGCTTGGGATTCCCCCGTCTCCTGACATCATTGTAGTGCTTGGCGCAACGATATGCCAGCTGATGAGACTGTGGCTATTTCCTCTCACGCCTGTTTAACCTACGCTGATTTAGGCGAGTTTCTTGAATCCCCATACAAAATAACCTCTCTGTCTTTGACTGCTCTTACAAGAACATCGGTCTCCTCGGCTGTGAACCGCTCCTGGCGTGCGCCTGGTAAATCCGTCATAATAATAGCAACCCGCCATGGAATTTGCGCCCTTGCGTTTAAAGGGAATGTTGGATAGCGTTCTGATTGGTTTATTTGACGTTACGCCCAAACCACACCTATGAATAATGAACCTACTTCAGACCAACCCCTTATTGATTTGCGCCCGGCGCAAGAGTTATTTCTCACGCCAGGAAAATAGCAATAGCGCCCAGATCCGCCCACAAACTCACTTGCGCGTTGCGCTTCGCACTTGCGTTTCAGATCGTTAAAATAGGGCCCTATAGTTACTAACCATATCGACCTAGAAAATCGCAACATTAAATTTTCCGTCGGTCTTAGTACACGATGTAACTATGGAAAAGACCAGTTTTAAATAGGAAAAATATTGAAACTCTTTGGTTATTTTTGAGCGCGATGCTAATGGTCTAATCAAATTCAATGGACTAGCATTTTTAAATTAGCATATTTAAAAAAGTGGTGTGTCTCTTTAAAAGAAAAAAATATATAAGAGCAAGAGTTTTACATTTCAAAAGGAATTCTCCAAAAATACAGCAGTGGAGAAATTATATCAACATCATCAAGTGCACCCCAACACCACACATCTACAGATTGATTGTAGCAGACCATTACAAGAAAATCTATATTACCAAAATGTACAAAGAACGGTAAAGAAGAAACTCTAAAGGATGCTGCTTTTTCCATACAATGTAGATAAAGTTGTCAGTCACTAACATATTGCTTGCCTTGTTGAGTTTCACAAAAACCATGCAGGAACATGCTTCCCTTTTCTGTGAATTATTATACAGTACAGCTGGGCTACAAGTACAATAAAAGTTGTCACATTTCATCAGCCTGAATGAGAATCAGTAGATCAAAAATCCCCATGTATTTCCCTCAGTCCAGCTGCTTGAGAAAGCAATGCAGATATAATTCTATATAGTCGTGCTTTTTCCAGCCCCATGCAAAAGTCCTTTGTTTGATCTCGAATGTTTGCCAGTGAACCGTCAGAGTTGCATTAAGTTTCTAAAAACAGGTTGTGAATGGCCTTTGACTGAACGGAGCGACCGGTGAAATCTAATGGACCTTAAAGTAGATGCAGAGCGCGATTACAGTCAGTTTACGGTTCGTGCATATTTCTGCCGATTGTTCCTCAGATCCGCCCCTTTACTCAACCTGAGACGGATCTTCCCCGGAGGCACACGAGGTCACCGGAGGAATTCCGGGGGATTGGCACCTGGCTAAATCCCTGGAACATACGCACGCTCACTTCTTCCACTCTCCTCTGAGACCGTGCGTGGATCCTGTCTACACAAACACAACATTCCTGTGCGTGCAATTAAATAATCCACAACGCAGCTTGTGTGGACATGCAATACGACGTGTCTGTCAAATACAAAGTCGCTGCCGAGGAGGTCAGCGAGTGCAATTGTTCAATTGTAAGAAAGAGTTCGGCCGGGGTCTGTTTCCATCTGGAAAGCAGAGCCGTAGCTCAACCCTTTGGCCATTGGGTGGGGTGGTAAATGTCTAGGCGTTTAGAGAGGGTCTGGTGTTCTTTTTATCCCACACTGCCACGGATTTACGGGATCTTACGAATGCATGGAAACTCGGCTCGGTAAGCAACATCCCTCTGCCATATTTCAGCATTGCAGTAAGTTCTGTGAATGACAAATGTGAGTCTAAGCAATCCGCACGGAGGCCCTCGTGTTTTTAAGGGGATTTTGCTTTTAAGCATAAAACACAAAGTGACTGCATGCTGAGTTCATGCCAGCGACGGGTGCAGTGGGTATATTTCACATTTTGGGAAGCTTATTTCCTGGATTCAGATATTATGCCAATGCCACATGAGAAATGAACTCTTTCTCTTTTTAACTTAACTTTCTGACAGGAAAGCCTTAGGCGTGTCCCTTTAGGTGTATGGGAAAACTTAAATCTGCTGTAACTGGATAGGAGATGATACGTGGCTATCGGCAGCTTCACCTCGGGGAATATCTTTGGCATCCTGGTGCTTCACATGATAGAATGATGTGGTCTTTTTTTCATCGACTACACAGATGAGTCCTCTGGTCTGCGGTATTTTGACAAGCACCTGTGTACAAACCAACCAGCGCTGCAGACGACAGAAGGTTTCGAGAGCCGTGTGTTGAGGCCAGCAGGCCACAGGGGACGGAGCGAGAGACAGGGTGGGGGTTTAGCTTTCGAGACCAAAACACACCGCAATAGGAAGAAAACAGGAAGATGTAGAAACCAAGAACAGAAGTACGTAATTGGCTAACAAAATGAGATGATGTTAAACTGGACGTGCTGGGCTGAATTATCTTATATATCACACATACACATAATATAAAGGATTGTATATCTTTGAAATCATTTTTGGAGTAATGTTAGCCAGCTGATGAACAATAAAACACTGAGAGCCAATCAAAATTGTTTTAAGTTTGAAAGACTTTACTTTAAATGCAACGTAACTTAGAATAAATATATAATGTTATCAGCCATTAGTGTGGATGCTAATATATCTTTTAAGTTATCATTCATAGTGTGAACGACCTTCAACAGCTGTTCACGTTTTTTATCAAAAAATGAAAACTTTTTGTTCATGCATACATAACAATGGTGGCATAAAAAGGTAAAGTTTTAATAAAAGTTTTCGAAAAGACCATATTGTCGTCTTTGTGTCAACGACAAAAATGCAAATTTGTGAAAACGGTGACATCGTGTGTATTCACTGAGGGACAATCTTCCGATCTCTCTGATGAAGCCAATACGCAAGTGATTTAAACTGCAACCAGCCACCTCAGCTTCACCCATGTCTCGCCTCTTTACCCATTTTCGGATATCCACGAGTGATGCGCAGTGACGCGCGGACAAGATGCCGATGGCAGACACCACCTAAAAAAACGATCTTCAGAAATCTATGCTTGACGTTACGGACACTACGTCCATCTTTTTTTACAGTCTATGGTATTCACATTACATTTTTACGACATCATCCATTTCAGACATTTCAGATATCGCCATCTACTGACCTGGCATGCATAATACTGACTTTTCATTTCTATTAATTTCTGCGGGTCCGTGTGAAACAACCTTGTTGTCAGCAGTGGCGGCCCATGACTTGATATGTGAATATGTGTCCGAAGTGTCGTGTGTGGCTCGTCATGTCAAAATATTTGTTGCATCATGTGAACCATGTGCATCATGCGTCATTTCAAATTAGGGATGCACCGAATCCAGGCCAAATACTAGGCTTTTTGACGGAGTTCGGGTTCGGCCGAATCCTAGATTTCTTTCCACCGAAACCGAACCCTAGGCTTGCGTTATGCTGGTCGACGTCACACATCGATTACACACATCGGGTGCTGACGTGGAGATAAGCTTTTTCTTTCGGTGAGCCTTAGGGGCGGTTCACATTTCGCGGACACACCTGGAAAAACGAGCGTGTTGCACCGCATCGCTTTCATTATGCATAGGCTTATGGTTATTGTCAAATTGGTTTTTCCCACTTGTCATCCTGGCAAAATGTTGCCTATCTTTTTTTTTACAGTTAAAATTAAATAAAATGAAATATACACTGCTGTGGACGTTGTTTACTTCATTAATGTGTTTTACTGTGTTACTGGATAAGGATGCGAGTAGGATTCGGTATTCGGATTCGGCCGAACCCAAAAAATCTGGATTTGGTGCATCTCTATTTCAAATACAAGCCTGCTGCAAACGCGTCGTAAGGGTTTATGATAAAACAGACACTCACGTTTACGAAATACTTGCAAGACACTAACTAAACACTTAACTCTGATTACACATAAGATTAAGCAAGAATCTGGCAAACGTGAGTGTCAATTTTATCATAAACCCCTCTGAAGCATCTGCAGCAGACACGTATTTTGACATCACACGTGATGCACATAACACATCGAATACATATATTATACATGACAAGCAACACTCATGATGGGCTTAATACATGTTACAAACTTAACATCGCGCGCCCTCGAAAAAGACGTTTTCAGTCCTCGAAATACAGGTAAACATTTCCGCTTTTGTGTATCGTTGTCGTGTTAACCATAATTTTGCACAAACCCTAATGCTGCATTCACACCAGCCACGGTGGAGGCGACAAGCGTGAGTGATTTCAACGTTAAGTCAATAGGTGTGTTCGACTTCATGTGGTGCTGCGCAGACCGATCGGCGGCTGACTTGAAGCAGTGCATTCCGGTTAGTAATTTTGTCCGACTTCAGCTGGCGCTGCAGGCACGTGAATCTGTCATATGGTTTTTAAGTACCGCGAGAGCATTTCGAGAGTAGCCGGCTAGCTCAGCCAGTGCAGCTTCTCCAGAGTGGCTGCACGGAGTTGTGATGACGTAACAGCTTTACGTGATTGGTCGCCTCACTGATGACAACGATCACGTGCGTTTCAAGTTTAATCCAACCTTTAGTTCCACTAATAAACATTATAAATTCATGTTTTAAAACAGGAAAAACACTTTAATATGCTTAAGTATGTTATATTGTGTCGTGTAATAAAATAAAAATGAAAATTACAAACTCTATTGGTATTTTAATAATATAGGCTTGTTTCCCGTTATTTTCGGGTATACAGTATAAGCAGCAATTAAAATATTCGATATAAAATATTTTGGTTGCAACTTTTTTATTAAAAGGTTTGTTTTTATCAAATTCAGCATCTAATTCACTTCATTTGCGATTAAAAACATGGAAACACGGCGCACACGTCACTACGACAAGCAGCAGGTGTCCGGCTTGACGACTCCGTCTTCAGTTCCTCCCTCGACTGCAAGCGGCAAACCTCGCCGATCGGTCTGCGCAGCGCCGGATGATCTCAAACACACCTTATGTGAAGACGCGTTGACGCATTGATCCGCCTTGTTTGCGCGAATCGAGCTTTGCCGCGGGAAACATGGCAGTTGAAAAATTTGAACTTCGCATTAACCCATAAGGAGCTTGCTCTAGTAATGACGGGATTACAGGAAGCGAGCGGAGTTGCAGAAGCCCCTCCCATGACGCAAATTTCAACGTAAATGTCTCGATGACTAGAATTTCACGTGCGGCTTTCACGCGCGAATGAAGCAAGTAAACTCAAAATGTTCAAGCGGCAAATTAGACGCAGTAGACGCAAATTTGACGCCTCAAGTGCGGCTGGTGTGAACCCACAGTAAGAACGCATGCTCACCACTAGGGCTCCAGGATCCCTTGGCAAAGGGGAAGGGAGCAAATATGTGTGTCCAGAGGCCTAGTAGGACCCTGATGTGTAAGTATTTCTCATTTGTGCTTATTTTTTTAAGTATTTTTATGTTATTTGTAAAAGTACCTTGAAAAGCAACACTGCATTAAATAAAAAAAAATTTACATAACAGTGAACATTGACCTGTTATTACCCAGCCATACTGTATGGCCACAATGCTTGTGTAATACCTCTTTCTCTTTCAGGTATCTACGTGCAAACCCTCTCTTTCTCTTTTCTATTCCTCTGTTTTCTCTTTTTTCTGTGGATCTGCCAACTTCACTGTGTGTCTGTGTTCTCTCGTTCCCCTCGCATGGGGCGCCTGTTTTCTCAAAGCAAGACCGCCCTCCTCTCAATACTTGTCCCCCTCCGATGCCTGGCAGCCAGACAAGGTCAACATGACAGGATTTCTTTTATTCCTCGCTTCACCCTTTATCTCTCTCCCTCCCTCACCGCCTCTTTCGTTTCTTTGACTTAGCTCAGCTGAGTGGCAGACTCCTCCTAAACACGGAGGTCCTTTCATCTTCTGTCTCCGTGAGAGGGGGTGAACATGAGACAAAAAGGTATAGCGAGGCAGGGAGGGTGAAGGACAGGAAGAGATGCATACAATTAAGAGCTCAAATAATGCATGGAAAATAAATCTCAGTGTGACAGATTGACAGATAGTTTGGCGTGCAGTACTTGGAAAGAAATTGCTTACAGTTGAATTCCTTTTTTTATCTTTTTCCATACATTTACATTTCTGCATTTGGCCGATGCTTTTATTCAAAGTGACTAATTGTGTGGGTAATTTTCAATCCAGCATTGGGACAAATAGGATTGAGCCCAGACCGTTGGGTTGTAATTTAACCTATGCTCGGTTGTTTTATCCCATTGTTGGATCAAATCTAAACATTTTCTGGGTTAATTTAACCCAATGGGTGGGCTCATCCCTTTTTGACCCAACGCTGGGTTGAAAATAATTTTTTGTGTGTAAAGCAGTGTTTGTAATCCATTATGTTTTTGCAATCTTATATAGTTTAGGTTTTTCCATTTCTGTTTGAAAGTTGAAATTAAACATTACGATATTTGATTTCATGGGAAGAACTGTTTCAGAGATGGATGGACTAGTCTTGATAGATGAGATAGATGGCACAAGTATATTTGGCATTACGTCTCAATAAATTGTGCACAGTAAGACCAAAAACATAGGCAAAGAAAAAAAATGCATAGGTTTTAATTTCATATAGACTTTCTATCTCATAAATAAAGTCACAAGCACACCATAGAGCCCTCAAACAGTGGGAATTCATGCAATCTTAAGCGATGAAACCACTGAAAGAAATGTCTTGGTTTTTATGATAGAGTTCAGATTTAAAGGAGGTTACAATTCACTGTAGAGTTTGCAGAAAGTACCAAATATTCTCATTGGACAGCCTCGACTGTGTGCCAAAGTTAACAAGGATACGAATGCAGTGGGACCGTACAACTGGACAAAAGCTAAATCCTCTGATCTTTTTATAATGAGGCAGAACGTATGAACATTCAGCTTCATCATTCAAATGTTTTTCTCCTAATGTACACCTCGAAAGGAGGGCTGGGGAACAGGAGACCATGGAAAGAAGTATGCAGTCTCATATACACTGACAGGAATGAATTTGCCCAGACAGGAGCCATACCAAGAGCCGCCCTGTTTCTCTCTCTCTAAACCCCACTGCCATCCTCTATATTTTTCTTTCATACAAACATGTTTACTGCAGTCTTGTTGTGGTTATACTGGAAGAGCCCGACTGTAAATAATAATAAAAATCATCTGCGCTTTTAGCATAAATGCTGGAGCTTTTGCAGTTGGAAACAATGGTGGTGAATGATGCTGTTTGGAGTTTTCCATGAAGCAAACACCGATGACTATCTGCTTGTGATTCTTCGGATGTACTGTTATCAGTCGGCAGATAAAAGTCAGCAGGTTTTTAATGTCTGATACAGATGTAATATGGGTTTTGCAATGTTCAATATAGGGCTGCAACTAACGATTATTTTCATATCGATAAAACAATCAATTTTTTTTCAGAATAATTAAAAAAATTTTACTAGATTTTTCACTTTTTATAGCTAAAAACAACCCTAAATCAGTGCATTCATGTGAATAAGAGTTTTCTTATGCTGGTGAGGAAATTTTGCCACAGATTAATACACCAATTTTGATCTTTAACATTTATAAAGAAAAAGCGTTTGACTTTATAACCACACAGCTCGCGCTGTGTGATGTCACAGTCCAACTAATCGATAATGACATTCATTGACAACATTTTTTATCATCAATTATTATCGATTTTATCAATTAGTTGTTGTATTCCTAGTTCAGTACGTTCTATACACAAACAGTGAAACATGCATATGTTTTCTCTATTATTGCAATTTTACACGAGACTATAAAATAACACACATGAAAGCTTTTTTACTATCTGGACAACTTTTTAATAAACGCTATTTAAATTTGTAACAGTCCCTCCAGGAAAACGCGATTATGCGATCACATGATTCAATGCATAATCAGCCAAAGTCCACATATTTATGCGCGGGCGCATTTTTTAAATACTCCGCACTTTCACTGCATAAATTGCAGATTTCAGCTCGGAAAAAAAATGCAGGGCTTGCACGCTTTCATAATCCCCACATTTCCCTAGCGAAAATTCACATATATCTAAGCAGAAAGTTGAAAAATTTTGCATTTACTTCACACATGCGCAGCAATGTCCCCTGTTGTCATGGGAATGCTAGAAAGTGACGTAATTACGCGACGTGAACATCAATCAAAATAAAAATTGAAAGTTCACACAGTTTTTGCAATTTCATCGCATAAAATTGCGTAAATATCCTGCACATTCCATCGCATTTTTTAAGAAAAACGTGTCGCGAGATCAAGGATTTTTGCCTGCAACTAAGTTTTCTGGAAGGACAGTGTATAGAAATTTAAATGTAGACGCAAATTATATTGAACTAGTTTTAAGGCTTTAAATCTGCAATACAAAACTTTTTCCTCTCTGTCGCCATCTCTGTTCGAAATGTAAAATTGCAGGTGCCTTGACATATATTTACGTGTATTGATAAACTGACATTTACGATTAAATCCAACCCGATAGCTCATTTTATAAATCATTATTTTAAGCATACAATTGTGGGTAACAGTTTTGAAAACTTACTGTTTATGTATTTCAAACTGATTTTTGTTTATTGTTTTACTAAATAAGTTACGGATTGCAGCTTTAAGCATTAATTTATTTGACTGCTAATGAGGACCCTATACATTATTTTTTTATATATATAATTTCCATTTTCCAGCATGATCTCACGTGAATTTGTACGTATTTTACGAGTTGGCTAATTCGTATTTTTTATACGAAGTGAATCGTACACAAACGTATGATTATCATAAAAGAAAACAATAACAAAACCCCACCACTAACCCCATCACAGTGGCAAATCGTACAAAAATGTACGAATGTACGAATTAGACACCTTGTAAAATACGTACGAAATGCCGTGAGATTGCGTTGATAATTTCGTGATGTTTTTGTAATTGACACTTTCACCTTTTGTGTTTCACAGATGAATAACAACAGATGTACTTTGAATTGACTGGAGGGTGAGTATATAATGACAAAATTTCATTTTTGGGTGACTTTCGCATTTTCCATTTCCATATAAGAAAAAAATAAACTGCTTAAAGAAAACCGCAGTAAAAAGTGAAAGAGGTATATGAGGATTCAGACCTCTCTCTGTGTTGACTTTGGAGCGGTTTTATTCAGATCTCAAGCCACCGGCAGCCCTGAGGCACGCAGACGGGTGGCGTAAACCTTCCTCTGGTGTCCCGTGAAGGTGCCGGGGCGGGGGCGAGAGGGTCCTCAGGCTGGGGCGGCACCAGGCTCCGCGCAGCAGGGAGGACATGAGCGAACCGTTCCAAGAGGAAATGGTGAGGCCACGCTGTGATTAGTGGTTGCAGTTTAACTGCAGAAGAATGCGTGGTCCAAACCCAGCGAGAGAGACTGGCTTCACTGAGCTGTGTGATTCAGGGCCTCATATCAGCTCTGAAAGCAAAAATACACGTTTGGATACACCTTATGTTTCCAATTATCTTAAAATCCTTTAGTGTAAAGGCCTTTGGCTAAATGCTTTAAATTTGCTCTCTGTACTGTAGACAATCACAGTGTCTACATTCGGGTAAAGAAGGAAGAATAGCCAACAAGTGTCCAGCAGAGATCTCGGTCAATACTGCTTAAAGAAACATCCAAGCATTCATACACTCTCAGAAAAAGGGTATAAAAGCTGTCACTGGGGCGGTATACCTTTTCAAAAAGTACACCTAAAAAGTGCATATTAGTACATCAACGGTATATTGGTACCAAATGTATACATATCTCTACCTAAAAGGAGCTTTTTAAAGGGTACCATTTCGGTGACAGCTTTTGTATCTTTATTTCTGAGCGTGTATCATGAAGCTGATTAAAAGAATGAGCAGACACCTGGTATGCAAAAATATACAATTGTTTTGATTTGCCTAACCCTATTTATATATATTTTAATATTACATTTTACATACATTTTTAAGCTTTCAGTTTTACAATATTTTGTATTTGCTTCTTGCAATGTTACAAGAATCTCAAAGACTTTAAAGAGCACCTATTTCATTGCTAAAAAACAACGTTATTTTGTGTATTTGGTATAATACGTTGGAGATGATAACTCGCATCATCGTTTACTTTGGGGTTTGAAACTTTTGCATATCGTTAACATGTACTAATCAAAAAATTCCCATTACAGGATGATCTCGTACTCTTGATGCTTTGAATCTTACTGGGAAGAGAGTAAATCTTGTTTAAAGCGATCATGCATATCATACTGTCTTGTTTGCACCGGGCATTTTAATGAGGCTTCATAAAGCTAAAGACTTGGTACTACCAGATATTTAACAACCACCCAATTTTGAATTAAAGGTGTGCAGACCGGCAATTATAGTTCACACAGTTCACGCTTCAATTCAGTCATCACTCATTCGAAACCTGTATAACTTACTTTTAGTCTTTGAACACAACAGGACAAATTTTGCAGAATGTGACAGGTTTTGTTGTTCAATATATCTGCGTTTCCATTACCCTTTAAATTGCGCAAATTGACAATAAGGTCAATGGAAACATGTACATTTCGCAAAAAAAACTCCCATATATTGCAAAAAACTCTTTACGCTCGCATAAAGTGGTTAGCAATTTCAGGTCACCTGATGCAAGTAAGTCAATAATTATTATTTGAAGATAATGCGCTATGTACTAAAACCTCTCAGAAACATCTCAATACGTGTCTGCTTCCAAGTATAATGTAGCATTCAGACCAGCCGAGGTAGAGGCGTCAAGTGCTAGTGATTTCAATGTTAAGTCAATGTAAAGATGCGTTGATGCGCGTCTGGGGGTTTTGCGGCGTGAATGAGGCATTAAGCGTGTCTAATTGAGAGTTGCCACGGGAAATGCGTGAGTTGAAAAATTTTTACTAAAAACGCAGCGTTAACCAATCAAGAGCTTTCTCTGGTAGTGACGTGATTACAGGAAGCGAGCAAAGTCGCAGAAGCCCCTCCTACACTGAAAAAAATGATTCATTGAATTTAATCAATTTTTTAAGGTAAGTGGTTGCAATCAATTTATTTAAGCTACATTTAAACAAAAAAGATTAGTAACGTAAAATGAAATATAAAACTTTTGTTTAAATGTAGCTTAAATAAATTGATTGCAACCACTTACCTTAAAAAATTGATTAAATTCAATGAATCATTTTTTTCAGTGTATGACGCGAATTTCCGCATGAATGTCTCGATGACTACTATTTCACACACGGGTTTCACGCGTGAATTAAGCGAGTAAACTCAACATGTTCAAGCAGCAAACTAGATGCGGTAGACGCGATTTTGACGCCTTAAACGCGGCTGGTGTGAACCCATAGTAAAAGGCTTTTCTTGCCAATAATGTCTGGATAACACTAGGAAAAACTACATCTCAGTCGCATATCTTCACTTAAAGGAAAACACCACAATTTTTCAATATTTTACAATGTTCTAACCTATCTTTTTTCAATGCATACACTTAATCTTTGTACAGCGCGTCGCGAATGTGTTAGCATTTAGCCTAGCCCCATTCCTGCCCCCGAGGTCGAAGTGCTGCAAACTAAGTGGTCTTCCGCCATACAATATAATCGGCACATTTTATTTTGTGCCACCATACTTACTGGTGTAAAAACTTATGTAACAGTCTTGAAAATGGAGAAAACATGGAAGTGTTTGGTGGCTTCCAAATTCATCCCTGTTTGGATCATAAGGAATGAATGGGGCTAAGCTAAACGCTAACACAGTCTCGACGCGTTGTACAAAGATGAAGTGCACGCATTGAAAAAAGATAGACATGTATTAATTTGTCTAAGTTGAGGTAAGAACATAGTAAAATATTAAAAAACTGTGGTGTTTTCCTTTAATGGAAACGCCATCATTTTGCAATAGTTTATTGTCGACATTTAGAGAATAACGTTAAAGTTTTGCGCCAATTTGCAATGGAAACCCAGCTTGTGTGACTTCCCACTGACTAATCGATTATTAAAATCAATGATTTTGTGCTGGATGCTTACAGAAAGTTTAGTACTAAAAGTGTGTGTGCCATACGCCTCAATGTATTTCTCCTTTTTGGCCCCACTTAAGTAAAATCTGGATGTGGGCCCCCGTTTGGTCACTGAGCATTAGAGAGCGTAATGGGCATGAATTCACAGAGGCACTTCAGGGTGGGTCATATTTGGCACACCATTCTGAGCATAGACTGGAACAAACAGCATATTCACTAGCCAGACCCCTCACAAAAGTACGCCAAAGTCTTCTCAGATTTCTGCAACTTTCAGCTGTGCGAGCCAGGAGCCACATCGTGTGAACGTGTATCCATTATGTCTCTTTTGGGCACATTTTGGAGAGCGCACCAGCACACACAGCTGGAAGAGGACATACGGTAAACCCAAGACTTACGGCAATAACACGAGGTGTTTGTACAGCAACGTAAGGCGGAAAGCTGTGCACACACGCACACAAGAGCATGAGATTGACATTATCTGGCCAGGCCTGGATTTCACCACAGACAGACTTTAAAGAAGACATCTGCTCAGTTCGGGTCACATTAGGGTCACTATAAATTTTGAACAGTGATTTCCAAATTTCCACAGAAAGAAACAGACATTAACAGTTGTTGGCACCGTGTTAAATGTATAGTGGGGTAAATCTCACATAAATTACGGTAATCCAATGACTTTATGCAAGTCAGCAGAATGCATAGGCAGTACAACAAATACTACAATAACGCTTAACGGGTGCGTAAAAGGCAAGCAAAATGAGTTTGTGAGATTCACTCTTACGGTTTGGAAAAAATAGCAAGACTGTTTAAGCACTGAGGCTCTGAAAGGTCCAAACATCACATCCAAGAAAACTTCTCACCAAATTACAAACGGCTGTTTCGCCTTCAGGAAGCTCAATCAACCCTCTCAGATGTAAACAGGTACGCTACCTAGTGTGCAGTTCGCAAAATCAAACCATCCGCCCTGTGCGCAATCTTCAAGAGAGTTTTTGGACCCCTGGTGTGAGATGTTTCTCTCTCCGTTGGTGAACTATGTCCTGGCAGGCATCTTCTTTATCAATGGCCTCATGTGGGCAGGCTCTGTTCCAAACCACATCTCAATGTGCTCACAATTAAGCAAGAGGACACTGGAATTGCCTAATTGGATGATGGGTGCTTTATGTCCAGGCTTAAACCACAAAACGGTACATTACTAAAATCGATTCGAAATTCAAAATTTAAGTTATTTATTTCACATCTAATCTACGATTCGACACTCAAAAGATAGTCGTACGTATTTTATCTGCATCTAGGATTGAACAATGTCTGGATTAGATAAGCAAACTAAACAACAACAAAGTTATCACGTGATTCTTCTGGGTCCAACTTTCAGATCTCTTTTCTCAAAAACCATTAATTGACAGTCACAGTTTCAAACCCAAACCTAAAAACACTTGGAAAATAAGTCAGGGTGCTACCCTAAATGACCGTGCTTTGCTTAAATTCTCATAACATCACTTAAATGTGGCATGGAAATGAGCCTGAGATGCAAGGTTGCTGTGCCATCTGAGTTCATTACACTGACTTACCTTCGGAAAAACCTCCTGGATATGTTATGGCACTGGTCTCCACCTTAAACTTTCCACAGGGAATGCTTGATCCAATTCCTTACGATTGCCAAAGACGACTCGGGGAAGGCCCGCCAGATATGCAAGGATATATGTAGAAATGTCTATAAGATCACTGTCACCAAAAGCTGAATAATCTAATGCAGTCTGAACGCATTGTCGGCATACACATGACAGTGATGGGAAAAAAGCAAAAATGAAAGACTTGAAACGCGCGAACTAGACAGATAAATATAGTTTATGTCAGTTTCATAAACCAGAAACCCGTTAAATGTATGTCAACACCAAAACGGTGTCCGTAATGTGATAGATTAATAATAATGCCCAAACAAAAACAAATGTGACCGCTGTCTTGTCGTCAGGGCGCATCGCTTGCTGGCGACGCTGGTCCAGAGGGGTTTTTAATGGGTGGTCGTGCGCAAAGGCGATGGAGAGGAGACGTCCCCTATTAAAAGCTTCGAGTCCGGATTCTGTCACCGTTTAATTTTTGCTATTTAGTTCAGGTTCTTTGCTGTCCCGGGGCCCAAATGTTGTCCTTGGAGACAGTGAGTGTTGATGTGGGTCTCCAGCACCCCGGACGCGAGACTGTCCGTGTCTCCTCTCCTCGGGCGCAGCGCAGGGAGCGGAGCGGATCTGAGTCTGCCAGCTCAGCGCATGTCCGCTGCTCCGCCCCGTCAAGCATTGAGGAGGAGGAGGAGGAGGGCCGTCCTGGGCTGACATCCAACATTTCTCCCTCCCTACAGCTCTGGCAACATATTTTATTGGCATGGTAATAACGCTTTACATTGCCAAAGCTTTAATAAACATGGCCGTCCTTAAACCCTTCCCGCAGACTTCCTTAGCGATTTATTTTGTCCACTATAGTAGATAATTTTTTTGCTAATGTTATAAGTCATGTATTTTTAAGTTCACCTCCTGGAAATATACCGTAACATAACAACATAACATTTGACAATGTTCAAAATCATGCATTTTAAAAACACCTTAATAATAAACTGTAAAAAATGTGTTGGTTTAACTTAAAAAGTAAGTTACCTGGCTGCCTTAAAATTTTTAGTTAATTTAACTTAAAAATAATTTGTTAACTCAAAAAAAAATTGTGTACAAAATAAATAAATAAATAAATAAATAAATATTTTTTAAGTTGAATTAACTCATTTTTTACAGTGTATAATATAATATAATATAATATAATATAATAAAGATGCCTTACATAAATACACTTTAAATAATTATCTGCGGCCTTACATTTCAGCTCAACTCATGTCAACTATAATTTATCTTGACTAGAGATGAGTTGTTATAGGCTAACTTATAAAAAATAGTTGAAAAAAGTCAAATTCATTCGCTAACTTCAGTGGATCAACACATTTTTTTGGATCACTTCATATCTTGTCAAAATAAATAATAGATTGACGTAACTTGTAAATTTGAGTTGATTCAACAATAAAATTTAGGCTAGCAAATATATTTTTTTAAAGTGTGCTTTCCTTATAGACCTACTTTCTATAACTACATTTATGGGCAGTTTCCCGGGTAGGGAGATTAGTCCTAGACTAAAAAAAAATGTAAGAGCTGTCCAAACTGAAAACAACTTGCACTGGTATATCTTAAAATACATCAGTGCCTTTTAGTAAGGCATGTTTGTTAAAACTAGTTACATTTCCTAATAAAACTAAGCCAATTCCTGTCCGGGAAACCACCCCATAGAGTTTAACTAAGATTTATCTTTAAACTAAAATACAATTCAATCTTAATACTTGACAAAATCTAAAAAAACACACACTTATGTATTGAAATAACACACATCTAACAACACTTTGAGCAGTTGTACAATGACATGAGGGCATATAGCCTAATAATATAAACTTAGCAACTTTCATATGCACCAAACACTAAAATAAAGAAATAAAATCTGCAGGAACAAATTGTGTTTTAAATGTTATAATGGATGTAAATTATTTCCCAGTTGGTGTCTGATAGATTTGCCATGTTGGACTTTCAGGTCGGTGGATTGTGAATGCCCATCATTTGTGATTAATTAGGCCATGACGTCAAAGTGAACAATGCTGTTTCCAATTCAGAAGAGACACAGCTTGTCCTCTTTTAGTGTTTGTTTCTGCCTGTGTTTGCTGGAGAGCATCGCGATGTGTCTCTGTGCACTGATCATTTATTATTATTGAAAAGTATTTAAACTGTTTGTTTTTTAAGTTTTGTATTTATTTGGTGCTTTTCCAAATGCATTTTGTTTCAACACATCATTAAAGAAAAAGCATTTTAGTAAAATGTATTCCATACGTTCTCATTAAGCAATGCCATTTAAAGCTTCAAATAAAAAATATCCCAATATATTTGTTTATAAACACAAAGAAAAAAATTTCTTGCACGATTTTTGAGAAACACTTTGGAAAAGGGAGTTGGGCCGACTATCAAAACACACTTGTAGCCTATCAGCAGTAAGGGGCGTGTCTACTAACCGACATCGTTGCCTGGGTTGTGCGTATGTGGGGCGGGTCTATCAAAAAAGGTCCAGGTTCAGAGATCATGCACCCCACCTTTAAATTGTTATTAAAGTAAGTTTAAACCAAACACAGATTCACAGCAACTTTCACGTGCATATGTTTATGTCCATTGCATTGAAGTCCAAAGACCTGTATGCAGATTATTTACAAGACAAAATTTCTTATTAAAGGGGACATATCGTGAAAATCTGAGTTTTTTCATGTTTAAGTGCCATAATTGGGTCCCCAGTGCTTCCATCAACCTAGAAAACATGAAAAAGTAAAACCCAGTAACTTAGTTTTGGTTAAAAAATAGCTCATTGAAATCTGGCTCCTCTTGTGATGTCACAAGGGGATAATACAGCCCCTTAATCTGCACTGTTCAACCACATATTAAATGACACACTCAAAAACTGCACAAATTTTTGCTTACACCTACAAAGTGGCAATTTTAACATGCTATAATAAATTATCTACATGGTATTCAACTACTATGGTAGTATATGGAGCTAGAACTTCACATACATACTCAGGGGGCACCAAAGGTTTATTTTACATCTTTAAAAAGTCTTGTGAAATGTCCCCTTTAAGACTAAAATGCATGTTTGAGCTGCCTTAAAGGGATAGTTCACCCAAAAATATAAATGTTGTCATCATTTTCTCATCCATGTTGTTCTAAACCTGTATGACTTTTTTGTTTTGATGCACACAAAAGAAAATATTTTGATAAGTGATGATAAGCACACAGCTTGTATCCGTTGACTTCCATAGTAGGAAAACAAATATTATGGAAGTATTATGATAAATGATGAAGATTTTGTTCAATGATGGTAAGCACACAGTTGATGTAACTATTGACTTCCATAGTAGGAAAACAAATATTATGGAAGTATTATGATAAATGAAGAAGATATTTTGATAAATGATGGTAAGCACACAGTTGACGGTTCCATTGAAATCCATCGTATTTGTTTTCCTACTATGGAAGTCAATGATCAGCTGTGTTCTTACCATCATTTATCAAAATATCAAATATCAAAAATATTCACTTTTGGGTGAACTATCCCTTTAACACTGAGAGTGATCTGGATAAGAACTAAATCGACCACTAGAGGGCAGCTGCTTAAACCTACACATATGTTTTGTTAAACCAGACAAATTATAAATAGTCTTGTCCTCTTATGTTAGATCTTATTACGGAATTATTTGCAAGTAGAGACTGTGGGGTATGTCGTCATAGACAGATATAAAATATACTGAAAATTCTTTTTTTTTGTATATAACATTTAACCCACCTGTTTACAGAGAAATGTGACTATAATTTAGTATGGTGGTCACTATTTTTGCATAATATTGTAATTCTGTTTAAAACAGAGCAGTTTTCCTAGCAGTTTTATTATAACATTTTTTTTAAGATGTTCTGCTGCTCTTTCTGCACGAATAATACAGTAATAAAAAAATACAAAATGGATCTAAAATATATTCTAAAACTATACAATAATTTAAAAAAAAATGTTTTGCATTAAAACAAATTAAATATCTGACTGCAACAATATTGCGATTGCATTTTTAAGTTCACGCACTGTTCTCTGTTGTCTACGCGTGCTCGACAGCTCGCGTCCGTCCACGTTCACGCATTTGAGTCGCAGTCAAACACATTTCCGGGTTCTTCATGACCGCTCCCATTTTGTTTCTGTGTGTGTGATTTGTGCTTCGAGCAAGCGATTAGGTAACTCGTGTTCCTCCTCCTCCTCCGACTGCAACTTTCATGCACCCAAAATGGTGTGCGCGCATCGAGCTGAATGTCTCTCCTCCTCTGACTGCCAGCGCGTCAGCTGATCCTCATGTTTCACCTCCAGTCAAAGAATAACAATAGTCCATTTACATGCACTTTCAATAACCAACTTCAAATTATTTTATTATATATGCATTATGCGCAGTATGTATTTTAGTTATTTAAATTCAAAAGCGCGCTTGTTGAAATAATAAAAAACAAGCATTTACCACAATAACTGACTTGTATTCGTGTTTGATTATGGACTGCATGACGCATGTGGTATGTGCCATATGTTTGCCTTTATAAACATGAGATCTTACATAAAAAACGTAAATACATGCAGTGACCAGATTACACAAATGTATAGCAACGATGCGTGCATTTTGGACATGCACGTCAATATTGCCTACTGGCATTTTAAATGCAGTGCGCTTTTCTGTCATACAATAAGAAATCAAAAATTGGTTGCTGGGTTAAAGGATTTGATGTTGCAATCGCCTTTTGTTTACATGCAAGTCGTTATTTTCGTCGGAAGGAGGGTTTTTGGTAGTGCAATGCTGTGTGTGATTCCTACCAGCTGTTTCCCGCCTTGAAAGACATCCGATCAGCTGCAAACACACACACACGTACGTCCATGCAGAAGGAGGGAGGGAAAGAGAGCGAGCTCGCGCCACACACATACACACACTACGAGGGAACCCCATCAGCTGGAGGAGTAGAGTAACCTTACAACTCAACACTCATCTCACACTCCCATGCCCAAACTCGCCAGGACATCCATACTGCTTTTTAAATGCGAAACAGACAAGAAGGAGGCGTTTTGGTTTTAACTCAATAACATCGCAAGAAGAATCGAGGAGCCAGAGCTGGAGAGAAGAGGGGAAGCATGGAGTACTTCATGGTACCACCTCAGAAGGTGCCCTCATTGCAACATTTCAGGAAAACCGAGAAAGAAGTCATAGGGGGCTTGTGTAGGTAAGTGGGACCCTCTTTAATTCATTGCATTAATAGACGCACATGTGCGCGCGATTTTTTAACCAGCGGCGCTCGTAGTAGAGTAACATGCATGCATTTCTGTGTTATTGTGTACATGCGCCCAACCAGCGGGTCAAGACAGCACATAAACAGTGCGAGACTCGATTTTTTACGTTTAATAGATCTCTTGGGGCTCCATGGCAACCCGTTGGCTTGTCAGGTGAACGTTAACTATTAAATATCTCGGGGAAATCGATGCATTTTGTCTCCAACAAACACAAACCACGTGGTTGCATGCACATACAGCACGCTGCTGGTGTCGCGCGTGTTTTTAATAACACAATTTGATCGGATATCGGTATATGGATTAGATAGTGGGTAAATACATAAGTTTCTTTGTGAAAGATCGTATTTGGAACTTAAGTTCGAGTTTTGGTGTGTGTTTTCGGGGCACGATTTATTGTGGGCACTGCGGCCATGCTTGTGGCTCAGTGCGCGAACATTTGGCGTCGTCTGATTCTTATTGCAATATAACGTTAAAACTCCACAGAGTGTCGTTGTGTGTTCGTATCTTACACAAACGAGAGCGAAACGGGTGTTAAACTCGAGAAACGGATCGGCGCGTGCGGTGGGGCACAGATCAGATGTTATTTGGACTGCGTCTGTGCTGCCGCATGGAGGGAGGAAGCACGAGAGCGCATTGTTGTAATGGCGGACTGTATTATCTGCGAACGGGATTTTTGACAAAATTAAGACGGAGAATATTTTGCTCATCTCGCTTGATGTTTCTGATTTGTTTCACTGTAAATCGATTATAAGAAAGATAAAGGTTAGTAAATAAATAACTGCTATTTTTTAATAAGGGGGTGTGTATGCTGTTGAAGGAAGGCCCCGTCAATGCGTCTGCGATCCATTCTAGTCAGGGGGCGGGGCCAGTGAGGAGCTCGGCATCATGGGAACTGTAGTTTTTGGCGCTGCCAAAGGGACTACGATTATGTAGAAATTTTTGCGTTTATTACTCATTTATAGGAAGAAATTGGAACTTGTACATTAATTTTGTTTTAATTTAGGATTTAATTTGTTAAATGAAAACTATCAGGTTACCAAAAAGATAAACATTTCAAATTGTTGAAAAAAATTGTTTTAGATAATTATTAGATATTTTATTTGTACACATTTTATTTATGTGAAAATAAAACTTATTTATAAAATATTTAAAAAAAAACCGTTATAAATGTGTATAAAACTAGTAGGCTACAAAACTGCCTGGTGATGTTCGTTTATCATTAAAGAGACGTCATTTAGATTGCCTGTTTAATTTTTACTTTTAGTTTTTCAAGTTTAACTTATTATTATATTGATAAGCATTGCAAAGATGCATCTTGCAAATTTTTATTTATAGTTCATGTGAGTGGCGCATTGTTGTAATGGCGAAATGTATTATCTGCAAACGTGATTTAAAAAAAAATTAAGACTAACAAGTTAATAAGTTAATATTGTTTTGCTCATCTCGCTTGATGTTTCTGATTTGTTTCGGTTAATCGGTTATAATTGATATAAAGGTTAGTAAATAAATAACGACTTTTTTTAATAAGGGGGTGTGTTTACTGTCAAAGCAAGGCCCTGTCAATCCATCTGCGATCCATTCTAGGGGGGGGGGGGCAGTGAGCTGTTTGCCGCAGGGCATCATGGGAACTGTAGTTTTGGCGCTGCCAAAGGGACTACGATTATTATGTAATGATTTTTTGCGTTAATTACTCATTTAAAGGAAGAAATGGGAATTTTGTTTTAATTTAGGATTTAATTTAAATATCAGGGACATGAAAGCTATCAGTTTACCAATTGAAAAAAAAAGTTTTGGATAAAAGAAAAGAAATTGCTAATAGAAACACATAAAAACATATTTTTAAACATTTTGTGTTTTGTAGTAGTATGCTACAAAACTGCCTGGTGAATTTGTTGGTACAGATTGCTTGTTCAGTTCTCCAAGTTTAACTTATCAACATCTTAATAGGCAAAGACGGTTTCTTAATTCTGAAAATTGATGCATATTGTAGATTTTTATTTACGATTCATATTAAATAATGTGTTGATGAATAAAACTGAAACGAATGGCAGCTTGTCATTTGTATGCTACAAGAAACAGAGTATTTGTGTGTGTGCCTGGGGGTGGCTGCTCTGTATCTGGCTGCGGTTGTGATTTGGCATGTGATCTGTTTGCTGGATTTGAAGCTGCCTGGATGCAAGGAAGCCTCAGATGTGTCTGCACAATTGTTCTCAGTGTTTGTCTGTTCAGCTGAGTCAGTACTGATAAGAGAGGCTTTCCAAAGCTTCCCCGAGATGCCCAGACAGGGAGGAAGTTCAATTAGTGTTTGATTTCCTCACCCGAAGCGTGCATGTGGCCATGAGAAACCGTGATTTCCAAGGGCATGAGTTTATAGACCATATGGTTGAACCAGCGTCCACGAAAATGATGTAATGTAGTTTTTTTTACAAGTTTGCATCCTGTTTTGGAATGTAAATTAACAGCATTACTTTTTCCACACAGTTTAGCAAACATTCCCCTAACGCCCGAGACGGCACGCGACCAGGAACGGCGCATCCGGCGAGAGATCGCCAACAGTAACGAACGGCGGCGCATGCAGAGCATCAACGCAGGCTTCCAGTCTCTGAAGACCCTCATCCCTCACAGCGACGGAGAAAAGCTCAGCAAGGTCAGTCATGAACTCAACAACAGACGTCCAGTTATTTTATTAAAAATCTTGCCCTCAGTGCCAGCTTGCCTTGAACATAATGAATGCAAGACGCACGCTCAATGTTTTCTTGATAACTCATGGTCTTTGTTAAAAAGATGCATATGTGAAAGATGCATCCAGGTTGAGAACATATGTAAACAATCAAAAGCATCTAAGAATTGATTCTGATCTTTAGTTTATTTTTATAACATATGGCACATGCCAGTGAATGTGGATGTCTATCATCACACAAGATGTTTAAGCTCATCGATGTGCCCTGTTATTCCTGAGCTTTGAGAAGGATGTAATGTGATCTCTCTCTCTCTCTCTCCCAGGCTGCCATCTTACAGCAGACGGCTGATTACATCTTCTCACTGGAGCAAGAGAAGACCAGACTGCTGCAACAAAACACCCAACTCAAACGCTACATACAGGTGAAGCTCTTTAACCCGGGACACCAGACTTACACCTGGTGGATGTTAATGATAGACAGATGCATCAGTCACATGATTAATCAACCAATACTGGGCCATTTTAAGAATACCGGTAGAATAGTTTCAACATGTGCCAACAGTCTTTCTATACTATTAAGAGGACTCCTATTAAGTTTATTATTTTAGATTAGGATGAAGTTGATAATTTCTGTGTGCAATAACAGCCGGAAACATTACATTACATTTTTACATTTATCCAAAGCTATTTTTTAATATTACTTTCTGTGTGGGATCGAACCCATGATCTCTACATGTCTCTTTTCTCACACTTTGTCCTGTTGTCCCATCAGAAGGAGTTCAGCGGCTCCTCCCCGAAGAGGAGGCGTGCCGAGGAGAAAGATGAGGGCATTGGCTCTCCAGACATCCTGGAGGAGGAGAAAGTGGAGGATCTTCGGCGAGAAATGATCGAACTCAGACAGCAGCTGGATAAAGAACGGTCGGTTCGAATGATGCTGGAGGAACAGGTACAACCACAGAAACTATAGACATGTAACCCGTGATAGATGATCGGTTAAATATTGTCATGGGCTGACACTTAAAAATCCTCAAGAACACTTTTTTTAAGTCATCATGATAGAAGAAAAGCGACCGACTGATATTGTGACATATTTCTGTGTAAAGCAGAAAATCACATGAGGAAAATAGTGGGCGTGGTTTGTGTAGTACATTTGTGAATTGATTGGATATAGAAAAGTTAGGCATTTCATTCAGAAATCAAACTCATAGCTGACTGACAGTTGGGGGTGGGGTTTACTGTTGCCCCGCCCAAGCCGTCTAGCTGATGGCATCAGGGAAAGATTGCCACATGAGGGCAGAAGTACATTTTCTAAATTTTGAATAAAGTTAATGTAAAAAAAACCCCATTTTGCACACAAATAAGTTGTTTATAATGAGTACTGCAATATTCCATTAAAAAAATAATTTAAAGGAAAATTGAAATTAATAATGAAAATTTTGATCTCATGGGGACTTTAACATGTCTGTTCTTTAATATAACTTTTTTTGGCCAATGTGTCTGTTTTGTCCTGTAACTATTATCCAGTTATTTAAGCACTTAAACCAGGGGTGTCAAACTCATTTTAGGTTGAGGGCCGATGGTAAATAACATCACCATGTGAGGCCCGGATAACTTTTTCAAACCGTAGTGTGCTGATAATTGTGTTAATATTAACTAAACAAACTAAAAATCGATTACCAAGAAAACTAGAAAAATGCATAGCTCTGTGGAAAACTAAATTTCTAAAGTCCTCCGAAACATTAACATACTATACAATAAAACACATACACACAAATTTACATCTGTAAAAACCCACTGGTCTTAGGCTGAAAACAAGCCTTTAAATGGTTTTATTTTATTTTTTTAAATACCGATAATATACTCACCCCCATGTCATCCAAGATGTTCATGTCTTTCTTTGTTCAGTCAAAGACTTCTTTTTTTTTAGGAAAAAAAATTAGGATTTTTCTCCATAGAGTGGACTTAAATGGACCGCAGTAGTTTAAAAGTTGTCGTTTCAGTACAGCTTCAAAGGACTCTAAACAAACCCAAACAAGACATAAGGGTCTGATCTAGCAAAGCGGTCATCATTTCGTCAAAAAATAAATAAATACGCACCCTAACTGAAACACAACTTCTAGTCTTGCGCTAGCTGCGTGATGCCCGAGCGGCACCTAGATATTACGTTAGCATGTCAAAAGGTAATGCGTTATATTTGTGAAACGCACAATTTAAACAATAAACTGTGTCGCCATCGCAGCTTAAGCCTGATTTATAGTTGTGCGTAAGCTCTATGCCGTAGGTTATCCGTAGACTCTGCGTAGCCTGACGTGCACCTCACAAAAATTTTACAGCGGACCGCAGGCGCTGTGATTGGTCCACCAGAACCCCGCCCGTCAGGAAAAAAACTGCTTCATGGGTATTTCCGTTTGCAATGGTGAAAACAAAGTTGGGCCAAGCTGAGGAGTGGATTCATCTAATTTCTGGATTAGTGCATTCATGAGGGAAATGTTTTAAATCTTGAGTGCTAAACAATAAGGAAACATAAATTTTTGCCTTCAGTTTGTACAATTTTAGTTTCCCTCTCATAGATTTGGTGGGCTGTTTGTATTCATAGCAGCGCGGAAGAGATGCCGTCTGTGAAATCCGTCATCAAACCGTTCATTAGCAGCGTCGGTTTGCTTGCTAAAATTAGCTCACTTTAGGCTTTGTATATTTAATGAGAAATCACAGAAGGTGCAGGAGTCCCCTGAGAGCATCACACTTGAAATGCAAATGAAACCGTGCTCGAAAACTCGGCATCTCAAATTCCTTCAGGCAAAATAACTATGAAAGCGAAACGCTAAACAAGGTTATTCTTTACACGTTTACTAAACAGGATCGTCTCAATGTGTGTTTGTATCAGATCCGCTCACTGGATGCCCACTTGTACCCTGAGAAGCTAAAGGTGATCGCCCAGCAGCTCCAGGATCAGCATGTGCAGACGCAAACTCTGCTACGTCTGCAACAACATGAACAGTTGGAGAAAGAGACGACTCCTGCTCGCAGCCCACTGGTAAACCCTTTGTCATATTCAAGTGTTAACAATCATAGCTAGAGGGCAATCCCTGTTTTTACTATTTTAATGGTGGACAGTTAAACCAGTTAAACCCATGACCTTTGTAGTGTTAACTCAATTTCCTACCTATTGAGCTACAATTTGTTACTAAACTTAGGGAGGAAAATGTGTTGATCTGATGTGTTGACCCACTAGAGGGCATTATAAGAGTTAAAGAAAACTCAAGTCTGAATGCATATATCCGCATTTATGTCACTAAAACAGAAAAATGAAATAATGTGAGACTTTAAAGGTGATTCGATATGGTCATGAGGAGTGAAACCTATTCAAAACTGCACGTCAGCAAAAAAACAAAAGTTTTAAAGTGCATCTGTTTTTGATGAAGTAACTCAAAGGATATTGTAAAAGAGGTTTCTTTTTGATGTCTTCACCGAGAATTCATAAAAGTTCACTCAGGGTAAATGCTTATGCTTTATATCTCAGGTGTTTTCTCCTGCCACGCCTCCTGCTCCCACCCATCATGCCACAGTAATTGTTCCCGCCCCTGCGCCGCCTCCCCCTCCTCATCACGTCAACGTGGTAACCATGGGCCCCACCTCTGTGATCAACACAGCATCCACGTCACGACAGAACTTGGACACCATTGTGCAGGTAAAGCAATACACAGTCCTCGATTACATATCTGGACTGATTATTTGTTTTTCTACTATGGAAGTCAATGGGTACCATCTGCTGTGTGCTTACCATCATTTATTAAAATATCTTCTTTTGTGTTTATCAGAATAAAGAAATTCATACAAATTTAGGATGAAAAAATAATGACGGAATTTTTATTTTTAGAGGAAGCCACCAACATTCCATTACCGTATTTTCCAGACTATAAGCCGCATCATCCAAAAATGCGTCATTAAGACGAAATAACATATATAAGTCACAGTGGACTATACGTCGCGTTTATTTAGAAAATTATTACACAAAATCCAAGCCGAAGAACAGACATTTAATCTGGAAAGGCAAGTTATTCAACTAAACAATAGCAAACAGAACAGCAGGCTGAATAGATGGCTGTACGTTAAAGTAATATTATCAGTTATTTAAATGATAAACCATAGCATACAGAACTTACCTGGAAGTGTGAATAGTCTAAATTAACCGAACAAGCCAACTAGCGTGAAGTTCGCATACTCGTCATTCCGCATCACTGAATCCATGGAATTACATAAATACAGACATGTTGCCTCATAAATGTCAAAATTAATTCATACTGATTTACAAGGCGCACCTGACTATAAGACACAGCACCAGCCAAGTTCTGAAAAAAAACGCGGCTTATAGACCGAAAAATACGTTACCCTTCTAATTGCGAAAAAGCTGAAAAATGCACCCAATAAAAACATGCCAATTTCGTATAAACTGTCATCATATATCGCAAAAAAATGTTTAGGCTCGAGTGAGTTGGTTTTTCAGACAAGACAGATTAGGTCGGCTTGGTTTTTAGAATGAATTATCGCAAGGCAACAAAATGATATTTTAGTCGCACAACATCCCTTCGTAATGTAAATGCTGTCATTGCGCAAATTTATTGGGGACATTTAGAAAATAATGCTGAAGTTTTGCGCAAATCTTTAATGGAAACACAGCTATAGTGTCCTTGAGCAAAGTGCTTAAAGGCATGTAGTATAGGAATCCTAGTATAGTTCTATAGTAAAAATGTTTTGAGGGCAGTTTCCTGGACGGGGATTAGACTAGTCCTAGACTAAAATAAATGTAAGAAGTGTTCAAACTTAAAACAACTTGCAATGACATATCTTAAAATACATAGTGCTCTTTGTTTTGCCGCAAAGTGCACACAAGTATTGTTTTTAGTAAGGCATGATTTTTGTTAAAACTAGTTTTCTTTTATAATTAAACTAAGTCCTAGTCCTGTCTTAAGCTAATCCCTTTCCGGGAAACCACCCCATAGGGTTTAACGCTAGTTATTTTAACATACACCTAAGTTTGTTTGATCTCAAATGTGTTTTATGCGGTTGGTCTGTAAACTGTGAAGTTTTCCTTTGTATTTTCGAAAAATTTCACGTACACGTTACGGTATAAAGATCATGGATCAATGAAAATGTATAAAAACGCTGTATTATTGTTTGTCAGGCCACTAGATGGCGATGTTACTTATGCACGTATGTTATTCTACAAAGTGATAAATACAAACAATCAAGACGGCGAAAGCATTAGGGGTGAATCACACATCGCGTCTTTTGTGCGCTCAAGTTCGCAATTTTAAATGTAGGCACGGTATGCGCGCTCATAATGATAGCGAAGGGCTCATTTTTTCCAGGTGCGTCCGCACTGCATAGAGTTAAAAACATTTCAACTTTTCAGAATGTCCCATGTGCACCGCAGGTCATGTGACGAGAACCAGCCCAGTCTCACAAAATGTCGTTATATATACACAATTTTTTTTATTCTTTTGTTGTGATATCACGAATTTCCATGTTTTTTCGTGATCGGATAACAAATTCCTGTTTTTATGTGATTGTCACGTATTGGTTACTCAACTGTTTTGTCCAATTTCCTACCATTGTCGCTTCGGTTTAGGGTTTGATTTACATAAAATGACATCCCTACCCAAACCCAACTCTAACCCTAACACCAGATGACATATATACGAAAAATACGGAAATTTGTGATATCACGAAAAAAGAATAAAAAAATTCACGAAACCTCGTAAGACTGTAGCAAAAACCTACGTGCCTAGTGTTTTCCACGCGTTTTTTTTTTTAAACAAGTTTATTTGAAACCGACGATAAGGTTGGTTTATTGCTGTAAGTGACCACTGGACTATAAAGCTGCAAAATATTGTAAACTTTGTTGGTGAAGCGTAGCTTTGATAGTTGAGACAACAAGGCATCGTTTCCAAAAACTTGCACTTTTAAACCTGCCAAAACACCATAAAAACTTCAAATGAAACTTTGTTGTGTAAGCGGTCCCTATCCCAGTTTAAACTATAATCAAGCCTATTGTCGTAATATTAATATAAAAAAGCAAAGACTTATGTAATGAAGTTAATAACAGTTGTTTTGGTCTTCCCGCAGGCAATCCAGCATATCGAAGGCACACAAGAGCGGATGGTCGTGCCCGAGGAAGAAAAGCGCAGAGCGGTTATCGTCACCCCGGGTCGTGTCCTCACAGACGCAGCAGACTCCGACACCGCCTCCGACAACGAAGGGACCGAGGACTGTTAACTGCCCCGGACACCCCCCAAACCCCCCGACTGTAACGAGGGGGGGCAAGGAAAGGGGGGTGCGAGGGAGAGGCCTCCTGCAGAAATCCTTTTTCTCCGTTCTCTCTATCTCTCGCTCTCTTCACGCACGCATACGGGAATCACAAATGTGGACAGACAAAATGACTTGAAGGTTTATTGACAAAAAAATGTTACAGAAAGTGTGCACACAGAGGCACGCTCACGTATACTCCCACAGTACACTAGCACTCTCCATACGTTCAGATATAACAGGCTCTTATTCATTCTCCAATGACTTTCTTCTGCACGCTCGTGAGTAAACGATTTCGTGAACGAAATCTCACATGGACTGAAATACTAACAGGCCTTCATTTATCTCCTACATCCTGCGGTCTGATTGGAGGAACTCATCCTCACTCTACAAGATGACATCAACTAAAGTCAAGTCGAACTCTTTAATCCCCTTTGCCCCGCCCCTCTGGTATGCCATATTCCTCTTTTCATTCTGGGGAGGCTTGAAGTATCACTGTGAGCCAATGAGACTTCAGAAACCTGTTTCACACCACGGCTTCCAAAAACCTTAGAGGAAATGTTTACTTTTCTTTCAACATTTTTTTTTTGGTGCAGTTACGTTTCTACTTCTCCATCGCCGGTGATCTGCTGGAGCGTCGGTGGTCGCTCTTGCTAAAAGTTCTCAATCGAGGGCCGAATACCGGCACTGCTGGAGGGGCTTTGTGCACTTTGTAAATAATGCAAAGTCTGGCGCACTTATTGTGGCTCACCTTTACTGGGCTGGGTTCCCAGTACGCACACTGGTGCAGGTGAAGCGTCGCCCCGCCCCGATTTTTTTTTTAACGATTTTTTTCTGTATTGTTCGTCAGTAAATTGAATAAGCTAACCCATGTAGTTGTACCTGCAAGTGTGCACACGCTTTGAGTCGAGAGCACTACCAGGGTTTTTTCGCCCGGGTACAGCCTATGCAGTTCGCACCCTGACTAGGGTGTTTGGTGGCCCTTTTGTCAGAAGTTAGTCTGTCCCCTAAGTAGTGTTAAGCTCTGTTTACAGTGACTAGCCTGTAATCTTGCGCATTAGCTCTATGCACTCGCTGGTGAATGTTTTATTTTTTTCCCGTTTCTCATAGTGTATGACGTTCATACACGTATGCCACAGATAATCAGTTTTTGTAAGGGGGCGCGCAAGACGTTTTTTAAATGCGTGAGCTTCGACTCTCGACGTATACGAAGCCATGCGAGCTCTGGCGGGACGGAGAGCACGCGCGTATCTCGTGCCTGACAGCGGCCGGTGGCTTGCCTTAACACAGCTTCAGAGGCCTTAAACGAACCCTGAAGGTGGCGCTAGAGAGCAGACAAGATGGCTTACGTGAAACATTCCAGAACATTATACCGCTGTGTTTGTGTTCACGGCGTGCCGGTGCTTGAACCGGCGAAATACGTGCTTTTGCCATCTGAAGACGAGATGGCAAGTCTCTTTTTTTGACCGAAAATTTAGAAGTGTGCATGCCCCCCTTCCCTTAGGAAATATTACAGGGAATCCTTTTGCTGCTGGACAGATTTTTAAATTTTTTCCCTTCTGGATCTATCAGGTGCTTTATCAGGCACGCTTGCTCTGTTCGTGATGCAGGGAATCGGGGCTTCCGGAAGAACTGGCTGGTCGTTTTTGTTTTTCGTTGAAGTCACACATTTCTATTTGGTTTGCTTGGGTCGTAAAGACTGTCCTGCTTGTGCTGTCTTACGTTAAAACGGTTTTGTCTTTAGGAGAACAAGAAGTCCCAGATTTGAACATTTCCTCTACCGAAGCCACAGGGTGTCTCTCTTTGTGTATTTTCTACTTTCAGAAATCACTGTATGAACTTTAGAGGACATATCAAAGATTGGGTGTGTTGAGGAGAACGGACGCTCGGGGTCATGTATGAACGCGAAGCACTTACTGTAGTATAAACGGGGAGCGGCTCTTGTTTTCAAAGAGTCTCCTCCTCGACCGAAGCTCTTCTCGCCGTGTTTTGTACCACACGGCCGTGTAACCCTTACGTTGTCTGAGCACACCACGTCCTCTGGTCGTTTCTATCTCCATGCCGTCTCCTGTCTCGCATCATCTCTCTCCTTTATCGTCTGTCATCTCTTTATTTTTTGTTTCTGTTGTTTTGCTTTACGTGAGACAGTTAGTCCATTTGGTTGTTGAAAAGCTATTGTATTTTTTTTTAAACTGGGGAAAAGAGGCTTGTGCCTTTTGTAAAAACAGAATAATAAAGTTTGTACTTTGTTTTTTACAACTTTTTGTTGTGCGTGGTTATTTCTCTTGTGTCAAGTGATATTTTGTTTAGGTTCATTTTTAGTGTTTTAGACAATATTTGACCACAAAACCAGTCGTGAGTCGCACAGGTATGGGTGATTCTCGCGAAATTAGACTTATGAGGTGTCATGAAATATTTTGATAAAGTAAGAGTATCAAAATAAGAAGCATATAGTTAGAAACATCTCTTCACGTACAATTTGCACATGATTTCAAATGACATCATACAAACCAATTTTGTTGTTTTTTCTACATTTAAGGGGGCAATTTTTCATTGCTGCAACGTGTCCATGACTGGATTTGGGTTCTTTGACATGGAAACATTTATAATAAAAAAAAATCTAAAAAATAAAAAGCTTCAGTGCATGTTATACTATAAACGAAAAGTCCTCATTACCAAAACATGAGTTTGTAAATGCGTATATTTTTTTTGTGATCAACTTTTTATTAAATTTTTTTTTTACCACAGAATGTACACATCCTTTTGTGCCTGCCAGGTAGCACATATGGGTAGTCAAGGACATAGAGCAGGCATCATATTGAAAATTTAAATAAAACACAAAAACAAAAAAACAAAAAAAACAAAAAAACAACTATATACATTTGCCAAAGCCTTGAAACTAAATAAATTAGTAAATAGGTAAATAAGATACATATAAATGAAATAAGTATCTTTAAGACCCAACTTAATTATGTGCTAAATTCAGGGAAAAACAGGTGGTTTCAGAAGCGCAACAATAACCTTGTCCCAAACATCCAGAGTTGTACATCGTGCTTTGTGGATGACAGCCAGTGATCTCTCTATAATAACAATGTCTCTAAAATAGTTATACCATTCTTTTATGGAGGGTGGTCCAGGAGAAAACCAGGAATGAATGATAGTTTTTTTTGCAGCAGTTAAACCAGCAAATATTACTTTCTTAGAAGCTAAATTCGTGCAGATATTAAAAGAAGAATCATCATTAAATAAAAATAAAGTTAAACATTTAGGGACTGGGAAGCCCAAAATATCCTCAAGAAATGTTGCAACCTTAGACCAAAGATTAGAGACATCTGGGCAGTCCCAGAAAATGTGTAAGTAAGTACCAATCGTGTTCAGATTACATTTTGTACAATTTGGGGTATCCGTAAGCTTCATTTTAAAACGTCTATATGGGGAAAAGTAGAACTTCTGAATAAACTTGAAGTGAATCAACTGGTGTGCAGGATTCTTTGATGAAAAACTCACATTGTTCCATACATTCCCCCAGTCCAGTTCTATATCTCTCTCCTTAAGATCATGATTCCATGATTCAATCACTCCCAGAGGTTTATCACATTTTGAGATTAGTTGTGTATATATTCTAGACACCAGTCCAGTGCATGATGTTCCAGAGTTAATCCATGGACTCAAAGGGTGCACAGACAGTGGCGAATCCCAGGGAACTCCATGAGCTTTTATGGCTGATCTCAGTTGCAGGTACAGAAACCAGGAGGATCCAGGAAGAGAATAATCTACTTTGAGGTCCTGACATGATTTTAAGCCATTTTGTCCATACAAATCCTTCAGAATGTAAACTCCCTTAGACGCCCAGCTCGCATTAAAATATGGGCCAGAGTTTTGCAATAGATTGTAGTTATACCATATGGGGGAGCGATCACAAAGTTTAGTAGTGCAACCCATATGATTCTGAACCGTTGACCAAACCTGCAGGCAGTTGCCTATAATTGGGCCAAAAACCTTGTGTGCTGATTTAGGTTTAAGTCCAGCAAATAGCAGATCTTCAATTCTATGAGGTTTTACAATTTCTTGTTCTATATTTCGCCAGGGAAGTACAGAGTCTGTGTCACACCAAGTTGTGAATGATTTCACTTGAAAGGACCAATAATACAATTTGAGGTTAGGCAGTGCTAGACCACCAGATAGTTTCATTCGTTGAAGAGTACTTAGACGAATACGGGGTTTTTTACCATCCCAAATAAAATCAGAAATCCGAGATTGCAGTTCCTCAAAATAATTTACAGGTGGAGGTAGAGGTATCATTGAAAAAAGAAAGTTCAACCTGCCAAGAATATTCATTTTTACTATTGAAATTCTGCCTTGCAGTGACATTTTGAGATTAGACCATCTCTGCATATCTGCAAAGATTTCAAGTTTAAGTTTGTCATAGTTTATACGTGATATATTAGAAAAATCTGTTATTTTTAGACCTAAATAAGTAAACGCTGTGACATGCCATTGAATATGCGGAATATTTGGTAATGTGAGGCACTTAGCTGCGACATTCAAGGGTACAAGAAGGGATTTGTCCCAGTTTATTTTATAACCTGAAAATTGTCTAAATGTGGTAAATGTTTTTATTATTTGGGTTATGGAGATATGTATATTAGTAAAATATAATAATATATCGTCAGCATAGAGAGAAATTTTATGTTGTGTTCCTTTTATGACTATAGGGGCTATTAGAGAATCCAATCGAATTGACTGTGCTAACGGTTCAACCGACAGTGCAAAAAGTAAGGGGGAAAGAGGGCAGCCCTGGCGAGTACCACGATGCAGAGGAAATGACTGTGATAGAATGTTACCCGTTAATACAACTGCATAAGGATTAGTATAAAGTGTTTTGACCATAGATATGAAGGCTTTCCCGAAGCCAAATTCTTCCAAAACTATCCAGAGATATTCCCAGCTCACCCGATCAAAGGCTTTTTGCGCATCTAAAGTGAAAACGGCTGCTGGTAAAGTATCCTTTTCAACTGCATGGATGATATGCAAAAGACGTCTAACATTATCAGATGCAAGTCTTCCCCTTAAGAATCCAGACTGATCAAAATGTATTAGTTTGCTTACAGATGCTTCAAGCCTTTTAACTAAAAGTTTAGCAAAAATCTTTAACTCTGTTGTAATCAAAGATATTGGCCTATAGCTACCACAATTCAGAGGAGACTTGCCTTTCTTAAGCAACACAGAAATAAGTGATGTGTTTTGATCACGATGAAATGAACCAGTGTTAAAAGCATAGTTGATTGAATTTAAAAGTAGTGGTCCAATGCTATCCCATAGTTCCAGGAACAACTCTGGGGGAAACCCATCTAGTCCCGGAGATTTACCTCTTTTCATTGAGGACAGAGCATCTTTTAATTCTGTAATAGTAGGTGGAGCATCAAGGAGTTCTGCTTCATCTCTGGATAAGGAGGGTAAATTGAGCTTTGAAAGATATGACTTAAGGGCATTTGGATCAAAAGATGTCTCGGCTTCATAAAGATTAGAATAGAAATGTCTGAATGTAGCATTAATTTCCTCTGCATCGTAGGTAACCGATCCTAATGGAGTTTCGATTGCATTAATAATAGAAAATGATTCATTTTGCTTTATTTTGGCAGCTAGAAGTCTGCTTGAACTTTCGCTTTGACTATAATACGTCGCTCTTGTGCGGTGGATTGCGAATTCTGCCTTGGATTTTAATAGATTATTCAATTCAAATTTTAAAGCTAGAAGAGACGTCTGTTTTTGGTCAGAAAACTGACGCTTTTGATCCTGTTCTAATAGTCGAATTTTATTCTCTAACTGTGTAATTCTATAATTTCTGGATGCCTTCATATGAGAGGCAAATGAGATAGCTTCCCCTCTAATAAAGCATTTGGTTGTTTCCCAAAGTATTTGTGGTGATGATGCTGACTCTAAATTAATTTCTAGGAACATTTTGAGATTGGCTTTCAATTGCTTTAGGAACTCTGAGTTCTGCAAAAGCTTTGTATTAAAACGCCATCTATGTGTATGTTTGCCCGGATTCCTTACAAGTTCAAAAGTATATATCACAGGAGAATGATCTGAAATGATGATGGGAAGAATGTCTGCAACTGTTACTGAATAATTTAACTGAGGTGAAATAAAAATGTAGTCAATTCTGGAAAATGTCTTATGTCTACAAGAAAAAAATGTGTAATTTCTCACTTGGGGATGTCGTAGACGCCAGGCGTCAATAATGTTTAGTTCAGCAATAAATGTATTGATCCCACAAGGTGCATCCAAATTAGAACAGATATTTGCTGATCTATCTAAAGTTTTATTACATACTTGATTGAAGTCACCGCCAACTACCATAAAGTATTCAGGCATGTCTAAGAGCGTGGCTGAGGTTGCACTTAAAAATTCGGGATCAGGTATATTTGGGCAATATATTGATGCAAAACAAATTTTAACATTATGAACTGTTACAGCAACATATGCTAACCGCCCAGCATTATCTTTTCCACAATTATCTACAGTTACTCCTAATTTCCTATCGAACAGAATAGCAACACCTTTAGACTTATTTGTAGCAGAAGAATGAACTACACATTTATAGAATCTATTCTGAAATCTGTGAATATCGTTAGTTTTTAAATGTGTTTCTTGTATCAAAGCGATCGAGACATTTTTACGTTTAAGAAATTCTAAGCACTTTGTACGTTTAATCGGCGAATTTAGGCCGCGGACATTCCACGACATTACATTAACAGGTATATTCATAGAGGGTGTTTTAACCTTATGTTTAGAATATAAGTGGGTCTCAACAAAGTTTTAGATATGATGACAAAAATACTGAAAAGATATACTTTACCCATAAAGTTACAGAACATAGCGAGGCTTTGGCAACAGAACATATAAACATAACAAAATAGAACATTAACATCCATCCGCAAGAGACAAGACGTAAAATTCTCTCCCTTTGGGTGGAAAAAATTAAACAAAAATCAAAGTTTTACTGCCTGTGGCTATCGAAAGCAACACGTCTCCCGTCCGAGTCCCAACGAATATCAGAAATGATACGGTGCAACCACTGATCTATATAAATGACTGGATTGCGCATGACGTCACACTTGTGAAGCCACCGCGCCGCCATGTTGGTATACCCAAACGTTCTATTAAATCAATGGACGTTATCAGATTTTAATGATAAAACATCACTTTACTCGTCTTCGTTTTAATATGTGAAGTTACCCTGTACATTATTACAACACAAACGTTCAAAGCATGTAAATAGTTATTTACTGAAAGTTGTACATTTTGCGTTTTAATCAGTTATTATACATTCATCTTTATTACAGTATCAGATCAGCAGACAGACCGTAGCATATTTAGTATTAATGACAATAAACGTGCTCATTCTGAAATCTAAATAAATAACCATGCTTTGTACCGTATGTGCATGCAATAATTTGCTAGTTTTGTAATTATGTTACTTACAAGTTACCTAAACTTATTTAGAGAAATAACGCTGAAAAAAAACTTTATTTATACCCGTGTCATTAACAAATGCAACAGACGCACTCACCTTAACGGTTTTTTATAAATCCATTATCCTGCCCGATTAAAACATAAACATTGCAAATAACACCAGAATTAACAAATAATTAACGTACACATATCCTAAAAATTAACCTTGTGTAACTGATACGCTGTAAAGGGGGTAAATTTTGATCATGATTTTGAATGGAAGTCAACGGCGCTCTCTGCCGGTTGGGTATACCAAGATGGCGGCTCGAACTCTGCGCTGGCTTCACGTCACGCAGTTACATCAATCGTTCTATGCGCAATCCAGTCATTTATATAGATCAGTGGGTGCAACCCATCATATCAGTTTAAACTGTGCCCAATTGTCAATTAACTGGATTCTGAAGTAGCAGCTGACGGGTTTTCCTGGTCATCAAATGCACTTGGAAACGAAGTACTCGGTGTACCAGCCCTTGAGAACGGGGGATTTTCCATTGCCACCAGAAACTTTGCGGCATCCTCGGCATTCTTGAAGTGATGTAGCGTTCCGTTGAACTTCACTTTCAGAATTGCTGGATATATCAGGAATGGACGCAATCCTTTGTCTGCGAACTGCCTTCTCACGCTGTCAAAAGACCTTCTCTTTAAAGCCGTTTCGTTGCTAAAGTCTGGAAAAAACAGAAGTTTGGAGGCTCCATGGATTATTTCCGGCTGGGGTGCTCTGGCTCCGTTGAGAATTCGCTCCCTGTCCTGATATCTAAGGAGTCGAAAGATGAGCGTTCGGGGGCGATTTGTCTTTTCACGGTTGGCATAAATACGATGAGCCCGCTGGATTTCTACCTTACCACCGCCTTGAAGGGAGGGGATCCACTTCGGTAAATGCTCCTGGAGAAATTGAACGGCATTCTCGCCTTCCGCTGCCTCAGGTAGACCCACGAGTCGGACATTACATCTTCTGGATCGGTCTTCCATTTCGACCAGTTTATCGCGGAGATTCATTATTTCCTGCTGGTGCGTATTGACCTCCTGTTTAACTGCACGCATGTTTGCATTTATAGAATCCATCCGCCCTTCTAGCGATTTCGAGAGTTCGGCTTGACGAGTGATATCATGTCGTAGTTCATTAACTGTTGAATTAGAGGATTCAATCATGTTCTTCAAGGTTTGGATTTCTCCAGAGAGTACCTCCTCCATTACCTCCCTTACTGCTAATTTAACCTTTTTTGCAAACCTCTCCTCTTGCTCTTGCAAAGCCATTAAAATGGCTGAATTCGGCGAGTCTTCATTAGGCCCGTCTTTGCATTTCTTTTTCGTTGTTGTTTCATCTTGCGGGGGTTTGTTCTTCGCGGATTTTGAACCAGACATTTCCAGGGATACTTAAGTACAAAATAATCTATATTAAATTCTGAAAGCACGGATATTATCTCGAAATTTCGGACATTTGAGACGGAGCTCTGTTCTAGGCGTGCATCGCTCGTGCCCAGCCACCGGAAGTCGTAAATGCGTATATTTAATGTAATATTATGTTGCGGTAATGATAATTTTTGATAATAATAATCTAAAAAATATCAATAATTCTATAGGAAATATTTTTTAAATCCTCTTAAATCAATGGTTATAGTAAGTTCAGACCTAAATCTTTTATGTGCAAAAAAAAATTGGCTACAAGTTTTTTTTTTTAAACCTGATGCTGGACACCTTCTAAGTCTGTATTTTGTGAGAATCTCCCGTATATTTGTAGCAATAGCCAAAAATACATTGTATGAGTAAAAAATATTTTTTTTTTATTCCAGAAATTATTGATATTAAGTAAAGATCATGTTTCATGAAGATAGTTTGTACATTTACTACCGTAAATATATAAAAAATGAATTAATCATTATTAAAATGTGTTGCTAAGGACTTCATTTCGACAACTTTTTTCCAGCTTCCCTAGAGTTAAACATTTGATTTTTACCATTTTGGAATCCATTCAGCTGATATCCGGGTCTGGCAGTACCACTTTTAGCATAGCTTAGCATAATCCATTGTATCTGATTAGACCGTTAGCATCACGCTAAAAAATTACCAAAGAGTTTCGATATTTTTCCTATTTAAAACTTGACTCTTCTGTAGTTACATCGTGTAGTAAGACCGACGGAAAATTAAAAGTTGCTCCCAGAAATAAAAAGTGGAGTGTCCCTTTAAAGACAATTTTTTTTCAATATTTAGATTTTTTGCACCCTAAGATTTCAGATTTTCAAATAGTTGCATCTCGTCATCCTAACAAACCATACATCAATGTAAAGCTTATTTAACTTTCTAAAAATGTACCCTTATGACTTTGTTTTGTGGTCCAGGGTCACAAATGTTGATTTCGATTTAAGGATCTGCTAAATGACTAAATGTAAATATATTTTATAAAATATAAGTGCTACACAATTTAATAGTAGAACATTTTTTGACTGTCCTTCTTTGTTTCACGAAAGATTATTTAGTGGACTAACAATAAATGGTTTTGGCATCACTGTGCAGAAACTTTTGTAACACCTTTATTTTAAGTGTGTACTTATAACCTGAAGCTCTAAAATAAGAAGTGAAGTACTTGACAACATGCTCACATTTACAGTAATGGCCTTCCGCTTGGTGAAACACTGCTAAGTTAGGTATTAAGTTTCAAGTGGTTCAACTTTAACATTTCAAGAGAAGATTTTTAAATCCGAGAGCAATGATATTTTATTTGGGTTTTGCTGGCTTACATTTCTTACATGATTAAAGATCTTGATTTATGTATAATATCCAGTGTATTTGTTGTTGTTATTTATTGAGGAACGATAAGGTGTTAATCTTTGCTCTCTGACAAAATGATGACACTGAATTTTACACCTTATTCACGGCTGTCAGCTTCTGTCGTCCTGCCCAGCATGACTGCGCTGACTGCCGGTGCTCACACTGATATCCGAGCACACGCTAAAAAAATCATATCAACAAAAGTTTAAAACAAGTGGTGCTAAATAGCACTAAAAGTGGTTCACTGGCTCATAGGGGAACCATTTTAAGTGCCATATAGTACCTGTGTATCACCTTTGAAGAACCATATTGTGCTATAGAACCGTATCAGGTGCTATATCACCCCTGTATGGTTCTTCATATGTGCTATATAGCACTAAAAATGGTTCCCCTATGATTATGAGCTTTTTTTAGTGTGTACTTAAGTTAATAATTTCAACTTGTTTTTTAAGGGGCTGTCCACACGGAGACGCGTATCACTGTATACGTATAAATTTGTTATCGTATTGGCGTTTCATCCACACGGATCCGGCGTTTTGGGAGACTGAATCCGCTATTTTTTGAAACCGGGTCCTAAAGTGGATAAATCTGAAACCGACACCCTTGCGGTTTCGTCTGTACAGCCATTCCGTATATTTTGTGAAGCGAAAACGTCATCACATCACGTGTCGGAAGCGTCACACGTAGCAGCAACAACAATAACGGCGGATTACGTGATTGTGTTCGTGCTACAGAAGCTACTAAAGCCTACTAGCTTTATTACAGCAAAATCTATTGCTTCTATGCAATTGTGGTGACCAACAAGCGATAATGGACCACACCATACGTTGGTTATGCGCATGCTCAAAGTCTTCTTCTCCATGTATAGTGTATATCTGTTGCAGAATTACAGCGCCACATACTGATCCGGCATATATACTACACCGCTTTCAGTCGGTTTCAGTGGGTACGTGTTTACGGATTATTTTTTTAGAGCACGGAAAAAAAATGATCGGATAGGGAATGCACCGGCTTCGTGTGGACATAGCCTAAGTTATGTCAACTGTGTTCTAGTCAAAAACTTCAAATAGTACACAGTGTGCTCCGATTGGCCAGCTAACAAAAACGTTGTGATTGCCCTGAATACCTCTAATGTCAGCCGGAAATGTGACGCTCCTTACCATGTTTGAAAGATTCACTCACAATGCAGCGCTGACATGAATTAATATCGTCTTTACTACCTTATCAATATGAGCTGAATCTGATCCAGAAAATGCAGATGACCAATCTGATCGGTCAACTTTACCAGCATGGCATAAGCAGAACTAACAGATTGGTAAGGTAAGGATATTAAAACATTAAAACCATGTCTGCATTTGTGATTGTATAAACAACAAACAAGAAGCCCTAATCTGCACTGCACAAAACTTGCATTTGAATCATGGTTTACTCAGTAGTAAATTAGTTAAATATAAGTAAACTGTTGCCTACAATCCATGTGTTTGTTGTAGTGCAAGAAAAGAGATTTACGTCATGAATTGGATAATTGGTACTCTTTAAAATATTTTTTTCCTTATCTTTAAATAGTCTAAAGAATGTTTTTACTACAAAGAACCTTGCACAACTTAATGTTCTTTATGAAACCATTCAACCAGACAAAAAAACTTTTAAGTAACGTGTGTTACCTTACTTGTATATTTTGAGGACACATTTGTACCCAAAAGTGAGCAAAACCTGACCAAAATCTTCTGTGGGGAACGTCATCATTTGTAAAAACGCTATAAAAATATACACTGTCAATAAAGATTTGTTGGTTCAACTTAAAAATTAAGTTACTTGGTTGCCTTAAAATATTGAGTTAATTAAACTTATAAATATTAGTTAACTCAAAAGTTGAGTTAAAATTGTCTACTAATATTAAGTTGAATTAACTCAAAATTTTATGTCAACCAGGTAATTTACTTTTTGAAGTAGTAAATAAAGTTTTTTAATTGTAAAAATGCAGAAAATTTGTGTTACACTGTAAAATAATCTTTGATGCCTTAATTTTTTTTTTTTTAATCAACTCAGATTTACAAGTCATGTCAACTAACTATTATTTATTTCGACAAGAGATGAGTTGCTACAACTATATAAAATGAAGTAAAATGACACATGTAGCTATAACAACTCATCTCTAATAGTAAGTGGAAATGACTTGTAAATTTGAGTTGATTCAACAAAAAAATGAATGCAGCAAAGAATATTTTACAGTGTATTGTTAAAGTGTGCATGGGTTAGGGTTAGATTATACAGTTGTATTTATAACTAGTACTACATACAATACATATTGCACATCCCCATAAGTAAATGTGTGTGTGTGCCAAATGTCCCCACAAAGACAGTGTTATCAGTCCTTTTTTGATCGTGTGGGGACTTTTTTGGTCCCATTCGGAGGAAAGCTTATAAATTAAACAGAATGACATTTAAAAAAAATCTAAAATAGCAGAAAGTTTTCTGTGAGGGTTAGGTTAGGGAAAGGAGATATACAGTACCGTATAAAAACCATTACGTCTATGGAATGTCCCCAGAGAAAATGCAAAGGTGTGTGCGTGTAAATTTTGTGTAGTTCTCTACTATATGTAATATTATAATTATAGATTATATGTGACCCTGAACTATTTGAAAATCTGGAATCGGAGCCTAAAAATATCCATATATTGAGAAAATTGCGTTTAATGTTGTCCAAATGAAGTCCATAGCAATTGCATCCACTTTGCAAAAATAAGGTTTTGATATATTTACGTTAAGACATTTACAAAATATCTTCATGGATCATGATCTTTATTTAATATCCTAATGATTTTTGGCAACAAAAGAAAAATTGTTAATTTTGACCCATACAATGTATTGTTGGCTATTGCTACAAATATACCTGTGCTGCTACTTATGACTGGTTCTGTGGTCCAGTGTCACATATGTGATATAATATACAGTTTTTTAACAAAAACACAACATTCTTTGTGTGTTAATTCTTATTTGTTAACACCAGCTGAAGTACCGAGATGGTCGCACACCCTTCATCCGACGTCACACTCTGACAGCTTTGCTAAATGAGCCGGTCAGCTGCTCTCATCCGTAGAGTCCCATGTCGCCCTGTTCTTACACCTCCGGCACCAGCCCCCTTCACGTGGACGTTATCACCCAACTGCCCAATCCGTAAGACCACCCTCTCTCTGGTGCCCTCTGACCTTCTCTTACTGGTATATATAGCCACCGAAGCTTCCCGAGGTCTCCTGGCAGCCAACATGAAGGTCTTAGTAACGCTCTGCTTCGTCGTGCCTCTGCTGGTACTGGCCACCGCAGGTAAGGGCTTTTTTATTTCTTAAGTTGTTGTTGTTGTTGTTGTTGTTGTTGTGTTTCTAGAGGTCGAGAGGTGTGTGTACTTTATTTTTATACTTTAGTAGAAAGTGTCAGCCAAACATTTCATACACTATATATGTACTTCTAAGATAATCTTTAATGCATTTGTAGCTGTCAATGAAGAACAGGTCTACTGTTCAAACTCTTGATTGGGAGCTAAATACGTCTACAGCCTTGTCGCCAAAAACTGATTTGAGGACAGTTGTATTTGATTCCTTTATGATGGATTGCAAGCTGGTACATCATTGCCTGATCTCTTGCAATACTTGTACTTGTGGGACTTTAAGGAGACATTAATATTTGTGATGGTCACCGGCACGAGATGGAGGCCTTACCACCATCTGCTGTCGCCCTGCAAGCATCTGAGCTATTTAAACCCACAGTGTTCAATAATAAAGTTTTCTTGAAGACTTAACATGACGTGTACAGTAAAAACTACAACAAACGCTGAAGAATTCTTGCATCTTTCATTGATGTGTATTCTATATTAAGCCTTCTGAAGCATTGAGCGTCTGACAGTTTCACAGTCGGTAAGGGTTATTTTCGTACGGTAGAGGTTTTGCGTTGTGCGTCAGCTGTCGTGAGGCGTGACACCAGCTGATGGAAAGAGCTAGAGTCTGGGGACGAAAGGCTCACGGGGGGACTATTAACAACTCTCTTTTATTACCACAAAGTCTGCAGCTTTTCTTGAATACAAAGACATCCTATATTGTCACTTTTATATGAGTTGACGATTCAGTATTTCTTTCAAAGCCTTGTCTTGATTTCAAATTTATAATCTTGTGTCTTATAACCCCAAGCTATAGACGTCAAGGCTCCCAAACTTTTAGCTATCAAATTTTGAGAGGCTTTGACCACTAGACTCTTATAAAATGGGCTACACGATGCAATACAGGAACCGTTTTTGATTGTATGGTTCTATAAAGAACCTTTACCTTCCGAAGGACCTTTCTGTGTCATTAAAAGTTATTTTAAGATGGACTGTGGGGAACCAAAAATGGTTCTTCTATGACATCGCTATGAAAAACCATTTCTAGCACCTTTATTTTTAAGAGTTCATGTCTACCCTTCTTGCGTCCTTGGGCTTCTCTCGAGCCCGGAGTTGCTCAGGTCTGTCAGGTGTCTAAGATTGGAAGTTGTTCTGTAATGGGACACCATCCACTATAGATTCCCCTTCCTCCTCATCCTCCCCCCGCACAGCTGCTGTCACCTGACACAATCACAATTTATTTATTCCCAGCCACTGGCTTTATAAGGACATGCATTATCTCAGCGGGAGGAGCAGTGGCTATCTAAGTCCGTCCCGCTTCTTTCGTACAGTATGTTTGTGGATGTGCCACATAACGGCTCAGTCTAACCTGCTAAACAATAGTTTGTGTTTGGTTACACAATAGCCAAATGCTATTTCACTACCAACACAATGCTGTACCACTGAGCTATACTACTACTAAGAGCACTTGACACTTTCATTTGTGAGTCTCTGATGTGTGGGAAGGTTTACTTGAAGACTATAACACAATACCTGAGTCTCATCTTTGAGAAGTCCGAGTTTGAAGTTTGGTGCTTTTGACTGCTTTCGCAAACATGGTGAACATCTGCTGCACTTCATGTTGCAATGCAACTTGTTAAACTCAGTCATTGTGTCAAATAAAGAAGAAAAAGCATGGCGACTTTTATTATAATCCATAAAGTGATAGTTATTGTGGTCTTGGGCTGCATAAACCCACAGACACACACGAATTTGGTGGGATTTTAGGAGGTTCTTGCAGAGACTTGACTGCGTTGCTTTATAGTGGGCCAACATTTTAAGGCAGGTGTGACCATCTGTTGTTTGTCTTCCAAAAGAAAAAGAAAGTCTGTCTTGCTTTAAGATCCACCATTGCATTGCATGCGGCGTGTTAAAACGATAACACAAATGAGTTTTTATGTTTAAACATTAAAAAAATGACTTCTGAAGATAAAAGGTAACATGGCGGTAGATAAGCAGCCCCATGCGTAATGGAGGAAGTAATTTCCTTGACTATGCATTGGATACGGTTACTCATAGAGAGTAAGGGCTCTCCTCGCCTTCCAGTAATGCAGTTCAGCGAGCATGTGTTGCCCCGGCTCTTTAGGGACTCCCCTCTGCAAGGAATTGTGGGACAGGTCGCCAAATACCGAGTCCATAAAAAGAGATAAGGTCATGCAATGTGGCTTTACAGAGAGACGGGCCATGCCTTCAGTCCCCTTTAACCCTCTGTTCCATTTGATGTTCTTACTGTGTCCTAACTCTGATACCCATAATGCCTCTGTGAAATTATCTCCCGGATACAATCACACTTCTCAAATTCAAATATCTGACACAATGCATTGGCATCTTGTGTCGCGCTTTTTAAAGCTTCGAAGTCAGGTGCTGAAAACAGCCAGCGAGAACTTCTGGAATTCTGTTCCACTACAAACTTTTGAACGTATTGTAGAAAATATATTTCAGGCTTGTTATAACGCTTTTAAAAATTAAGGTTCCTTAGATGGTCTTTGTTGGCCTCTATGGTTCCACAAGGAAACTTTAACATCCACAGAAGCTTTCTGTTTCACAAAATGTTTTTTGTAGCAGAATAGGAAATATATTCAAATGATCTACACTCTAAACCTTTAAAAGAGTAAAGGTCCTAAAAGGGTTCTTTGGGGGATGCCACAGAATAACCATTTTTGGTTCTCCAAAAAATAAGGCAAGGTTTCTTAAAATAATAATTTCTTTCTTACAATTTCATAGTCTGTAGAACCTTATTCACATATTTTGTAAAAAATCCTTGTTACGCAAATTTTTTAAAGTTTAATCTACTTGAATTTACAATTTATTTCAACTTTATTGACTAGCAAGGACTTGCTATAAATTATAAAAATTTGGTGAAATTAGCTTAAGTTGTGTTAACTTTATTTTTTTAATATATAGCAACTGCTCACTAGTCAAGAAAGTTGAAATTAATTCATTTCAAATTGATTACACTTTAAAATTTAAGTGCAACAAAGAATATTTACAGTGCACTGTAAAAAGTGAAACGTTGGATCAACTTGAAGGAAAAAAATTCCTTCAATTGGTAACACCTACAAAATGTAAGTTTTGTTTATCAACTTAAAATTTCACTTTAGTTTCACTTTAGGTGAAAATTTTAAGTTGAATACCAATCTAGTAAGTATTTTTTTTAAGTTGAACCAACTTTACACTTTTTACAGTGTTGTGATTTAAATATAGAAAGTAAAGCTAAAGATATCTATTGAGTAGAAACAATATCTTGTTTTTGGAAATTATTCTTATAAGGGAAGGTAAGATTCTGTGCCAAAAAAGGCCTTGTGTGACTCCGCCCACTGGATCTTTCTGAGACATGAACCATTGTAGAGCAGCTATTCCTGTCACACTGTAAGACCAGAACTCTAAAACCTTGACACCTGTTGCTATTCACGTCACTGCAATGTATGTGATAGATAGATAGATATATAGATAGATAGATAGATAGATAGATAGATAGATAGACAGATAGACAGATAGATAGATAGATAGATGAGGAGGGGCTGGCAGTTTGGTGAAATGTGTCTGGTCTGAAATAGAGAACAGTAAAATCCCTTGGCCCACTGTAAATGTTGTGCACACCTCTCCATAGTGACTGGAAAATCCATTGGGCTCAGGGCTCGCCTCCCTAATCGTGTTCACATTAATTTAATTTACCTCCTGCATCTGCCAACAGAACATGATCTGAGGGGCTTTACCATAATACATCAATGAACAGACCTATGAGCCACTGGAACTGGTTCAGATGGCTTATATGACATTGCTAGTTAGAGAAGCAACCAAATATTTGCATCTATTGCCTGATGCTTTGCTATAAATGTCTTTTCTATGTGTTCACAAAATCATCCGTGTCTTTCGAGCATTTTAATCCGTGTTTACGGAAGAAACCGCTTTTATAAATATTGTCCGAACCGTTTCCTAAACACATCGTTATTCTCGATGCGGGGCTCTCACGTTTCCCTCCGAAGCGTAAATGTGTGGATTTGACCAATAAGCCCCGTACAACAGTAGTGCGATGCTGCATTCCAGCAGAATGAGCTATAGCAACAGCTGTGTTTTTCCAAAGCCTCTGTTGCTAGGCAACAGGCTCATTGGATGCCCATAGTCGCGGCGACAGATGCCGCTAATTTTTGTCCTTCCAGCGTCTACAGGGTTAAATTAAAGCTCAGCACCATTGATGGACAGTATGTGTGCTTGAAGTGGATGTACTGTATTTGTAAAAGTGTAGACACTGTGTTGGGGGAGGAGTTATGTTTATAATATGCAAATTTATATTTGCGATTGTTAAGCAATTTATTGTTTGTATCTAAACAAGAATATCTGAGACAAATTTGAGTGTTAAAGTAACTTCTGCGCAATAAAAATCCATTCAATCTTCACATTTATTTATGTGTCTTCCCTGGGATCAAATCTCATGACCTTTGTGGTGTTAACACAATGCTGTCAATGAAGCTACAGGAACATTGTTTGCATTTACATGTAATCATTTAATAGATGCCTTTATCCTAATATAAATCCAAATGATGTCTTAATTGTCCTCATTGTATCAAAATTTGTTCTTTTGAGGTTGCAACAATATTTTAGCAGATTTGTTCCTTGAAGTGCCTTTAATGTCGGATCATGACCAGTTGTACTTTGTCTCCATTCTATCAAATTTTTAATAACTTTTAATATGAAATTCTTTTAAATAAATTTAAACCCAATGAAACATGAGGCCAGATCAAGCACACCTGTTGTATATCAGCACATACTGTGTATTCGGTTATCACAGAGCCCTGCATTGTTCACAGTTCGCACGTTTAAACTGCACACCTCGCCTCTAACCTTGCGCCATTTTAGTGCCGTGCTGAGCTCAACATTACAGGTCTGTATTTTTAGCAGCTTGACTTGGCATGCGTCGACCAAGGGCTCGTATGCTTTAACTAGCGCGTTGTGTCATCACAACAGGCCTGCAGGCCTTCGGTACTGAGAGCACCATCTGTTTCTCGCTCCTCTGAAGCCTGGCTCAACAACATGGCCGCACGCTCGGTGGGCGTGCCTACAGCTAACTGAAAAAACCTGTGAAGCGCTCGACTGCAGACTTTGAACGGCTCTTATCTGCTTGTGAAGTCAGAAACTGAGATGTAGTAAAGATCACAAGAGGACTTCTGTGGAAAATGTAAACTGTGTGTGTGAGAGAGAGTTGCATTGTTTTGTTTGACACCCCTGTTGGAAAATGCAACAAATTAGCTATGGCTTCAGGAGTTCAAGCTAGTTTTTGCTGGTTAAGTCAAGGGCTAACCTGGTCGAACTTTCTAGTAAAGAGGCCTTGAAAATGTTTGTTTAAAACAACAGTGTGTATTTTTTGGTTAAAATAAACAAAAATCATATATAGCAAGTGCATAAACATTTATTATTGTCTCCTTAAACTCAAAAACATGCTGGGTTATTATCAATCCAGCATTGGGTCAAAAAGGGACAAAACCAACCATTTTGGGTTGCAATTTTACCTGGGTTGTTAAAACTCAAATGTTGGGTTGTTTTAAGCCATTGTTGGGTTAAATATAAACATTTTCTGGGTTTATTTAACCCAACAGCTGGGTTTGGCCCTTTTTGACCAAATGCTGGGTAATTTTTTTAGAGTGAACCTTATCACAATTTACAATGGTAAGCATATAATAAAGATTACAAAGTTGATAATTAATAAGTTATACTAGTTCATAGTTAAAATGAGAAGAAGTCTGAGCTTACAACAACAAAGTCCCTCTGTTTTAACCCATGGCTGGGTAAATGGACAAACTCAACTCTTAGGTTAAATGAACTTAAAAAATGTCCATGTTTGACCCAACTAAAAAGTGTGTACATTTGATGTAAACATAAAAAAGCACATAAAATAATAGCTAAAAGTGTTTGATTCATCATTTATGGTTTAATATTAATGTTTGAGGTTACATAGTAAAAAAAATGCTGGGTTATTTTTAACCAACTGTTGGATCAAAAATTAACAAACACAGCCGCTGACTTTCTTACATTTTTGTTTTGTTTTTTTTAAGTAAAAATATTTAAAAATTATTTTTCTTGATGAACAAAATGACCTAAGAAAGTACAGTGAATTTGAGTGAATTTGTGGATAAAACAAGCAAAAAATCTGCCAATGGGGTAAGCTAATTTTTCTTGAATTTGTTTGAGAGAAGTTCAAGATTTTTTGTTTACCCCATTGGCAGATTTTTTTTGCTTGTTTCTTAGGTCATTTTGCTTATCAAGAAAATCCATCCTGACTTGAGAATTTTTAGATATTCGTGATTAAAACATGACAAAAATGCTTACTAAGAAAGTAATTTTTTACAGTGTATTTTTGTTTTGTTTTCAGTATAAATATCAAAAACATTTTTGATTAAGATGTATTTTCTTGATAAGCAAAAAGTCATAAGAAAATAAGTCTAGTTTTTACACAAAAAACATAAAATGTAAGTGAATTTTGCCTTAAAAAAAGAAAAATCTGCAAAAAAAAATCTTGAACTTTTTTCTTAAACATTTAATTCAAGAAAAATGTTCTCACCCTATTGGCAAATTTTATTGGTTGTTTTAAGCACAAATTCACTTTAATTTTATTTATTTTTCTAAAAACTAGACTTATTTTCTTATGTCATTTTGCTTATCAAGAAAATACAACTTAATTTAAAATGTTTTTGATATTGATGCTGAAAACAAAACAAAAATACTACACTGCAAAGAATGATTTTCAAGAAAAAGTCTTAGTATTTTTGTCTTGTTTTCAGTAAAAATATCTAAAAATTCTAAATTCTTGCTGAGCAAAACAACCCAAGAAAATATGTCTAGTTTGTATACCAAAAATATCAAATTTAAGTGATTTGTGTATAAAACAAGCAAAAAAATCTGCCAATGGGGTAAGCAAATTTTTCTAGAATTTTTCTTGAATTTAGTGTTTAAGGGAAAATGTTCAAGATTTTTTGCTTACCCCACTGGCAGATTTTTTGCTTGTTTTATGCACAAAATTACTTAAATTTGATATTTTTGGCCTAAAAACTAGACTTTTTCTTGGGTCGTTTTGCAGAGAATTTTTTTTCTTGAAAATAATTTTTTGCATTGTAAGTAAGAAAGTCAGCGGCTGTGCTTGTTAATTTTTGATCCAACAATTGGTTGAAATTAACCCAGCATTTTTTTACTGTCATTTTATTCATTAAAGGAAATACCTCTTTATTTAAGAATTTTTTGATATTTGTACTGAAAACAAAACAAAAATACTAAATAAGAAAGTAATGTTTTGCAGTGCAAGCATTTTGGGCTGAAACAACCCAGCCTAAATTACAACCCAACGGGTTGGTTCGTCCCTTTTTGACCCAGCGCTGGGTTGAAAATAACTCAGCATTTTTTGTGTGTATTCATGGTTGATTCATGCCAGAACTGTTAGGAGATCCCAGTAGGATGTAAACAGAGGTTGGACTCTGTTCCACATTCACAGATGCTTTATACAGATGCTAGATGATTTAGGATGTATTACTTGAGCTGGTAGAGTTATTTTGGTCAAGGGTCGCAGCCAAGTAGCAAGGCTAACACTTCCCTATGCCAGTTTCATATAAGCAAATGAATATCGCTGGATACCCAAGTACAATATAAATAGTCTGTTGATCTCTATACACCCTAAAAACAAACGGTGCTAAATAGCACTAAAAGTGGTTCTTGGCGCGTAATCATAGAGGAACCATATAGAACCGATGAAGTACCTGTGTAGCAGCGGTGTATGTAGAACCATATGTGGTGCTATAGTGGTGCTATATGACCCCCATATGGTTCTTCATATGTGCTATATAGCACTAAAAATGGTTCCTCTATGGTTACTAGCCAAGAACCACTTTTAGTGCTATTTGGCACCGTCTGTTTTTAGACTGTATATCACCCCCGGATGGTTCTTCATAGGTGCTTACTAGGTGCTATATAGCACTAAAAATGGTTCCCCTATGATTAAAAGCTTTTAGTGCTATTTAAGTAGACTATATAGGAATAGAATCAGGAATATTGAATGCTTCACAATGTCTTTGTTAGAATTAGTGAAACCAAAACTTTGTTTTGATGATCCAGTTTTAAAAATAAGTTTATGGGCAGACTGGTCATCTGGAGCACCAGGACATTTGTTCTCCAGTGGCCTGGTTGTCATAGACACTGTAAATAAGTTGATCCAAATTACTTTAAACGGTAACACCAAAAAAGTTCAAGTTTTTTCAACTTTAAGTGTTTTCACTTAAACATCTAAGTTTAAAAAACTTAATTTTTTACGTGTTACCCTTTAAAGTATTTTTTTTTAAAGTTGATCCAACTTTACTTTTTACAGTGTAGTGGCACAGGGATGATGTATTTTGTAGGCTGGTTCCCTTGCTAAAAAGCCCATTCATTTCTCCCATAGACTTTTGGATTATATACATTTTGTCCAACAAGATCATCTTTACAGATAAACACAAATTTTATACTTTTTTTGTTTTACTTCTAGTAAATGCATTTAGACTTTACTGTTCATCTGTGAATATGATCTTGTACGCATCAGCCAATTGTGGTGTAAAAATGCCACTACATGACCAAACATAAGCAATGTACTGACTCTTTGACTATATCTGACAATCGGGCAAAAAAATATAAACGCAAAGGAGGAGAAGAGAGGATAAAAAAGAAAAGCCTTGGCCAGAGATGCAGTGAGATGCTGCACAATCGCAGAAACGTTTCCGCATGCAACAACATAAATATCACAAGTAAAATAAATAAGTAAATGACCTCAAATAATATCTAAAGTATATCATCTACTACAATGAGCTAACATTAATGTATGCAATATTAACTACAGATTGGTTGCCAAACCTCTCTTTGCACAGCAGTGATCCCTGCCGTCTTCCCTTATCTTTAGGAAACCAAAACATTTTTATTTCCCACAAGGTTTTTTTTCCAGAAGTCAACAACAAGCGTGCTTTCGATGAAACCATACCGCCATTCTAAAAGTGTCTGGCAGATAATGAATTGTACAAACCAAAGCAAAAAAAAAAAACAAGTATGAAATGTAACGTTTATTATTTTATAAAACTTTTTTTTGTGAAAAAAATTATCATTTAAAGTCATTTAAACTTTTAATTTGCAGTTTCTAAAAATTTTTTAGATACCCTGAATGTTTTTATTTTTGTGTGTTTTTAGAAGATGGTCCAGGAAGCAGTAGCAGCACTGCTGCGAGTGCTCCTGTTGCTAAAATAGAGGTTGTGGACAGTTCAGTGTCTGAGTCAGAGCAAGAACCTTCAGGTAAACATGCAGGCTATGCTTTTAGACCAAAACATGCTTTATGAAGTCATCAGGGCAACGTACAACATGGCAATTAATATAAGTATAGATTATTGAAGATGTTTATTTCATTTTGGAGAGCACCTAGATGTGCAGAGTGAGAGAGAAAAAGAGATTCAGGGAAAGATGAAAGAGACAGTGAATGCCTTGATAATCTATTTGATGATTTAGCTCGTCCTCAGCCCAGGGATTTTGATTTATAAGTATCACCCAATTCGAACAAATCAAAGAGCCATTCCTGAAACAGAAGATGGCTGACAATCACTTTGTGTTCTGCCTGGTATGTCATGCATTCGCAAAACCTTCAGGAAATTAAAGTCAAAGGTCAGGTGGTATGCAGGATTGGAATTACATAAACATGGTGGCGATGGTGTGTCAAAGTTCGGACTGAATTATTGTCTAAGTTCGCCCCTAAATACATTCCATCCACAGATTTACTGTTAACGGTTTTATGATTTATATTTACTTTACATTTAAAGGTGCATTATGTAAATTTTACAAGGAACTATTAACAAAAATGCAATATAATATAGATGAAAACTATGTTTTTAGACTAAAACATGAAGGCGAAGGGAAGGAAAAGATGTGGTAGAAAAAAGTGTACAAGTAATAGGGATAACCGCACCCTGGAGAGAATTGTAAAAAAACCATTAAAAAATGTGGGGGAGGTTCAAAAAGATTAGACTGCTGCCGTAGTTTGGAATTACTTATTGTGAACGGAAAAACAACGTTTCAGTCGCATATCATCGGTAAATGGAAACAGTGTCATTTTGCAATAGTCTTTTGTCAACATAATGATAAAGTTTTGCGCAAATTTGCAATGAATCCACAGCTAATGAATTGTTTGTCTTGTGGCTGCTGCTATAGCTTTACTATGTGTTTCGAAAGAAATGGGTGAGCGGTGTATTGAGCCATTGGTTGCAATTCCCAACCTCACCACTAGATGCAACATTTACTTTTTGGATATAAAACAAAAGAGGATTTTTGGGTGTATGTTAATCTTTCGGTGTATGTTGTTATTATTTAGTGAATATGTTCATACACCCTCTGAAATGGCAAAGATCTATTTTTATTTTGCAGTTTGACATCAAAACCATGAATCTGTATTCTGTATCCAAAGTTACCCACATTGAATCCATAACAGATCCAGAGCCCTGGAGAAACCTCTGGGATTAAGTGTCTGGATCAAAGGCACAATGGCAAAGCCTCATGGCTCATTTCATGCAGGGATCTAACAGGCAGCCTTCCCATTATCAGCCTCAAGCTTTAGCCACCAAAACAAACCAACCACAATTTTGTGATAGTACCATACGGTTTAGGGCGATGATTCAGTTAAACGCTCAATCGTGCAAGAAGCTTTGGTTCATACTAACAGGAACCTGTGTGATTTATTTATTCAGCAGTTATTGACGGATCCTGGCATGAACTCTCAGAGCCCCTATGTAGTTATTGATTGTAATAAGAGAAGTGATGCAGCGTCCATGTGTTCGATATCTGTTCTGTGTGAAAAACGCTTGAGCTTTTATTTGTGAGAAATATGAAGGCTGTTATTGAGCCAAATGCATTTTGGGGAATTTTATGGGTGGGTTACTAGGTTTGTGTTTCTTTTTTTTTACTTTTTACGGTAACTGCGAGGTATTATGAACATGAGGGTGAACCAGAAGCTTTATAATCCTACAGGGTGTAGAAGTGGGAATCAGAAAACCCCCAGATTTAATCCTGTCTCTATACTGAAACACTCTGGCGGATGATAAATAAGCAGTTGAAACAGTTCACTGCCCACTGTTATATTTAGGATGGGTAGGTCAAAGTGTCATCATCTCTCTTATCAACATATCCCATAATCCAGCTATTTGGTAGCCACGCGTCCCCTTCTCCGGTTATGAAAGCAGGGAGTCCCCCATATATGCCCCAGCATCCCTGTGTTATGAAACCACAACATTGTTCACCATTGTTTGTTCAGCCATCTTATTTTTAGATTTGATGCTGTAATATTAGACCAATCAGAGAACGGTAATGCATTAGCTTACATGAATTTACAATGATCAATACTTCTGGATTTATTCATCTTACTTTGTGTTAATTTCACCACTATTAATACATTTATAAAATCAAAAGTTGCAAAAAATAGTTGGTTCAACTTAAAAAAGTAAAGTACCTGGTTGCCTTATTTTGAGTTAATTAAACTTAAAAAAAAAATTAGGGCGGTCAAAGATTAATCGTGATTAATCACATACAAAATAAAAGTTTGTGTTTGCATGATATGTGTGTGTGTGTACTGTGTAAATATATTATGAATATTTAAATACACACATACATGTATGAATTTAAGAAAAATTTTATTTAGGTATTTTTTATTTATAATATAAAATATATCAAAATATATATAAATATACATGTGAATATAAATAACATAAATTATGCAAAAAACTTTTATTTTGTATGCGATTAATTGCAATTAATCTTTGAAAGTCCTAATTTTTATCAAATTTTTTTTAAAGTTTAATTTAAAAAAATCTAGTAAAACTTGTTGTCAACTTACTTACTAACTTACTTTTTTAAGTTGAACCAACAAATCTTTTATTTTTTACTTTTGGAGGTGGTTTCCCGTACAGGGATTAGCTTAAACCAGGACTAGGCCTTAGTTTAATTAGGAAATATAACTAGTTTTAACAAACATGCCTTATTAAAAACGTTACTTGCATGCATTTTGAGGCAAAACAAAGGGCACTGATGTATTTTAAAATATGTCAGTGCAAGATCAGTTTGGTCAGCTCCTACATTTATTTTAGTCTAGCTAGGACTACACTGCAAAAAATTATTTTCAAGAAAAACTTTCTTAGTATTTTTGTCTTGTTTTCAGTAAAAATATCTAAAAATTCTTTAATGAAGATGCTTTTTCTTGATGAGCAAAACCAGTTTTTAGACAAAAAAAAAATCAAATTAAAGTGATTTTGTACATAAAACATGTACAAAAAAAACTGCCAATGGGGTAAACAAAAAAATCTTGAACATTTTTCTTAAACACTAAATTCAAGAAAAATGCAAGAAAAATTCAAGAAAAATTAGCTTACCCCATTGGCAGATTTTTTGCTTGTTTTATGCACAAAATCACTTAAATTTTTTATTTTTGGTCTTAAAACTAGATTTATTTTCTTGGGTCGTTTTGCTCATCAAGAAAAAACATCTTAATTTAAGAATTTTTTGATATTTCTACTGAAAACAAGACAAAAATAATAAGAATTTTTTTCCTTGAAAATCATTTTTTTTGCAGTGTAGTCTTATCCCTGTTCAGGAAACCGCGCCTTGATTTTTATGAATGTATTAATAGTGCTAAAATTAACAGGAAGTAAGTTAAACCAACTTTATTTTACAGTGATATTAGTATTAGTCAATGCACAGTGAACTAGCATGAACAATTGTATTAGCATTAACTAACATTAACAAAGATTAATAAATGATGAGCAACTAGCATCATTGTAAGTTCGTGTTAATGCATTTATTAATGTTACAAATACAGCCTTATCGCAAAGTGTTACCGTCAAAACACATCATATAATGATAATGAATGTCATTGTTTCCTATTACAGAGATGTCATTGAGGTAATATCTGAGCGACTTGTAATGCACGACAACATTACTAAATATAAATTTGGAGACGCAGTGTCTTCCTCTCTGGTGCCATTTAAGTCTTTGTTCCTGATAGCAGACTGATAGGAACGCCCTGAGGCATTGTGGGTAAATACTTACAAACGGCGATGTTGTGGCTTTGTATATCAATAGTGTGACAATAATAGTACAACAATGTCCTGGTGAGATATCTGCTAGAGTTACTGAAAAACAGATATCACGGCCAGTAACCAGTATTCATACCGGTTATTAATAGCGCTGTTACTGTTGCACTGGGGTTTAAACAAACATCCAACTGTAAATATGAAAGGTTTGCTATGTAACTTGTTTGGCATGACCGATGTGTTAAAATGTGTGGCTTGTGGAGGAGACAGAAATGTGCTGAGGTCAGACTAAAGGAAGCCTTCGCTGCTGTGGTCATTTTATGGAGTGCTTTAAGGTTTGAGACTTTGTTAAATTCTCCGTAATTTAACCGACATTGCAGCAATAACAAATACTTTGTCAGTGCACCCTGCCAACGCATAAAGGAAGTTTTATCACAGGACAGTCACAGGGATCTAAGAAATCTGAATTATGGGCTGGCTTGGATTGAAAGTTTAACATCTGTATTTTCTTGCAGAGGAAGAAGCCGTCCTGGAATCCATCCTGAGAGACAGATCTCACATTGAGGAAACTTTACGGCTCGCAGCAGATGAGAAAGCAGGAGATTATGCTGGTGAGGAAACAAAACTCGTCACAGTTGTGATCTATAAAATAACCTGTAAATCTTTTAGAATTTACACTATTGTGTCCTCTCAGCGGCATTGCAGAGGTTGAGGAAGATCTACCACAGCTCCATCAGACCCATGGAGCAGGCCTACAAGTACAATGAGCTGAGACAACACGAGATCTCAGGTACCGACCCGCCTTTAATCATCTTCTTTAGTTTAGTATCAGTTTTGAATGTTGATGTTTTTTTCACCTCTTCATCACCGTGACATCATTCTTCTCATCTAATCAACAACTGTTCAACATAACGATCCACCAAACATTTAAATGCAATGTCAGAAATTTTCTTATTCATAAGGAAGACCCAGGCAGGCCCAGGGGTTGCTGCATCTCTAAATGATGATGATGATGATGTTGTCATAATTATCCAGCCCATAGACTGTAAAAATAGATGGATGACGCCTGTTCGCTCTCTTCCATTGGTGAAAAGTGAAGCCGCCAGTGTCCCGATAAGGCGCTGACATCTTGGGTCTAAAGTCTGCACAGTAGCGATTTCGGGACCAGTCATGCGCAGTAGTGAGCAGGAAGTATAGCCGTGAAATCAAGACCCCGCCCTCGCAGAATGCGCATATCACACGATATCACAGCTGTCAATCATGACGTGACACCACCGTTTTTATATCATTAAATAACTAACTAAACACAAACTTATTTTAAAAACAAACATTTGAATGTACATCAGCGTGATAAAAACTACAGTAAATGACAGCATCGGAAAAAAGATAATTGAAGTGTAATAAAGTGTAATAAAATTTGGTCTCAAGTCCCATTGAATAACATGGGGAGGCTGGGTTTATGACCTTTACTGGGATCAGTCACTGGGGGGGGCGATCGAGACGTTTTGGCTTCACTTTTCAGGGCTTGTGCGGCACGCTTGATCCAGCCTGATCTCAAGTGCATCATCGAGCCACCGCTCAAATAATCTTGAACACAGAGATGTGGAAAAATTATTTAACGATCTAGCCAGTGGCGGCCGGTGACTTCCCTTCCGAGGGGTGCGAATACAAAATAAGTGTTCGGAGTGTCATGTTTGTTGCTCGTCATGTCAAAATATGTGTTCAGTGCTTCATGTGAACCATGTACATCATGCGTCATTTCAAAATACGTGCCTGATGCACACGCGTCGCAAGGGTTTATGATAGAAGAGACGCTAACGTTGACAAAATACACGCAAGACACTCCCTTAACACTTAACTCAGATTACACATGAGATTAAAGCTCCCATAACACGCGCGTATTTGATGTTAATCTGGAGTACATATAGAGTAGTATTACATCCTTCATATCTCTAAAGAGTATTTAGTTTTATCAGATTTATAAAAAACAGATTATCTTTACAGATTCTTTCAGATAACGTTCAAAAAATTCGGAACGAGGAGTTACCAGCTGCGGGAGGAGCGAGTCACAAGTCATGCAGCACTTTATACAACACTAGATAACTTATGATTCACTACGTGTTCGTGTCGTTTATATAATATGTATTCTTATTATTTTCAAGAAAACATTTTCTTAGTATTTTTGTCTTATTTTCAGTAAAAATATCTACAAATTCATAAATTAAGATGCTTTTTCTTTATGAGCAAAATGACCAAAAAAATAAGTCTAGTTTTTAGACCAAAAATATCAAATTGAAGTGATTTTGTGCATAAAAAAGGGAAAAAAAAATCTGCAATGGGGTAAACACATTTTTCTAGAATTTTTCTTGAATTTAGTGTTTAAGAAAAATGTTCAAGATTTTTTGCTTACCCCATTGGCAGATTTTTTTGCTTGTTTTATGCACAAAATCACTTCAATTTGATTTTTTTGGTCTAAAAACTAGACTTATTTTCTTGGGTCTTTTTGCTCATAAAGAAAAAGCATCTTAATTTAAGAATTTTTTGATATTCTTACAGAAAACAAGTAAGAATTTTTTTCTTAAAAATAATTTTTTGCAGTGTATGGCTTTCCCCTGAAACGTCAGCTGGACCCGAAAAAATTCCAAAAATTGTACAAAGTGCATTCGGCACAGAAATACTCTGTAACACGTCCTGACTGTGATGGCTCATTAAGGGTGTTTTTATACATTATTATCAAACGTCATCAGCAATTGTGGTTCTTCCTTATGGATAGCCTATTTCCTTTTTCTGGCAAAGTCCCAGATACACGAAAACAGATAAAGAAATCCCTCGGGGAAACAGATATGTAAGGCTATAACATGTGAATAAGATTGGGTGTTTGTACTGTACATGAGGTGCTGGTGCCATAGCAGTATCAGAGATCATAAAGCTGACACATGTGCGGTCCAGCTTTCTGCAGATCAGACACGAGGGGGCCGGAAAGAGAGAGAGAGAGAGAGAGAGAGAGAGAGAGAGAGAGAGAGAGAGAGAGAGAGAGAGAGAGAGAGAGCGAAACACAGATGTTTCTTGAACAACGGCTCCATCTGAAAACAATCATGGGTTTCTTAACAGCCCCCACTTTATATGAGACCTTTATGTGTACAAATCCCCTGAACAAATGTTTCATGAACTGACTTTAAATAACCTCAGTTTTTTAATCTCTGTGTTAATTATGCAGCTGTTCTGTAATCGTTTTGGCTACTAATTTCTCACTGACATTTTCTTAAATGCATTGTATTATCAGTACAGACGAGATTTAGGTTGTTTAAATATTTCTCTGCTAGTCCCGAATGTTACATGCGGTTAAACGTTACTCAAAGTTTACTTTTTATTCATGTTTTGTATAGAATTTGCTAGAAACAGGTTTATTTATATTGTAAACCTGTGAGGTAAATAAATTTATTTGTTGGCTTTTTTGCAAGAGGAAATGAATGTAAGTTGTTGTCCAAAACATGAGGATAAGGCAGGATCTACAGGCAGATAAAAGTCTTTATTTAGTCCAAACATAAGACATAATCCATGACGTGAAACACAAGAATTATAAAAAAAAAATACTCATACAACAAACAATAAGGTAACATGAGGGCTTTAAATATACAGACTAATTAAGACTAACAAAGGACATCTGAAGGCAATTAGGGTGAGGAAACATGACAGGACTACAATGACCAAGATATGAGGACTACAAAAGGACACTTCAAAATAAAAGACATGACCATAAAAAACACAAACACATCATGTTATTTATTTTACTGTTACTGTGATATTTAATGATTTAATATTTAGTAAAATTGTTGATCTAGCCAGATGTTTACATAGGAATATAAGTAAACTGAATAAAGTGCACAGGGCCTGGTGTTGGGTTTTCTCTGAAGGGTGACTTTCATGGCACTGACAGTCGTGCAGCTAACCCCTGACAGATTCTGGGATCACGCTTGCCCCCTTGTGGTTCAGCATGGTATTTAACATCCAAAACTCACTTATAATAAATCCCTTATTTAAAAGTGAGCCTTTAAAGTTTAAAGGGATGGTTCACCCAAAACTCTGTCATCATTTACTCACCCTCATGTTGTTATTTATATATTTAATTTTTTTGATGAACAAGAAAGAAGATATTTTGAGGAATGTTTGTAACCAAACCAGTGTTCAAATTATGTCAAAGATTATGGGGGTCACCTTGCTAAGCCCCCGGTCATTATATGTTCGCCGTGATTTCAAGTAAGATGTGACCCTGGACCAACAATTGTAAAAATTCTGCCAGAAAACAGCGTGAGGCGGACTTGAGAGTTAATATTCTTTTGGATCAGTTTATTGCTAAATTGGGACAAATAATGGATAGTATTGCTCTGGGGCAGCGCTGCATGAGAATTTAAATTCATGTAATATTTTAATTTTAATAAAAACCTCAATGCTTATAGGAGGTCTGGGAACACACCAGCCCCCCCCCCCATTTAAACACTGAACCAAACCATTCATGAGCCCCATTCAGTTCCATAGTATTATTTTTTCCTACTATGGAAGAAAATGGGCCCATGATCGGTTGGGTTACGCATATGGCATTTAAAAAAAAAAAATATTTCAAAATATACAAAAATTGCCAAAAATATATTTGCTGAAAAATATTTTGGAATATATATTTTTCAACAATATATTTTTTGGCCATTTTTTATATATTTTGAAATACATTTTAAAAGTAAATACATTTTAAAGCATTAAAAATATATATTTAATTATTTTTATTTAATACATAACAGTTTTAAAAAGGTTAAAATAAATATATTTTCAACTTAAAAAATATACTTTAGCATATTAGATTGTATTTAACTTATATTTCAAATAGGAATACATTTTTGCCGTATGGGATATAAAATTAGAAATGTATTTGCTTGCCCTTGAAATTGAAAAATATATTCAATTAAGCATTACTGTCTACAAAATGTATTTAGCATATATTTAAAATAGTGCTGGAAAAAGATTAATCATGATTAATCGCATACAAAATAAAAGTTTTTTTTTCATAATATATGTGTGGGTATTGTGTGTAATTATTATGTATATTTAACCACACACACATATATTCATTTTAGATTTTTTTATTTATATATCAATTTTTGTATTTATATAATATAGAATATATGAAAATATTCCTAAATATATATACACATGTAAATGTTTCTTAATGTGTGTGTATTTATATATACATAATAATTACACACAGCACACACTCATATATTATGCCAAAAATTACTTTTATTTTGGTTGCGATTAATCACAATTAATCTTTACCCAGCACTTATTTAAAATATATTTTTGGCCAAATATTTTTTTTACCATATGGGAACATTTCTTAAAATATCTTCCTTCTTGTTCGTCAGAAAAATGAGGTTTGTAACAACACGAGAATGATAAAAAAATGACAGAATTTAAATTTTTGGGTGAACTAACCCTTTAAGACAGCAGTACACTAGTGAGAGAAACTAGTTATCCAAATAAACATGCAGATATGTGATCCAAAACTGCTGAAGGTGATCAAAGAAATATAATGACAAAAGTAATATATTGCCACATATAGGGTGAATCTGGGTAACTGGTTTAGTTTCGAGTTCATTTTTTTGTCCACCAAAGGCAAATTTTACTTGTTATTGAGTTATTGCCCGGTTACTGTGTTATATTTCGGTCCAAAATTAAAAGTTGAATTTTTTTGGACCTTCATAATTCTTTGCATTATGCAATATTTTGTGTGAATATTCTACAATAAAAATAAAAATGTTATGCATTTAATTTGATAAATTTTGTTATATTTTCATTTACAGTACAGCCTAATTGATTATTACTGTTATTAGGTCTTTTAAATTTAAAACATGCCAAATGCACTCAATAAAAATACCAGGATTTTTCATAGTGTATCTGGATGCCCATCCACGCACATTTCAACTCATCACATATTTTCACAGGAAAAGTGTCTGTAACCTTTCTCTCTTTTACACTTGCACATTCTCTCTCTTTGTCTCTTTCTCTTGCTTCACTTTTCCTCACACTCATCATCTTCATCCTCTTTCACCCTCATATCTGTATCTCCTGATTGCACACTGCCCCACATCCACATAACAGCCTATCCTGGACGCACGCTGGGGGATTCAGCCACAGGTGGGTATGCCGGTGGACGTTTCACTGCATGGCCCGGCCTGTGTCTCTTCACCCACTGCAGTGTGATGCCAGCTGACGCCATCATAGCATTCAAAGCTCTTTGTATCGTTGCTTAATAAACATTCAGCTGCTTTAATCAGAATGTAAAGACACTTTTAAAATTTGCCAAAAAAAAATAAATAAATAGGATTCACAGAAAGTATTCTACAGAGCTTATCATTGGACATGTGCCACGAGTCATAAATTATTTGGGTTTATTTTGCCAGAAGCGAAAAATTAAAATTTTTAAATATGTGTATGTATCTGATAAAAGTTTCTTTGATCAACTTTTATGAATATACTCACGTACTGTATCAAAGGCTAACAGACCTAAAAAACTAAAAGCAAGAAAACTAAGAGTATGCATCTAGTATGGGCTGTCAAAGGATTTGTGCATTATAAAGTGTGCATTTATCTGATATATATGTATATATATCTGATAAATGAGTAAAAGCCATTGAAGTGTCTTGCATGCATGATCCTGGACTTTCCTGCGTGAGTGAGTTTATGTGGCACATACAAATCGGATGCCATGTTAGTTTCCCTTCTTATAGATGAGCTCTTGTGTCTTAAAGGTTTCTAAAAAAGTCTTTATTTCCACATTTGGGCTGCTAAGCACCTTAGATAAATAGGAAGAAACCATGCAAACTGATCAAAATGAACAAACCTTATTACATATTATCTGCTTTGACACAACTATTATCTGTCTGCATTAGAAAACGCTTTAACTTAGATCCACTGCATTGCATCACACTTTAATGTTTGTTTATTTATGTGCATTGAGTTTGATGTTGCTTTTGGATGCGAGTGTAAATCGCTGACAGCGATCGTTCGGCTGAGGTTAAATTCCCCTTAGCTCATATAACACAGCTGCTTTCTTCAAGCTTTCATAACAAACTTCAACTCATAAAACTTGGAATTAGACAATCCTCTGATCCTTGTTTTTATTATATATGTGACAAACAATTTTCTAAATGGAAACAGTATAGTGTTTCAGTAAGAGTAACCGGTGTTAAACATCCATAGACTGTCAGAAAAATAGTAGACACATAGACACGTCACTGGGGTGGTACCCTCAAAGGTTCGTTTGGTACCTTTCTGGGTATACAACACATAAAATGTACCTTTTGGGTACAATATTTTAGGATATAATTGTGTACCCCAAAGGTACAACATTTGAATGTGTACTTGCATAAATGTTTTGTCCCTTTAAAGACTTAGGGGTACAAAACATGTAACTGTACCTTTAAAGGTGCACAATAGGTCCAGTACTGTCCCTAAAAAGGTACAAGATTGTATTGTGTTTTGTATAACTTTAAAGACACAAAACGGATCCTTAGTGCAGGGGTCCCCCAGGAGCATCCAAAGGGTCCCAAAAATTTAAGAGAAAAAAGTCACGGACAGAAAAAGATGGATATACATTTTAGGAAAGAGGTCCCTCGCTATAGATTCATTATATGTGGGGATCCTGGCTGGCATCATAAAGTTTGAAAACGCCTGGCTTAGGGTAACACCCTAGTGACAGAAAAGGTACAATTTTGTACTTTCTTTCTGACAGTGTATATTAAAGTATGACATAATGAGTACTTTTTTTACATCAGAAGCTAAAACAATTAAATTCATAGAATAAACGAAGTTGCAATGCCTGTATGGATGTTGAACAATGCTGCATGGCGACTTCATAACCCTTACTGTCTGCTGTGCACGATCTCTGCCGTCTCTCCAACAGTTTTAGGGTTTTTTGACTTCTAGATGCTAGAAAAATGAATGCTAGTGAAAGCCAAATCATTAGTAGCAAGAATTAGGACCAACAAGCACTAAAACATTACTTTATCAAGTAACTAGTCACTTTGGAAAAATGTATGACATACTGTATATTAACATTGGTCAACCAGCTTCATCTGAGACACTATGTTGGTCGGGCATGTGCTGGTGAACAACATGTAGATTCAGCTTTGACCAGCATGTACATCCATACTGGTCTGAGACGGTGTTATCATCGGTGTATATTTACATGTCTAGGGTAACAAAAGGTTTATTTTTATTGGGATCATTGACTTTTACACTCAACTGTTTTCAATCCCTTTTGCTGTTTGTCAAACAGATGGAGAAATCACTTCCAAACCCATGGTGCTGTTCCTTGGTCCCTGGAGTGTGGGCAAGTCCTCCATGATCAACTATCTGTTGGGTCTGCAGGACACTCCTTACCAGCTGTATACAGGTGAGTGATCCAAATAACGTAGAAGGTTCATGTTGCTTTCTGCAAACTTCTGGGTTTGGCATTTAGAAAGTTTGTTGGGTGATTAAAACGTGTTTGTTTTGCATTGTTGGTTTCTGGATTTCCTAATCTTCCGTTTCTCCAGGTGCCGAGCCCACTACCTCAGAGTTTACAGTCATCATGCATGGAGAGAAGATCCGCACGGTGGAGGGCATCGTTATGGCTGCTGACAGCTCTCGCTCATTCTCTCCACTGGAGAAGTTTGGCCAGAACTTTTTGGAGAAGCTGATTGGAATCGAGATGCCACACAAGCTCCTCGAAAGGGTGACGTTCGTGGACACCCCTGGAATCATTGAGAATCGCAAACAGCAGGAGAGAGGTAATAATATATACAGAGCTTCAAACAAATATAATCCACTGAAACACTAAAACATACTTCTGCTACTGTAACAGAGGCCAGCTAGAAGTATGTAAACTTCTCATTAGTTGCTCTAGTGGCCTTTAGCCACCTTGTTAGAGCATATAACTCCCATAGGATCCGATTGCTGGTTAAATAGGACTGGTTAACACTACAACAGTTGGTTGTGTTACATGATGCCCTAACCAAATGTAAAACATTAACAGCATCTAGAAATATTTCTCAAAAACTACAAGGAATCAAACTTGTTTAAGGTTCAGCAAGCCAAGAAATCAAGTAACCAAACTACTAAACTAAATCGTTTTGGCACTTTAGTGCTTCATACTTGGTTATATAAGATGTAAAATATGCATACGCATCAATGGCACACCAAAGTGTTAGCTTGGACCGTTTTAAACTATTGCTGTTCACAACTACGGTAGATAGAAAGCTATTCAGATTCAAATATCTGTTTAGGACAGGGGTGTCCAAACTTGGTCCTGGAGAGCCGGTGTCCTGCAGAGTTTAGCTCAAACTTCAACACAAAACCTCAACACACCTGCCTAAAAGTTTCTAGTATGCCTAGTAAGACCTTCATTAGCTAGATCAAGTGTGTTTGATTAGAGTTGGAGCAAAACTCTTCAGAGACACCTGCCCTCCAGGAGCAGGATTGGACACCCCTGGTTTAGGACAAAGTGTTTCACTGGAACAACATTTATTGTAATTCTCTTGACTCTATTGTTATCATAGTTACATTTCCACTTGTCTCTTTCCCACTTCTAGGCTACCCATTCAACGATGTGTGCCAGTGGTTCATCGACCGTGCAGATCTGATCTTCGTGGTGTTTGACCCCACCAAGCTAGACGTAGGTCTCGAGTTGGAGATGCTCTTCAGGCAGCTGAAAGGACGTGAGTCTCAGATTCGTATCATTCTCAACAAGGCCGACAACCTGGCGACGCAGGACCTCATGCGCGTCTACGGTGCTCTCTTCTGGAGTCTGGCGCCCCTCATCAATGTAACCGAACCTCCTCGCGTCTACGTCAGCTCCTTCTGGCCCTACGACTATGCCCCCGACACGAGCCGCGAACTCTTTAAGCGTGAAGAAATATCCCTGCTGGAGGACCTCAACCAGGTGATTGAGAACCGTCTGGAAAACAAAATCGCCTTCATCCGTCAACACGGCATCCGCGTCCGCATTCACGCCCTCCTGGTAGATCGCTACGTTCAGACCTTCAAGGAGAAAATGAGCTTCTTTAGCGATCCCGAGTTGGTCTTCAAGGAGATTGTGGACGACCCTGACAAGTTCTACATTTTTAAGTCTATCCTGGCCAAAACCAACGTCAGCAAGTTCGACCTGCCCAACCGAGACGCTTACCGTGATTTCTTCGGAATCAACCCCATCAACAGCTTCAAGCAGCTTTCCGCCCAGTGCTCCTACATTGGCGGTTGCCTGCTGGAGAAGATCGAGAAAGCCATCACCAACGAACTGCCCTCCCTGCTGGGCAGCATCAACTCTGGCAAGAACCCGGCCCTGTCCTCCTGCGAGGCCACCGGATGTGGGGAGAAGCCCAAGAACCGCTATCGACGAAACTGAGAGAAGAACACGAGGTGGGAGGGAGACTGTGGAGGAGGGTGAGAGAAAAAGGAGGAACATGGAGTCAAAACTAAAGGAGGAGCAGTGGATCAAGTCCTGCTCCTGCCACAGGTCCGTTTCGAAGTCAATGGTGACGGATCCAATGGGACTTTTTATCTTCAAGCGAGTGAAGAGGTTGTGTGTGTGTGGGGATGTTTGAGGGAAGGGGATTTTGGGATACTGGGTGGAGGGAGGTTTTTGTGAAGTCTTCATGCAAATGCGAGGAGAGTCGGCCAAAATAACTCTCCTCTCTTTCCGCGCTACTTTTATAAACTGTCTGCAGTTTTGGAGGGGAAATGTGTACAAATGGGAAAAAATGGCGGACACACACTTAAAAAATGTAAAAAATAAAATGTCTTGAGACTGAAAATGGGAATTGGCTTCCTTGAATGTGAACAAATATGAAGTTTGTCAGGGTTTTCTTTGAACATATTAACAGTCAGCTTCCTGATGATACACGTTTAAGATTTAATTGCAATATTTAATAACTCTAGATTGATCTTTCTCTTTCTCCTGTGAGATATTGATAAGCTAAGCCTTTGGGTTTTACAATATAAAAGCCTTCTTAAATTGCATGTTAAATTAAAACTGCGTTTGGACATTTCCATTTACACGTTGTATATTATTAAAGCCAGTCTATTCAGATTCCAGGTCTTATGCAATGGTAAGGGTTTTGTGTGGAAAAATAATGAATTAATCTAGCTCACTGTTACCTCAGCAAGCTGCATTTTTCTAAGCTTCAAGCTTTATTGGATCTTTTCACCCCAGCTATGATTTATGGTGAATAGAAATGCACATTGTAGACCACAGTGAAAATGGAGCAAACAGTTTAGATCCAGTGGAGAAACTTACGACGCAATAAAAATGTTGATAACGTGAGCTGCCTGTTTATTTGAGTCGCTGGGGTAAACTCAAATCTCTTCTGTCTGATCTCAAGTTAAAGTTTGTGTAAAGTCAAATCAGAGAATTGTTTCTAAACACACTATAAATGTTAGAAATGTACAAATACTGTGATCTATGTAGTACTGAATTGTAAGGTTACACCAGTGTTCCAATTATGCCAAAGATTATGGGGGTCCCCTAGCTAAGCCCCCGTCATTAAGGGGTGGCCATGATTTCACAAAGATGTGATCCTGGATAAACATTTTTATGAAAGAAACCCCAAATTACCATTAACTCAAACCCTAACCATTTTTACCCCTCGAATAAGTGTGAAATAATAGTTTGAGAATACTTTTTTCAAAGCCCCCAACCCTTTTACTAAATAAAAAACATAATCCTGTTGAAAAAACAGCATACCAGCAAGACCAGCATATGTTGTGTTTTGGTGCTGGTATGCTAGTGACCACTAGCTAAACCAGCATTAACCTGCATGGGAATGATGCTGGTCTATGCTGTTTTTTCATCAAGGAATAACTAAAGATAATAACTAAAAATTCTTACCGTCAACAAGGTGAAAATAATCCACACGCAGACATTCTGTCAATTCCTCTAGAAAACAGCGTGAGGCGCACTTGAGAGTTTACATTTATTACAGACAGTTTTTTATTTGTTTATTGCGAAATTGGGAGAAATAATGGACATTAATGGACATTTCGCTTTGTGGCAGCACAGCACAAGCATTTTTTTTTTTTATTAATTTAGTATTTTAATTTTAATAAAAACCAGCCCCTCCCCCAAATTTATATTTTTGTGCTTTATAAGGGATCCCTCAATGAGGTCTGGGACCACCCCAATCTGGGAGACCAGCTAAAATTCGCTGGATTTTTCAGTAGGTCCAGGCCAGGGGCGGCGTTTGCGTATGGCAGGGTATGGCAGTTGCCATACCCTAGCATTCAGACAAAACACCAGAAATCAACAGGCTATAATGAAGCTCATTAAAAATAATGTTAAATATTTTCAGTAGAACATATCTGAACATTGGTACATCACTAATATGGATAATTTACGCGTGTGCGCGACCGACATGTGGATGACATCAACGTGCCGCGAGAGCGGTTTGAAAGCAAACTCTTCCGATGATTTCTCGCCTCACCCTCGCGGTACTTTGATGTCATCAGCCTGTCGTTCTTGCAGCGCAGCTTGAATTGTGCAGGAGGTCTCATAATGAACGCTGTTGTTATAATCTTTATTTTCGCAAGTAAACTCCTTTTTTTTTTAACATTCAAACAGACTCATGGTTCTCCCCCACACTCGCGCAATGCATATTGCATACATTATTCCAGAAGTAAAATGATTTGTTCTCTGTGGATAAATAAACATGTTCTCTTACACTGGGAAAGTGTAGCGCAGTCGAAGTGAATTGTATTAATTATTTGCGCGCGTTTTTGAATATGGCGACTTGTGGAATAAAAACTGCACGACGACAAAAGGTAAGACTTGTTTTTGCATTTAGCCCTGTTTTACTAAGTTTTATTTAGTGTTTTAGTCTTAGTTGGTTGGCTGGGTTAACTACGTGTGCTCTATCACATCATTAAATAAAAGTCTTTATTGTGTTTTTATAAGTGTTTATTGGCGGCTGTAATGACAAGATTTGTGAAGGGATGTTACAGTATGTTTTGATATTATCTTGTTTTAGTTTATCTGTTGCTGGAGTTGCACTTAGTTAAGAATGACAACATTTGAAAATCATTTTAAACAACCATGATTTCTATTTTTGTTTTTCATTTGTATTGCTTCCGTATTGTTGTCAGTAAGTGTACATCCGTGCAATAATAGTATGATTTTATACAGGTTGGTGGAGTATGTACACATATGGATATAATGTGGTTTCATAGTATTTGAATGGCCTTCTTGTATGAAGAATTTTTGCCATACCCTAGGTTTTCGTGAAACGCCGCCACTGGTCCAGGCTCGACGCAATGGCCGAATATGGCCCCGCCCCTAACACAATCAAGAGCATCCATTCAGGTAGTAGCGGTATTTGAAAGTTGAGAGACACAAAACTTGTTCAACTTCATGCGGTGCCACAAGAACCGACAGTCGCATGACATCAAAGTACCAAGAGAATGATTCGAGAAATCATACAAAGTCTAATTTCGTCTCGCTCTCGCGGTACTTTGACGTCATCTGCTTGTAAGTTCTAGCGGCGCTGCAAGAAGTCGAACAAGCCTACAGGCAGCTTTCCTGTTGATAACTTTTTTATTTACGTAGCGTTTTAATCCTCGTTCATATTTGACAGGGTGGTTAATAACACATTTTTTATGTTTTGTAACAAACTGAGAACACATTTAATACCGGACTTTACACAGACTTTATATACCAGATTCACTTTTTGTTCCCACCTCAGACACCGGATCTATCCTGGTAAGTTTGCGCTTTGCTGTGTCTTTCACAGATGTGTTGAGATGAAAAATGTGGTGATGGTCGATATTAATGTAGAAAACCATTGTGTAAATTTAAAGTTATTTTAAATGAGCGCAAGTGCTGAAATTGCACCAGCCGTCCACCAGAGTGAGCACAAAATGAGAGAAGATGCATAACATTCAAAATCTACTGAGGTGAGAAACAATTGTGCAAGACCTGTTTTGGATGGAGATTAATAAAATAGATACTGAATTAGCCATTAGATACCACATTAGCCATTGTTTTGGGCTACTGTTATAAGTATGAAGTCAATGTCTACTCATAATAAACCCTGCAATTTAATAATTGTAACTGTTTAATATAAAAAGGTTACAGCAATTATAGTTAATAATATCATATACCGAAGACTCCCATTTAGACTCCACCATTACAATAATTTTGAATGGATATTTTTTTCACAACTTTAGTATTTATAAATGCATCACATTACAGAGATCAAATGTGTTAAGAAATGAATTTTCATGACTTATATGTTAACCAGTGAGATTCCTCTGTCATATTTCTGTATTCTGTTTCTATGACGTGTTAACATTTGAACAAAATTGATAACAGGCCATTGTGCAGCTGTGCTTTTGAAGCAAATGTGCAACATAGCATTCGATAGCAAAATAAAGCCAGCATCTCGTGGGCAAATGTTATTAAACTTAATGACTTTATAATGGCATTGGCCTGTCTGTATGCATGAAGACACAGTCCAGTGATCACATCTATCAGACAAACTGCTGTGCTTTTCCCCCCGGAGTGAAGGGAAGCCCACGGTACATCAGGCTCCTCCTGAACAAACCCCTGAAAAGACATTTACACAGACCGAGGTTTCCCTGCTGCTGAAATGTGATTGGAGAACAGGTCTGGAAACTGCATTGCACCATCACAGTCGTGACTTAGAGAGGTAAGCATACAGGGTCATGATAAACAGAGTTTCTCAATGCTGAATCCTATAAGACAGCTTGCCTGTCTGTGGCACATTTCACTTCAAAGTGCTGCAGGAAGAGGAATACATTTGCATTGTGACTATTGACTGTGATTGTTATGTTTTGTGACAATTTTTCATGACATCCTTGTCATTGTATTAAAATACAATGTTACAGTAATGTATCACAGTGTTTATTTATTCATTACACCTTTTTTCATATATACGAAAACTTTGTTGACATGTTTGTGTCTGAAGTGATATCTGAAGATTGTAATGATGCCCTACCTTCAATGGTTTTTCCAGAGCAAATCTTGTTTATACAGCTGACTAAGAATAAACTGTTTGTTTACCGTGTATACAGTCAGTGTGTGTGTGTCCTCAGATCTGCTCTATTGTGACGGATACAGCTGCAGTTCTCCGGGGATTTCCTGTGATTCACTCTTCCTGAGGTTTATTTAAGCATCCCAGCCACACATTGACTTCCAGAACAACATAATACGTTTGATTCAGTTGAACTGTGATATGATTCAAGCACAATTTGAACACAGCTTAAAGAGTCTGTAATGGAAATAGGTGGATTATAGATTAATGGTTTATTTTGGGAATCATTTCATAAACTGGGATCAACGTTTAATTACAAAATTGTAGAATTTGGCAAGCATCATGGAAAACATGATGGAAAAAGCTTTAGCGTTCAGGTCAACATGACCTGACCCAGGAAAATGATTCAGTTTGTTAATATTATGTTTAATATATTGTAATTCATTAATCTAATAAATTCCTGCCTTCCTGCCTGCCTGTCTATCTATCTATCTATCTATCTATCTATCTATCTATCTATCTATCTATCTGTCTGTCTGTCTGTCTGTCTGTCTGTCTGTCTGTCTGTCTGTCTGTCTGTCTGTCTGTCTGTCTGTCTGTCTGTCTGTCTGTCTGTCTGTCTGTCTGTCTTTCTGTCTGTCTGTCCGTCTATCCGTCTGTCTGCCTGCCCATCTATTTATCTGTCTGTCTATCCCTCCATCCACCTGTCTGTCTATCTATCTGTCTGTCTGTCCGTCTGTCTGTCTGTCTGCCCATCTATGTATCTGTCTGTCTGTCTGTCTATCCCTCCATCCACCTGTCTGTCTATCTATCTGTCTATCTATCTATCTGTCTGTCTGTCTGTCTGTCTGTCTGTCTCTCTGTCCGTCCGTCTGTCTTTTGTCTGTATGTCTGTCTATTGTCTGTCCATCCATCCATCCATTATCCGTCTATCTATCTATCTATCTGTCTGTCTGTCCGTCCGTCTGCCTTTTGTCTGTATGTCTGTCTATTGTCTGTCCATCCATCCATCATCCGTCAGTCTGTCTATCTATCTGTCTGTCTGTCCGTCCGTCCATCCATCCGTCGGTCTGTCTATCTATCTGTAGTCTGCCTGGCTATCCGTCTATCTATCTGTCTGTCCGTCCGCCCATCCATCCATCTACTGTACGTCTGTCCATCCATCCATTCATCCATCCATCATCCGTCGGTCTGTCTATCTATCTGTCTGTCTGCCTGCCTATCCGTCTATCTGTCTGTCCGTCCGCCCGTCCATCCATCTATTGTCTGTCTGTCTGTCCGTCCATCCATACGTCGGTCTGTCTGCCTGCCTGTCTGTCTGTCTGCCTGCCTATCCGTCTATCTATCTATCTATCTATCTATCTATCTATCTATCTATCTATCTATCTATCTATCTATCTATCTATCTATCTATCTATCTATCTATCTATCTATCTATCTATTTATCTGTCTGTATGTCTGTCCGTCCATCCATCCATCCATCATCCGTCTGTCTGTCTGCCTATCTATATCTATCTGTCTGTCTGTCTGTTATCCATCCATCCTTCCATACATCCATCTATCTATTATCTGTCTCTCTGTCTGTCCGTCCATTTATCCATCCATCCATCCGTCTGTGTGGATGTATCAGTCCGTCTGTCCATCCGTCCATCTACTGTCTCTCTGTTTGTTTGTCGGCCCGTTCGTCTGTCCATCCATCCGTCGGTCTGTCTATCTATTTATCTGTGTGTCTGTCTGCCTGCCTTCCCGTCTATCATCTATCTATCTGTCTGTCTATCTATCTATCTATCCGTCCATCCATCCATCCATCCATCCATCCATCCATCCATCCATCCATCTATCTATTGTCTGTCTGTCCGTTCGTCCATCCATCTATTGCCTGTCTGTCTGTCCGTCCATCCATCATCCGTCCGTCAACCTATCTATTCATCTGTCTGCCTACCTGTCTATCTATCTATCTGTCTGTCTGTTTGTCTCCCTGCCCGTCTATCAAACAGTCTGTCTGTTATCCATCCTATGACAGTCTGTTATCCATCCATCCTTCCATACATCCATCTATCTATTATCTGTCTCTCTGTCTGTCCGTCCATTTATCCATCCATCCATCCGTCTGTGTGGATGTATCAGTCCGTCTGTCCATCCGTCCATCTACTGTCTCTCTGTTTGTCCGTCGGCCCGTTCGTCTGTCCATCCATCCGTCGGTCTGTCTATCTATTTATCTGTGTGTCTGTCTGCCTGCCTTCCCGTCTATCATCTATCTATCTATCTGTCTGTCTATCTATCTATCTATCCGTCCATCCATCCATCCATCCATCCATCCATCCATCCATCCATCTATCTATTGTCTGTCTGTCCGTTCGTCCGTCCATCTATTGCCTGTCTGTCTGTCCGTCCATCCATCATCCGTCCGTCAACCTATCTATTCATCTGTCTGCCTACCTGTCTATCTATCTATCTGTCTGTCTGTCTGTTTGTCTCCCTGCCCGTCTATCAAACAGTCTGTCTGTTATCCATCCATCCATCAATCTATCTATGACAGACAGCTAGATAAATACATACATAAATCCACAGATGTAATTCTTGCTTAACTATGATTTTATACGGACGCACAGACAGACAAACAAACAAACAGATTGGTGTATGTGAATATAACACCTATATTGGTTTGGCTGGTTTGATTTGGTGCTCTCAGTCTGACAGCGGCGTGTCCCCCTGCATTAACGTCACGTTGATTGGAACCCCCACCCTTACTACAGCTCTCGAGGACGCGCTTTAACGGAGAGGGACGCGCACGGACGCGCACACTGCGGTTCAGCGTACTTCCATGTGCGTGCGTGCTCGCAACCTTTCTGTTTGTCTCCCTCCAGAACGCGCACGCAGCTCTTTATCTCCGCCTCTGACTGTTGGAGTGGTACAGACAGTCGTCGGATGGACGCGGGAGATGGAGATCTGCTGACGCGCACCGGCGCACCACATACTGTACACAGCCATGAGATGCTCACAACACCGGCGTCTATCAGCAGTGACAAGCTCGGGAAAAACCGAGAAACCGGCACAGACAAAGATTTGTGGAGCTTACAGGGAAATCCGACTGTGGAAACTACTCCTGACGCGAAAGCAAAGACGCATTTCATCACTGTGAGTCTATGGAGAGAGCAGAACAGATATCTCTGCATGCAATAAGAGTTGACTCCTCATCGAGATGATGAATTTTTGGTGAAGTTTTCAGGCGTAAATGTTTATGAAAGAAGTGATTTGGAATAGACTAAATTACTGATGTACGTTTGGTAATGAATTTGCATAAACGGAGTTATCTGGGATAAAAGTACCTTGTGCGTAAAAGTGGACACGTTCATTCATATGTATTCGTTTAATCTGAAATAGAAATGCTTGGAGGATCTATAGAAAAAAAATTGTAAAAGTAAGATTTAATTATTTGAATAAAGTTGAAATCCTTGAATATTTTTAAATACTGTACTGCTGTGCTATTAATTATCAATATAAAGGGCACGCAAAGTTTCCAATGAACACGCATTTAGGAAACAAAAGAGGGCGGAAGGTTTATTTTTAGGAAACCGGATTGAGGTTTTTTGCTTGCAGGGTCTGTAATGCAGAACCACACGGTGCTTTCCCACGAGTGTTAGTTTGCAAACGTAAGGCATGACGTTTAATTTTTTATCAACAAATCAGTTTTTATTTATTATACATTGCTGGATAGGAAAAGAAACGCCATAGTTTACTACAAGCATTAATGCTGACAGCCCTCTTAATCTCTACCCTTATGTCATACTTAACAAGCACAAATATATAATAGCTCATTTATTCAAAGTTTTTGGCACTTGGATGAAATTGAATTTAAAAGAGTTGAAAACAACAGTCCTCAGCTCAAGTTTTAATTTTTGTGGTGTGATTATGTAATGCAGATTTATGAGTGCCAAAACATTTTGATTCCATGCGCTTTGGATAAACTTCCCCGACACAAGACAGAACAGAAGCAGTATGTGTTATTGACGTCATGAGGTGAAATAATCAACTTAACAAGCTGTCCAAACTCACAAGGAAACTCTTCACTGTTAAGACGTCAGAACTGTTTTGCCCATTTCCCCTCTTGCTGCTTTTTCCATACAAACAGCCTGTTTTCAAATTTTCCACATTCGTCCCAGGCTCAGGTCTGGTTTGTGAACGTTATCATGGCCTCCCCACAACACCAACAACTGATTCACAACAGTGAAGCGAGCTGCGATTCCAGCGGAGATGGTCCGGTGTCCGTGCGAATCAGCAGCGCTAAAGTGCACAAACAGCAGCGTGGGAGTCTAGGTGCCAGTGCCATGTGCAGCATCTTAGGGGGCTCCAAACATTGCAAGTACAGCATCTCTTCCAGCTGTAGCTCTGGTGACTCTGGCATCCGTAAACCTGCATTTAAAGGTTTGCGGAGTCAGAGGAAAATGCCACAGCTGTTTGAGAGGTCAGCTGGGCACTTTTGGAACCCCAGATTTGACTCGAACATCCTGGAGGTGGCCTGTCGCGAGCGCTGCTTCCCCCAGACGCAGAGGCGCTTTCGCTGTGTGCTGCTTTACCTGGCTGCGGCCAGCCTCCTCTGGGGAATTTTTTTTATCGCTAATGCTGATCGATGTCAACAGACTGTCTTCTTGTTACCCACAGCGTTCTTCTTCCTACTCTGCTCCCTCCTGTTTGTTTTCACCTTTACCAAGTTCTACGTCCGCTGCTACAACCAGGCCACGCTTTTGCTCATCGTGGTCACGTTTGCCCTCACGCTCACACCGCAGGTCCAAACGTCCGGCTTTGGTGAATTTAGTGGTCTCGCTACGAAAGTTGAAGACTTCAATGGTTCTGAGAGTGGAAATCTCACTTTTGATGTTTCCAGGAGTGGGGCCTCAGCGGCCCCCTGTATGTCACCAGTAGGAACCTTCTCCCTTGGTATGGAAGTGCTTTCATTGCTCTACAGTTTTCTTCACGTCCGACTGTATGCTTCCCTGCTGCTCGGTTTGCTGTACTCTGTGCTTTTCGAGATGCTCGGCTGGATGCACTTGTTTTGGGAGGACGGATGGAGCGGTTCCACCGAGGAACATTTGGACACTCTTTACTGGCTGATTCCCGGTAGAGCCATCTTACATCTCTGCGCGCACATCATTGGCATCCATCTTTTCATAATGTGCGAAGTAAGGTCACGTTGCACCTTCCTCAAGGTTGGCCAGGCCATCATGCATGGGAAAGACCTGGAGGTTGAAAAGGCCTTGAAGGAGCGGATGATCCATTCGGTGATGCCTCGACGGGTGGCGGATGAGCTCATGAAGCAAGGCGATGATGACAATGATAATTCAGTTAAGCGGTACTCAACAGGAGCAGCGATCGCCTGTGCCTCCAGCCCTAAAAGCGCCAAACGCAAGAAGACGTCAATACCTCGTGGCCAGATCATTTTCAGACCCTTCAACATGAAACGCATGGAGCCGGTCAGCATTCTGTTTGCAGATATTGTGGGCTTCACCAAAATGAGTGCCAACAAATCGGCACATGCCCTGGTGGGACTCCTCAATGACTTATTCGGCCGCTTCGATCGCCTCTGTGAGCTCACGTGCTGTGAGAAGATCAGCACGCTAGGTGACTGTTACTACTGCGTGGCCGGTTGCCCTGAACCACAGGACGACCACGCCTACTGCTGCGTGGAGATGGGCCTGGGAATGATTCAGGCTATCGAGCAGTTCTGCCAGGAGAAGAAGGAGATGGTGAACATGCGTGTTGGGGTCCACACGGGCACAGTGCTTTGTGGGATCCTTGGCATGAAACGCTTTAAGTTCGATGTCTGGTCCAATGATGTCAACCTCGCCAATCTAATGGAACAACTGGGTGTGGCTGGAAAGGTGCACCTGTCTGAGGCCACGGACAAGTTTTTGGATGACCGGTACCTGCGTGAGGATGGGCGGGTCACAGAACGGATCGGACCAAGCGTGGTAGCAGATCAGCTCAAAGGTAAGGTGTTTTTTATTTTATTTAAATCATTTAAGTTTGAAAAGTAAGGACAGAATGCATATACTGTAAGGGCGGGCTGAAGTGAACTATTAGTAGTAATTTTTTGTTTTCTTGTTGGAAAGCTGTTCTAGGGGTGTATATCAAGCAAGTTTTTGTCGAATTCTCAGATTTCTGTGACATTGGTTTTTTTCACAGTTTTTCACAGTCACAAGATGTGATTCATGTTAGACATTTACAGTCAGTGTTTCTTGGATAATGAGTGGATCTGTGATCCAGTATTGTGATAATCTTGATATCTTTAATGTTGACTGAGTAAGGTCATGTCAAAGATTGAAATCAAACTTTGATGATCTTAATGTAAGAGTTTGATAACAAAGGTTGTGGTGATGGGGGGTCGTAGTGTCTGTGTCTGTAGGGCCTGCATACTAATAAGGTTAGCACATGGCATTTACAGGATACTTTGCATGTGTACAATTTGTAAGCTTGGGGTTTGAAAAATCTCAGCTGAATCGTGTCTTGTGTGAATCTGCAAAGAATTTAGGTTAGGTTATATCTTCTAATATTTGTTTTGGTTTTTTTATGCAAAGAACTTGATTATGTAAATTATTTCCTTTGACAAGAAATTTTAAGTTTAAAAGACGTCTAAAAGCCATCCCAACACAGCCCAAAATCTAGGCTAAAACATGGCAAAATTTGGATGTCAGTAAAAATTAAATAGCCTAAAAAAATAAATTAAATTATTGTCATTGTTGTTGATTTTGCTTACATGATTGAATATCATACATCTCACAAGTTATTTTGGCAAAAACAACATGTAACCAAATTCAAGGTTTTTTGCCTAGAAGACGTGGGTTACTCGTAGCCGGACTTTATCGGGTCTGTAGTTAAAATAGATGCTTTCTTAGTGGGTTCAAACAAAAAAAGAAACGCCAATACCTGGGTGTTAAGTGATATTGTTGTAGTCGTACAGGATATGAATGTGTTATCAATCTTTTCAGGCTATGGTTACACTTAAAAGATCCTTTAATGCAGGGGTTCTCAATCTTTTTCAATTTATAAAGAATGTCCATGTCAAAATTTGAAGGCCTTCCCATTCATAATTTCTATCCAATAAAATATACAAGAGCTTGGCATAACTAGACAGATTGTATATTTATAACAAAATAACCAAACACTAAGAAATATCTTTATATTTTTTAGTTGCTTTAGCTTATTTAAATCTTTGTTTTGTCTGGTTGAGAAACAATACTTTGATCTAATGAGGAACTACAGGCAATAATTAATAGACAACCAAAGTTTAATTTTGGAGTATTGTTAACAGGTTTGCAAATCTCTTAGATGTCAAGTGTTTGAGTGGGTCAATAGATTTGCATATATTTGAGATTAAATTCAGTTTTTTCTTCAGGTGGCCTTTGCATTTCCAAACATCAACAATTGCTGATGTTCCCACAGGCCTATTGATATATAAATCCAGCTTTTATAGCAATCTTGGAGTTTTAGATTGCTGTTTGTGACTACACTCGAAAAATGGCTGGGTTATTTTTGACCCATAATGGGTAAAAATATTGGACAGAACACATGCTTGATTAAAAATGTTGGGTTGTTGTAATGCAACCATGGGGTATAACAACCCAGCAGTTGGGTTAAAATAACCCGGCATTGGGACAATTTTTAACCCAAGCACGTGTTCTGTCCAATATTTACCCATTATGGGTCAAAAATAACCCAGCCATTTTAGAGTTTAGCCGCATTTTACTCTTTAAATTGCGCAAATTGACATTGTGAATATGGCGATTTTGCGAAAACCATATATCACAAAAAGTTTTTACGCTCACATGAGGTGTTTTTTTTTCCAGGCAATTCAGAAAATTTGTATTTCACAAAACTGCATTGGAAACATTTTATTCGCATTTTTAGGTCACCTGATGCAAGTTAATCACATAGTTATTATTTGAAGTTGGTGCGATATGTACTAAAACCGCCAAGAAACACCTCAATACGTGTCTGCTCCCATGTTTAAAGGGATAGTTCTGCCAAAAATGATATTAAACCCATGATTTACTCACCCCCAAGCTGTCCAAGTTGCATATGTCCATCGTTTTTCAGACAAACACATTTTTGGATATTTTAGAAAATGTTTTAGATCTTTCAGTTGATTAAATGTAATGTTAGGGGGTCCACGACCTTCAAGTCCAAAAAAGTGCGTCCATCCTTCACAAATTAAATCCAAACGGCTCCAGGATGATAAACAAAGGTCTTTTGAGGGTAATCCGCGCGGTGTTGTTTTAGAAATATCCATATTTAAAACTTTATTAACGAAAATAACTAATATGCCATCTAAGACTCCTCTGTATTCAGGAGAGAGTATTAGCGTAGTGTACGCACTTTTCTTAGTGACGTATGACAAATTCGGAGGTCGGGGGCACAGAGCAGCAGCAGAGTAGCCTCCGTAAGTTGCGTAAAGCTCTGATCTTGAATGCGGACTAAGATGGCTGCGCTACCGCAAGGTATTTATTTTCGTGAATAAAGTTTTAAATATGGATATTTCTACAACAACACTGCACGGATTACCCTCAGAAGACCTTTGTTTATCATCCTGGAGCCGTTTGGATTTAATTTGTGAAGGATGGACGCACTTTTTTTGTACTTGAAGGTCGTGGACTATGGGTGGACCCCGTAACATTACATTTAATCAACTGAAAGATCTAAAACATTTTCTAAAATATCCGAAAATGTGTTTGTCTGATAAACGATGGACATATGCAACTCGGACAGCTTGGGGGTGAGTAAATCATGGGTTTAATATCATTTTCGGCCGAACTATCCCTTTAAGGGGTTTCCTTGGCATTAATTATTGGATAATTACGTCTCCTTCAGTTAAAAATAATGCCTAGTTCAGTGTTTCCCAACCACTGTGCTGTGGCACACTAGTGTGGCGTGACCACTTGTTTGGTGTGCCGTGGAAAAATAACCCTGCCACGTGTGTCACTGTCATCAATTCCATCCAGGATATCATTTGTGTTCATCAAAACAAGATCAAGTTTCACATTAAATGTGAATACTACGTTAATACAGTATAATATTCCAGTTTAACAAGCATTGCAATACAGGTTTGTGCAGATCTGTTAATGATTATTGTGAAAGTGGTGTGCTGTATGATTTTTTTTACTTATTAAAACTGTGCCGTGGCAGAAAAAAGATTGGGAAACACTGGCCTAGTTGACGTGATGTTTGGAATGACTTATCGCATGCAAAAAATAACTACATTTCAGTCGCATATCATTGATTAACGGAAACACCCTCATTTTGCAATAGTCTTTTGTGGACATTAAGAAAATAACGCTAAAGTTTTGTGCAAATCTGAAATGGAAAGCAGCTATTGGTTATAGTTAGCAGGCTAAAGAAACCTCTGAGCTCTTTTGGCACCATCACAGCAGCAGCTGCCCTGGCTGGTACACGAGGGCAAGTGAAAATGATGGCGCGACCGTCGCCCTTGAGAATCTCGCTCCATTTTGCCAGCACATCCCCTCAATCAAAGAGGATTTAAGTCTCTTGAGGAGATGAGTTTCATTTTTTCCTCCATCATTCCTGCATTCCTTCTGCCCTCATTGAGGGAGGGGTAAATGGCCTCCTTAAACGTTCCCATGATACTTGCTTCCAAACATCTGTCAGTTCTTCAGTTTATTTCATATCACTGTGTTCTGATCGTTTTTTTTTTTTTTTAAAGTCAAGCTGTTTTTTTCTTTGCTTTTTACAACTTTATGACTCAGAGTGGTACAGCGAGGGCAGGCGTAACATTGCATAACAACATCTCTGTTTCTAAACCATCGGCTGAGTGCACCGGCTCTCTTTTCTCTTGCTTTAACCTCTTTACTGAAAGCTGTAAAGTATGACGTTTTTCTTTAATCATCAACAAAACGGGGCAAGGGGCAACGTACTCTCCTCCGTTTCTCGGATGATCCACATGATTGCCCCTCTTCAAGCTCTCAAAGGTTTTTTTCTCGCCCACTTGCCGCTGTTGAATTTTTCCACTTTGATGGCTCTTTGGAGCGATGTGCTGTATTCAGTTCAATACTCGGGATTTATCAGTCTCCCCTTGGATTTACAGGCCGAGTCAAAGAGCTCTCAGTCGCTCACAGTAGCCGCATCAATCACTGACCGAGAGCAAAAAGCTCTTGTGGAAACCTGGCAGACGGTAGAATGAAGAAATATGTCCAGATATCAAGTTATTCACATCAACCCGAACACTAATTTTAGACCACAGCCTCCTTTTAGACACTAAAGTTGTTTTCAATTGGACATACAGTATGTTTGACTCAAAAGCTTTGGCACTGAGATCAAGCTATAGAGAAACCAAACAAACCCACCGTCTTCAACATATGGTGCAATGCATTTTAATGTCTCAATGTCTTAATGTACTGAATAAAATGTTAAAATCATTTTTAAGTTAATTTAATTTGACCATTACTGTTTATTTTAAAATGGTTACCTTAAGAAATCTGTAATGCAATAAAATTGATAGTTAAAGGTTTTAGTAGTAATAGGCAAATCTATTACAGTGACTGATTTTAGGGCTGCATAATTAATCAAAAAACTAATCGGGATTATAGTTAAGAGGGAAACAATTACAAAATCACCAAAAGCCCCAGCTGTCCATTTGTGCTCATTTCTGTGCGTTTCGCCAGTATGTTTGGGCACTAAATACAGTATGAATCAGAGATTTAAAAAATTGTTAAGTTTATATGTCCATTTTTTACTAACAACATAATTTCCATCATTATTTGTTATTTACATATTTTTTTTATTTTTGCATGTTTAGAATTTACCATGCAGCTGCTTCATAAAACATAAAAAAACCTTCAATGTAAAAAGCAATTAATCGTCAATAATAATCGCAATAACAATATCAAGGTGAATAATCTGCAAGTATGATTTTTGTCATAATCGTGCAGCCTCACAATATTTTTTTATTATTATTTCTATCAAATCAGCTGATAAATCTTATCGGTTGGCCAATAAATCTTTTTTTAAATTTGTTTTTGTAATTAATTTTTTGTAATGTAACTCTAAAATCTAATCTGACTTTACCATAATGTTATGTTGTGTTATAGGCAATAATGTGTTTTTTAACCATAAACCATGTGAACACATTGTATACCAAATACAAAAAAATAACGTTTTTTAGCAATGAAATAGGTGCACTTTAAAAAGGGTATATTTAAAAAAAATTACGTGTAACAAATGTTTAAGTTTCACAAATTTTCTGCTTGCCTCATATAGGTTTTTAATATCAGTATCAGAAAAAATAAATTTGACGACCACTAGTTTATCGCCAACCAAAACTTTTTCATCATTTCTCACGCAAAATGTTTTCATATTAGAAGTCACGCCCCCAAACGAAATGACAACTAACCCAAAACATGGACATACACGTCCATTGAAATGCATTGCAGTTAGTCAGTTTTCATTCGTTTTTAGGCGCCGTTGTGTATTTTTTACACTTTCCAAAACCACATTTCAACCATGCTAACGTTAAGTGTCTTCTCTAGATTAAGTTATGCGTTAGACCACAATACCAACTAAACGTGGATAAATTAAACAAGGATGTGTACATCTGTTCTAAGCTAAGTCAACAACGTATTTGAATGTTATCTTTAACATCTCTAACGTAACGTTAGCCTTACATTATAAAACATTAACGTTAGCTTCTAGCGGCATTGTACATCATGTCACTTAGCTTCATTGACGTATCTGTAAAAAACTGAGATAACAAATTTTATTTATAATAGCAATGTTGTGCTGAATTATTCATGTAAATACTGTAGCACCAAACTAACAGAGGGGTACTCTTGGTAAAGATGGTAAAAAGGCTTGTCCTGGAAACGTATGCGACTCTGTACATATTTAATTTGATCATGATGGTAACGAAATGCGGTTTATCGTGTTTACCTGTGAAGCTTTTCATCGACCTCAACAATTAAAATATTGATATAACCCTCCAATGCATAGTTAAGGCCCCTTTGGTGACTTCGAGATGATATATAGTCTTTTTGTCTCCAAAAATCATCAATTGCCTCCTGTGAAATGTCTACTGTGACAGCTGCCATAGCGCCTATCACCGAATGTTGATTGTTTGTCCGAGTGAGTGGAGGGGGCGTGGCTTAGCACTGTGGAATTTACACTAAATTGGTGATGCATTGTCTGATTTATGTGTTATAACATCATTAATAGATGTAAAACTTCTGGCTTTAAAAGCAATCACTGACTTATTTCTTATTTGATTTCTTTCGTTACTTTGCAATGGTCCAAAAAGCAATCCTTCAACAAATTAATACAAATGCCCACAATATCCAAGATGTAATGCATCCATTTTTTGATGGTCATGGTCTTGTTTCAGTCTCCACTGTCTTTGGTCTCTGTCTTGTCTTGGTCTCAGCCCCCCAAAGTCTTTGTCTTGTCTTGGTCTTGACATCCTCTCTTCTCTCCAATTGCTAACTCTCTTTTTTCCATCCTGTTTTTTTGCCATTCTTTTGCCACTTAATAAAAGTGCCTGAATAAAACTCCTCCCTTTCCTAAATGACAACAATTTTTATGGTACACTACACACAGTTTAAAATGTACTCCATAACAGGAACGATCCACCTCCCATGACGCAAGCACTAGACAAAATTTAGATGGGTACTGTTCAAGAAAAACGATATCCTGACCTCATATGCTCTCGCTGTGATAAACTGTTTTGCATGCCAGAGTCGAGTAAGTCACTGTTGTGCCCAACATGCAATCGTGTGCTCTTCTTAAATAAAACCACAGTCTTAAAAATAGCAAAAGTAAGAATAGTTACTGTATAAGTGTTGCCCTAAATAAACGAGACCAGCCGCTGCATCGCCTCATGGGAGGAGACGGCCTCGAGTGTTTGGTGGTGTCTCGTAAAACATATATGCATTGTTGGGCGAGCTCTGTTGCCTGTATTTTTTTAATTGTCTTGTAGCACAATTGTTCTTTTGGGTATTGTAGTATGTATCATTTTGCATGTGCTCTACATTTTATCCCCTGCAGCGTTTCTGACGTCCCAATGTGTGTGCATGTGTGTGTGTGTCGGCCCCTGTTGTGTACAGCGATCATTTGTGTGGAAATCAATGCTATTTTTAGCCGTTTCCCTGGAAAGTACCTGGCTGTGTCTTGGTTTTGTCGTTGTTTCATGTGAATGATGGCTCCTTTAATGTCTGACTCGAACAATAATTCTCTTTGGCTTTAAAATGAACACTTAAAATAAATTGTGGGTCGCTATTTTGTGTGTTCGGATTAATAAATAAAGAGTGCCTTGTTCAGTAGATGATTATTTGCTATGATAAATTAAAACTGTGTGTAGTTTATTTAAAATATTGCTTAAATATATCTCTATTCATCAAGTATGTTGGTTGTGTGCAACATTTTGCTATACGTCTTCTTAATCTTTCTCAATGTTTTTTAGGTGTGTTGTGTAGTTGCTTGTATATTGTGGGTGATGTTTCTACTTTTTTGCTCAATTCAGTAATCTGATATTCTGGTCTTGAGTCGTTTTTTCATTGCAAATATATTTATTTCTGAAGTTTAATTACTGTTATGGGTTTTGAGCAATGATAATGGTGATGTATCATTTTTTTCAATTCCATCTTGATATAATATTGATTTTTTTGCTTGTGCCTTATCATTCATGCTTATATTTCTACACACATTGACTGGATATCCTCTTATCTTTCTCTTCCTCCGTATCTTCATTGGAGCTTGCAGAAGAGGTTCGATTTTCCAATTATTTTGTTGACATTAAAGAATTGGTCATCGGTTTTACTCGAACCTTTTGCGGCAGAATCGATCGGTGTGAAAACCGAAACCGTGATTAATTGGCTTCATACCTTAAAGCTTTTTGGTTACTTATATATGATTCATTTATCTTTCACGTTGCTCACCTGAGTTCATTATTGCAGTACGAACCCTCAATGTGAGATTGACAGTGTGTGACCTTCACAGCAGGAAAATATGGGGTTTGTGAATTGGGGCGGCCACAAACCAGATATTTCTCATGGGGGTTTGGGGGAAGCAAAATGCTTCCGCTACTGTCACAGATAGACCACAAAATCCAGTTTTCCAAACTGCTCGCATTATTATAGCTCCCCAGAGGAAATTGATATTGCACAGATGTTGTTCTTTTATAGTTCAAGAGATTTGATGAAGATCTCAGTTGTGTTACATCTAAGTATCAGCCAGCGCAAACTATAATTTTGTTGTTAAAGGAAAACACCACAGTTTTTCAATATTTTACTATTTTCTTACCTCAACTTAGACAAATTAACACATGCCTATCTTTTATCAATGCGTGCACTTAATCTTTGTACACCGCGTCTTGAATGTGTTAGCATTTAGCCTAGCCCCATTTATTTCTTAGGATCCAAACAGGGATGAATTTAGAAGCCACCAAACACTTCCATGTTTTCCCTATTTAAAGACGGTTACATGAGTAGTTACACGGGTAAGTTACACAGATATTACAGATATTTGCGGCATTATTTAACGAATTTTGCACTTGAAATGGCTGCAATTGATAACTGATAGGAGAGCGCTTGGCAGAGATGTGGTACAAGGCAGAGGAATTTGTTACCCATGTAACAGTTTATTTGGAATGCCAGAGGAACATATTGTGGCGGCGTGTAATATTATAAAAAAATATTGTTTGCCAAGCCATGTTTTTTTGCTGGAGGAAATAAAAGAGGTGTTACTAGAAATCACACAATACCAAGTGTTTCAAATCTCCTTCATTTTTTTGTCCTCCAGTTCTTTTCAATGTATTATGGCTTCGTTAGTTGGGATATAACACCGAATTTTCAGCTGTGATGTCCGTGGTGTTGAACTCAAGCGCATCAGGTGTTAGTAGATCACCCGCACCTCATCAGCTCTGCTTATTTGTGACCTTAAAGTAATTTGCGCTGCTCTTAGTAGATTGCATTGGTCATGATGAAAATCATTTGTTGCGCCTGTGTTATTTAATTTGCACCTTTTTTAGTAAATAACCTGCAGATATTACCACTCCCATCTGCGCTTTTTTGGAATTTCGCTCTAGCGCTAATTTGCCCCATTTAGTAAATCTTGCCTTTAGTCTCAGATGTTTCTCCTGAAATGGCTTAAGAGAAATAAAAATGAAAACAATTGTGACATTTGTTAAAATGCATTAAGCATATGGAGCTAAAATTAGTTAATAAAATTAATGTAGATTATATAAATTAATAAAATTAATGTAGATTATATAAATTAATAAAATTAATGTAGATTATATAAATTAATAAAATTAATGTAGATTATATAAATTAATACAATTAATGTAGATTATATAAATTAATACAATTAGGGCCAGATTTACTAAACAGGGCAAATTAGCGCATGAGCGCAATTCCAAAAATGTGCTGATGGGAGTGGTGATATCGGTGGGTTATTTACTAAAAAAGCGCTAATTAAATAACACAGGCGCAACAGCTGATTTCCATAATGACCAACCAATCTACTAAGAGCAGCGCAAATTAGCGCATGGTTGCAAATAAGCAGAGATGATGCTCCTGCAGGTGCATGTGATATACAGGCCGATAAATAAAGGCAGAGAGACGCGTGAACTTATCTGGTAAAATGATCCTGGAAATCCTCTCCCTTCTACCATGCAGTCTCTGATTTCTGCGATGTCTCCTCCTAGCAACAACAATTGCAGCCATTTCGAGCGCAAAATGATTTAAGACATGCTTTATTTCGGCGTTAAATAGTCGCGCAAATGCCATACATAACACATGCGCAAACATTAGTAAATCGCGTTGCGTGAATCATTTAAATAGTCTCCTCCCAAAATGTTTGCGTCTGAAAGGGAAACTCCTAGAAATGCATATGCAATCAGGTCAGTCGCAAAAAGAACTAGACCACACCTTTTCAGCGCTAATGATCCACTGCGCGTCTTTAGTAAATTCCGACATCGCTATTTACCGCCAAAATGATGGTTTACGCTGGCGCAAGCGCTTAGTAAATCTGGCCCTTTATGTAGATTATATAGGTAAAAAGTAGATGGGAAACGTTTGCGTTTATATTGAACTCTTCAATAATATTGACTTTTGATTGCAAATCTGAGCTCAATTTGTTATTTTTTCTAAATATACTTGTGACTCTGGACCACAAAACCATAAGAGTCAATTTTTTAAAATTGAGATACATCATCTAAAAGTTGATAAGCTTTCCATTGATGTGTGGTTTGTTAGGATAGGACAAAATTTGGCTGAGATACGACTAAACCGGAATCTGAGGGTGCCAAAAATCTAAATATGCAGAAAATCACCTTTAAAGTTGTCCAAATGAAGTCCTTAGCAACACATATTACTAATGATGAATAATTTTTTTTGTATATATTTATGGTAGGACATTTACAAAATATCTTCATGGAACTTGATTGTTACTTAATATCCTAATGATTTTTTAATGATAATATTGACCCATACAATGTATTTTGTTCGCTATTGCTACAAATATACCCATGCAACTTATGACTGGTTTTGTGGTCCAGGGTTGCTTATATGAGATTTCTGGGTCTTTTGCAAAATACTTAAGCAAAAGTTTACATTTGCTCTTCATTCAATCTCATTGATGTCTAGAAGAAAAATGTTAGACATTAACTCTTTCATTGTTCATGATTTTCACAAAAGTTTAATGCCTTCCAGAAAATGCTCCTTTTTAAATATATAAACATACAATAATATGAAATAAAAGAACAGACCCTCTGCTTTCAAACAAAAAATCCGTTTCATCCTACCTTCATGTGTTCTGTTTTTATCACCTCTCAAATAAGTGTAGGTTTCATCAAAAACACCACATTTTGAGCAAAAAACTGAGATAATTCCATTTTTGTGAAGGACATTTGATAGAGATCAGATGCAGAGCGATCTTCAAAACATACACGGACATACAACTGTTTGCCCTAGGGCAATACTTCTGTTTTTTATAAGTCCACCTGGTGGATAATAGCGGTATTGCAGTTTGACGAGATAACTCGTCAGTGGCGGGGAAAGAGTTAAAGGGCACATGTCACAAGACTTTTTTAAGATGTCAAATAAATCTTTGGTGTCCCCAGAGTACTTATGTGAAGTTCTAGCTCAAAATATCATATAGATAATTATTATAACATGTTAAAATTGCCACTTTGTAGGTGTGAGCAAAATTGTGCCGTTTTTGGGTGTGCCCCCTTTAAAATGCAAATGAGCTGATCTCTGCACTAAATGGCAGTATTGTGGTTGGATAGTGCAGATTAAGGGGCGGTATTATCCCCTTATGACATCACAAGGGGAGCCAAATTTCAGTGACCTATTTTTTTCACATGCTTGCAGAGAATGGTTTACCAAAACTAACTAACTGAGGTGATCTTTTACACATTTTTTAGGTTGACAGAAGCACTGGGGACCCAATTATAGCACCTTTTGTCCCCTTTAAAAAGATCTCTTTTTTTCTTTTGGGTTGTGAATTTATTTTATGTTATTTTATTTGTATGATAACCTCATTCGACAGTGCTAGGCTTGAATCAAAAACATATGCGCATTGATTCAATCTAAAACGTAAACCTGTCAACTAGCTGTCTTCATGATTGTCTTCATGATTGTCTTGATGATTGTTTATGGCGTGTAATTGTAAGGTTACCGTTGAAACCTTGCCTTCATGTTCACTCATGAATAATGCAGTTTTGAGTTAAATACACATAAACAATTAAAAGAAAATGTGTTTAACAATGGGTAACTTTGTACCATTCGTTGATGAGTGTTCTGGTGGAAAGCTGTGCAGTTAATGATTTGGTGAAGTTATTTCTCCAGAGGAAAGTTAAGTGGTTAGACGAGACCCTGTCCCTCAGGCAGGTGCTATGACAGCTAATGAGACTTTGAGTAAATAGATCCGGGTGTGATAGTTTTTATCCAGCATGCCAAGGGAACAGCTGCGTGTTGATCTGAGATTAGACGGTGTCTGGAGATGACATGAGAACCCTCTGTAGGTCTGATCTGTAAACTTCACACCACGTTGTATGACCTATCTTCTCAGACACCGCAGGAATTATAACCTCCCCAAACGCTCTTCTTGACCTACTGAGGTATGTTCTCATACTGTTAATAGCATATGAAAAATTAACCGAGGAGGCCAGTGCTGTTTCTTATTCTGACGTAACCTCATTCCTTTATTATTTTGGTGATTGCCAGGGTACTTGTCAAAGCAGGGCATGACATAAAAAGAATGGCCCGCGGGCTAAGGGCCAGATGATAAAACCATCATTTAGACTTAAAATAGCCTTGTCGGTATCAAGTTAAATAGGTTTTTGACTTACTTATATTTTTAATAAACAGTGAGTGCTTTTAAAAGTTTATAGCTCTTATGTTTTATAACAGCTATGCGTTTGGCAGACACTTTTATTCAAGTGAATTACAGCTCAGCCAGTCTATACATTTCATCAATATGTGTGTACCCTAGGGGATCGAACACATGACCTTTATGATATTAACACAATGCTTTATCACATGAGCTACAGAAACATAATATACAATAGTTTGAAAATGGATTTAATTGGATATACTGTACATAAAAAATTTAAAATTTAAATAATTGTAAAACATACGAACAAAGAATAAGGACATTGTTAAAGGAAATAGTTCACCCAAAAAGGAAAATGACCTCATGATTTACTCAGCCTTAAGCCATCCTCGATGTATATGATTATCTTTTTTTAGACGAACACAATCAGAGTTATATTCGAAAATGTCCTGGCTGTTCCAAGCTTTATAATGCTAGTAAATGGTGCTTCTGATTTAAAGGGGACATATAATGAAAATCTGACTTTGTCCATGTTCAAGTGCTATAATTGGGTCCCCAGTGCTTCTATCGACCTAGAAAATGTGTAAAAGATCAACCCAGTAACTTAGTATAGGTCATTGAAATTTGACTCCCCTTGTGATGTCAGAAGGGGATAATACTGCCCCTTAATGTGCACTATCCAACTACAGCACTGCCATTTAGTGCAGAGATCAGCTCATTTGCATTTTAAAGGACACACCCAAAAATGACACATTTTTGCTCACACCAACAAAGTGACACTTTTTACATGCTATAATAAATTATTTTTATGATATTTTGAGCAAAACTTTATGTACTCTGGGGACACCAAAGATTTTAATCTTAAAGATCTTAAAAAGCCTTGTGAAATTTCCCGTTTAAAGTCCACAAATGTGCATCCATCCTTTACAGAAGTAATCCACATGGTTAACTCTTTCCCCACCATTGAGTTATCATTTCCCTGCCAACGATGAGTTTTTACTGTAATCTGTAATTCCGCTATCATCCAAAAAACTGAAACAAAAACGAATTTAATTCATTTTAAACTCTGTGAATGATTTGATCTTCATTCTGAATCTGATCTCTAACAAAATTCCTTTACAAAAATGCAATTATCTCAGCTTTAAAATTTGTATTTTTGAAGAAACCTACCCATATTTAAGAGGGGATAAAAAGACAACAATTGTTTTCCCCATTTTGTTTGTTTGTTTGAAAGCAGAGGGTCTGTTCTTTCATTTGATATATTTGTATGTTTATATATAATTTTTTCCGGAAGGCATTTTGTGAAACCTTTGTGAAAATCACAAAAATGCAAACAACTTAAAAAAAAATGCTAACGGGGAATGAGTTAATAAATGCCTTCAGAGAGCAATCAATATGATTTTGTAAGAAAAATATCAATATTTAAAACAATACAGGTTAAAAATAATGATCTTCTGGTAATGACCAACACGTGTTCAGCAGAGAGTGCATTTTCCATGGTATACCATAGGATGTCGCGTGCAAGTGGCATAGTGACGAACGTGGAAGCCTCCAGGTGGTTTTAGGTGGTCCCCCAAAAAATTAACAGAAAAAATACAAAAAGTTGGATATTGGACAAAACACACCACTGGGTTAAAATTGACCCATTGCTGGGTTGTTTTAACCCAACTGCTGGGTCATTATAACCCATGGTTGCATAACAACAAACAACCCAACATTAGGTTGTTTTTAACCCAAAACATGTTCTGTCCAATTTTTACCCAACATGGTTTAAAATAAATTTTTGAGTGTAGGTTTTTATTTATTTATTAGGCAATATTCCTTATAAAGCTGCTATGAAACACAATTTATAGTTGTGTCATTAAATTGCTGCAATGCAAAAAATATGAATTTCTGATTTCTCTTCAGGTTTATACATTCAGGATTACTCAGCAGTACGCGAAGCCAATTTTAGGGATGCTAAACAATTAATCACGATTAATCGTTAGCAGAATAAAAGTTTTTGTTTACATCACATGTGTGTGTAAACTGTGTATAATAATATGTATATATATAAATATGAACACATTCATGTATAATTTTAAGAAAAAAAAAGTATAAATTAAGTATTTATATTTATATATAATATAAATTATACATAAATACACAAATGTATATACACATGCAAACATTTCTAAAACATATACATGCATGTGTGTACATTTATTTATACAAATTTATTATACACAGTTCATACACATATATGATGTAAACAAAAACTTTTAGGGCCCTATTTTAACGATCTGAAACGCAAGTGCGAAGCGCAACGCGCAAGTGAGTTTGTGGGCGGATCTTGGGCGCTGTTGCTATTTTCCCGGCGTGAGAAATAACTCTTGCGCCGGCCGCAAATCAATAAGGGGTTGGTCTGAAGTAGGTTCATTATTCATAGGTGTGGTTTGGGCGTAACGTCAAATAAACCAATCAGAACGCTAGCCAACATTCCCTTTAAACGCAAGGGCGCAAGTTCCATGGCGGGTTGCTATTATTATGACGGATTTACCAGGCGCACGCCAGGAGCGGTTCACAGCCGAGGAGACCGACGTCCTTGTACGGGGGAATCCCACGCTTGCCAGCATAAATCGGGCACGCCGTGTAACGGGAGGTGGATCTGCCTCAGGACTTGACGCCAGCAGAGGACATCGCTGCGTCCACCCTCACCGCTGAAAGGGTTTGGGGGCTTTGAAATCGGACCCAAGAAACGCAAGCAAGGTCCAACCCCAAAGTACTCTTACAAATCAAGTTCATATACATTAAGGTTTCTTATGAAAACATTTTAATTATTATTTACATAAAATAAACGTAATACAGCCACACAACAAACTTATGAAAATATTTTAATCGTTATTTGCATGAGAATAAATAAAAACTATCACCACAATGCTCACCACTATGATTCCCCTTATCTCGTGTATTAATATTTTTAAGTGTAACAATTTATGATTTGCAAAAATAACTGTTGCATCTGTGATTAGATAAGCAAAGTGTATGCGCGTTGTGCACCCTATACATTATGGTCAAGCATGCGCCCTTAAAATAGCATAATGAACAACGCGCAACTTTAAAAAAATTTTTTCTGGTCAGTGGCGCAATTGTTTTTTGAAACTGCAAAATAGCATCAGGGATGGTTTGCGCCGGAACACGCCTCTTTTTTTGCGCTGAACCACCCAGGGAGCGCAAGTTCATTCCCTAGTTTGCCGACGTGCTTCTGTGACGGGAAAAACCCGCTGTGCGCCGGGGCAAAATACGAATGATACATGCGTCACGGACAAAGTCAATTGCGCTGGGTGCAAGATAGAGCCCTTAATCTGCTAACGATTAATCACGATTAATCGTTAAGCATCCCTATTTGCTATACATAATTTTTTTACATTTTAGGTAGGGGGTCCATCAAAAAAGGTTAATAATTTTAGGGGGTCCTTGGCATCATAAAGTTTGAAAACCATTGTCCTACGCTGGAAATGCATTCACTCGTGAACATGTGTTTAACTTTACCAGAAGCTAGTTATTTTAAATAATAAAATAATAACTTTAGTTGAGCTTCACAGGCAGCGTCAAAAGTGGTTATTTTACATATTTGCTTTTATATCTCCTAAAGACAGTGTGTATAAATCTTGTGTCTCGTGAATACAGAATGGGCATGACAAGATATATTATAGATATATTTCAGATATAATTAATTTGCTCAATAATGTGAATAAACTTGTACATATGAATTCATTGCATATTTTATTGCTCCTTTGCATTATTATTCAGCTGTCAATGTGTATTTATTGACCGTGCACTTTCTTGGCTATGCAGTATTTCTAATGGCAGTGGACTGTGTGAAATGTTTCTGTGGCTCAGCAAAAAGTTTGTCTCAAAAATGTTTAAAGTCTTGACTCAGCACAATAAGCATATGCTCTGTATTTCTCATACAATAGAAACATATTTAATGTACAGTCATCAAGGATGTGCAGCTCCTGCAGTATGGGTTACCAAACCTGTTTTCAGTGCTACAATATTGTATGCATTAATTTATCATTCCCTGGACACAATCATTTTTTAAGGGTCAGGTTGTGAGGTCATGTGAGCAGGTGTGTCTGTAAATTTGAAGTGCATTGTTTTGACATTATTTGTCTTGGTGTCTTATATGAAACCAGAGTCACCTAAAGTTAAAAGATCAAATCATGGCCACCTGGAGCCGCGGAGACACAAAACCCGCTGAGACGTAAACATCCGGAGGTGTCTCTCATCACAGATCAAAGGTCAGATGCACAGATTTTGATGATTGACATGAGCACAGGTGTGCATGGTATCTAACATAAACCCAAAGTCAAAGGGCGCTACAATGTCAAAACTTTTGATTTTGTGCCCGGTGCAATGCTTATTCATTATGCAATGTAAAAATCTCGATGTTAACGCAGAAGTCAGTGCTGGAAAGAAATAAGACGGCGTACTGTATGCAGTTTCAGTCGCTATAAATGTCACACGTAGAGTCTGGAACGAAACCGTTTCCATTATGTAGGAGCGGGCGATTCATTAGCCTCTAGTGCTTATAATGATGGATGTGCGCTGGTTTCATGTTTTCGAGAGCAGGTGAAGGCAGTTCACTGTAATGGCAGAAGTAAATCACTAGTAAACCATTATAGCAAAACATCAGCTGTGTCCTCAGAGATCTCATGTGTTTGCTTTCTACTGTCATATAGATTCCCAGTGTCCTTCAGCATATGGCTTACAGAAGACACTCTTATCACTTCTTTAGTCTCTTTAATAGAAACTGATGGGGTTATTGTTGTACAATATTGAGCGGGTGCTGAATTGTAGCTCTAGGTATCTTAAGGTTGCTTTTGTGCTATGTGCTTGTCAGATTTTATTGCACCTTATTGTGAATAAAAACTCTTACATTACATAACGGCACTTAGCAGATGCTTTTATTCTAGGGAGGAAAAACAATAAAGTGATTTTTCTTAGGTAAGCAATAGTTTGACAAGTGTTACTTTCAGATTACAAATTTATAACGTGCTTGCTTGCACAAATATGTATTTCATTGCATTTGATGTTTACAAGAAAATCTCTACAGTCTGAAGCATTGCAAATCAGTTTAGCTCATCAGTCTGCATTTAATGTATTATAGATCACTGGTTCTCAAACTGGGGGCCCTGAGATGGTGCTAGGGGCAGCCCAGTTTAATGTCATTTTATAAAATGCATTAATGTATCAACTTCAGAAACATTAGGCTACTAACAAACAAAACTACATTGTATAATTTAATTTGTTTTGTTTAATTTAGATTGTAAGTTTTGTAATGTTTTATGTCATAAATTTACTTTGGGGGGGCACGAAAGGATGCACCGTACACATGGAGGGCTGCATGTAGGACTGCATAACGATTAATCGCGACTAATCGTTTGCAGAATAAAAGTTTTTGGTTACATTATATAAGTGTGTGTACTGTGTATAATAATTATGTAAATATAAATACACACACATTTATGTATAACTTTAAGAAAAATATATATTTATGTGTAAGGTATTTATATTTATATATAATAATAATTATATATAAATATAAAAATGTATATACACATGTAAATATTTCTTAAATATATACATGCATGTGTGTGTATTTATATATACATAATTATTGTACACAGTACACACACTTATATAATGTAAACAAAAACTTTTATTCTGCAATCGATTAGTCGCGATTAATCGTTATGCAGCCCTAGCTGCATGCCGAAAAAGTTTGAGAACCACTGCTTTAGCTTGTTGTAAATATACATTTTGGTAAACACTGGTTACTGTGTTTTAGTTTAAACTTAACTAAAAAAATGTTTACATCGATTATAGCTCCAAATTGTGACTCGAATATAGGATCGCATAACAATTAATTGCAACTAATCGTTTGCAGAATAAAAGTTTTGTTTACATCATATATGTTTGTTTACAGTGTATAATAATTATGTATATATAAATACACACACACACATACATGTATAATTTTAAGAAAAAAATATTTATATATTAAGTATTTATATTTATATATAATATAAATATTTTTATATATAATATAAATTGTATATACAGAAGTAAATATTTCTTAAATATATACATATATTAAATATATACATAATTATTATACACAATACACACACATATTATAAAAAATTTATTTTGCAAACGATTAGTTACGATTAATCTTTATGCAGACTTAGGGGCTAATCACACCAAAAGCGCTTTAAACGCTTGGGAACGCAAGGCTTTTTTAAAAAAGAGCAATGCAACGCTGCTTTTTATATTGCTAGGCAACCACCGAGTCAGTTGTCTTGTCAATCTAATATTGAAGCGTGAGCACTCTTTTGCTGTTAACTGTCATATTAGCAGAAACTTTATAAAGAGGGCGCTTGCTCTGACCTTGTTTTAGGATGAGAGGTGAACAAACACGCAGGAGAGAGTGAGCGAGTGGAGTCCGGTTCTTCAAAGCAACTGTAAACTTCCCTCACCAGAACGTAAGGCCCGCCTCTCCCCTCATTCGATTGGAAAATGGAAAGACACAAATGACGTTGGGCGCTTCTCTGCTCTCAACGCTCCCTCAAAAGGGCGTGCTGCGTCCGGCAGCATAAACAGCGTGCAAACGCTCCCTGCCCATAGAATATCATTCAAAAAAGACGCCTGCAACTGCCATAAACGCTTTTGGTGTGATTAGCCCCTTACCGTGGGTTCATACCAGCTGCGTTTGAGGCGTCAAATTCACATCTACCGTGTCTAGTTTGCCGCTTGAACATTTTGAGTTTACTCGCTTCATTCACACGTGAAAGTGGCGCCTGAAATTCTATTCATCGAGACATTCACGTGGAAATTCGTGTCATGGGAGGGGCTTCTGTGACTCCGCTCCTGATTGGTTAACGCGACGCATTTTTCTGCCAAAGTTTAAATTTTTCAACTCACGCGTTTCCCGCGGTAACGTTCAATTTGCACCATTCGCGCATTTCCAGGCGCTTGACGGCTCAACCGCGGCTGGTCTGAACGCAGCTTTACTCACATTACAGCTTTAAATCAAACTAAATATTAAAGATAAATCACAAAAAAACATCACCATGCTACAAATAAACAAGTCAAGTCACATTTATTTATATAGCGGTAACATTGTTTCATTGTTTCAAACTAGCTTTACATTAATAAGGGATTGAAAGACAGTAAAGGAGAAAGTTATTAAATATAAAGTATATGTGACCCTGGACCATAAAACCAGTAATAAGTCGTATGGGTATATTTGTAGCAATAGCCAACAATACATTGTATGGGACAAAATTATTGATTTGTTTAATGCTAAAAATCATTAGGGTATTAAGTAAAGATCATGTCCCATGAAGATATTTTGTAAATTTCCTATAGTAAATATATAAAAAATCTATTTATCACTGGTAATATGTGTTGCTAAGGACTTACTTTAGACAACTATAAAGTGATTTTCTCAATATTTAGATTTTTTGCACCCTCAGATTCCATATTTTCAAATAGTTGTCTCTCGACCAAATATTGTCCTATCGAAACAAACTATACAGCAATGGAAAGCTTATTTATTCATACTGGTTTTGTTGAACCCGGTCACATATAAAATAAAATATATAATGCAAAATTTATTGGTCTCATAAATAGATTTTAATCTAATAACACTGTAAATTCTTTGTCTTCAACTATCGGACAATTAATTAATTAATACATTGCAAAAAATTTATTTTCAAGAAAAAAATTCTTAGTATTTTTGTCTTGTTTTCCGTAAAAATATCAAAAAATTCTTAAATTAAGATGCTTTTCTTGATGAGCAAAACAACCCAAGAAAATAAGTCTAGTTTTTAGACCAAAGATATCAAAATTAAGTGGTTTTGTGCTTATAACAACCCAAAAAATCTGCCAATGGGGTAAGCTAATTTTTCTTGATTTTTCTTGAATTTAGTGTTTAAGAAAAATGTTCAAGATTTTTTGCTTACCCCATTGGCAGATTTTTTTGCTTGTTTTAAGCACAAATTCACTTAAATTGTAATTTTTTGTCTAAAAACTAGTAATTTTGCTCATCAAGAAAATGCATCTTCATTTAACTCTTTCACCGCCAGCGTTTTTTAAAAAAGTTGCCAGCCAGCGCCAGCGTTTTTCATGATTTTCACCAAAGTTTAATGCCCTCCAGAAAATGTTCTTCTTTAAATATATAAACATACAATATACCAAATGAAAGAACAGACCCTCTGCTTTCAAACAAAAAAAACCGTTTCATCCTACCTTTAGTGGTTCTTTTGCAATCAGCTTTTGAATATGGGTAGGTTTTTGCAAAAACACCATATTTTGAGCAAAAAGCAATAATAATTCCATTTTTGTGACGGACTTTTCATAGAGATCCCATTCAGAGCGATCTTTAAAACAGACACGGACATGCAGCCGCTTGCCATAGGGCAATACTTCCGGTTTTAAAAAGTTGCGGAAGGGCGCCACCTGGTGGATAATAGCGGTATTGCGGAAAGACGGAAAATCTCGTCATTGGCGGGGAAGCGTTTTCTCTTAATTGACGAGATATCTCGTCAATGGCGGGGAAAGAGTTAAGATTTTTTTTAACACAAAAATATTTTTTTTAAATATAACTAAAAATGCCTTTCTATCTTACATGGAAATGGCCCTTAAAGAAGAAAATACGAGCAGGAGTTTGACATCATATAAGGAATTTCCAATAATCATGACAAGCAGTGTAACAAGCATAGAGAACTTATATCAGCGTCATTAAGTACACCCCCGCACCACACATCTACAAAATTAAAATAATGTTGTCTTTAAGATTGTAGCTGGACGATTATAATAAAAGCTATGTCAGCAGTCTCCCAGTAAGCAAACCAACAGGGCACATTATGTATGTCGATATGATGATTTGCTTTGAGTGTCCATGCTTGTCCCTTTAAAGCACTTAAGTATGACTCACCATAGGTATGACATCAGTATGCCTTCATGTTTCCCAGACAGATATTGATATCTCGGTGTTGACACAGATGAATGAAAGTCACATCAGCCGCAGCTTCTTTCTCACATCCGTCCGCTGTGAGATACACAAAGCAGCCATGCATTAACACTCAAAGCAGAAGATTGTTATAGACTGGTTGGTTTGAAGTGTCATTTTGAGGGTTTCACGTCAACATGAATGTTGTGTTAGATCTTTGGGACATTTCTTCAACACTTCTCATCAATACACTTATCCTATATTGATTCTTCCCAGACACACACAGCTCTTTATGGGCTCCATGCCGATGCTAATACCTTGTTAGCTCGCTCTGCAGGGAGGACGCCTGATGGATGACAGTGTGAATAAAGAATTAGATACTGTAAAGAGATGCTGGTTCACAAGAGGGCCTTTTGAAGATGATGTGAGAATGGGCTTATTATACAAACACTTGGAGAAACCAACAGAATACAGTGAACGCATTTGAGTCCTGAAAACCAGAGTTTGTCCACAAAACTGTTTCAGCTACAATTGTCATATTATATTATATATTGCGATGTTGCATTATGTTCTTGTATCGTATTTTGATGAAAAGTATAGTTGTGAACAAGGGGTAACCTTCCGGTCTCTCTTGTGAAGCCAACACAGAAGCGACTTAAACTGCAATTCATCGACTTGCCGCTAGAGACAAAAAGTGTTTTTGTGCTTCAAAAATGCTCTTATGATGGTGCGTTCACATCAGATGCGAATAAAGCGTAAAGCACGAGTGATTTACACATTAAGTCAATGCAAAGACGCGATAGACATCCTGCGGCGCAATTCGCGCAAATGAGGCTGGTGAGAATGACATGGTGCGAATTAAATGTTTGGGGCGTTCGCCGGGCGTAATAGTTGAAAAATCTAAACTAAATTTTATTGTCCTCCATTAATAGATTTTAATCTTATAAAACTGTACATACTTTATCTTTGACTATCAGTTAGTTAATTAATACACTGCAAAAAATTACTTTCTTTCTTAGTAGTTCTTAAATCAAGATGCATTTTCTACAAAAAATATAAAATGTAAGTTAATTGGTGCTTAAACTTAAAAAAAAACCAACGGTTTTATGTTAAAATGCACAGATTTACACCAATAATAAATATGTTTACAGCCTGGAACAAAAATTTTTTTTGGGCTTTAAAAATGCTCTTCTGATGGTGCGTTTACAACAGATGCGAATGAAGCGTTAAGCGCGAGCGATTCACGCAAATGAGGTGGTGCGAATGAAGTGGTGCCAAACGTTTTGAGTGTTTGCTGCGGGTAATAGTTGAAAAATCTGAACTTTGTCAGATATTCGTGCCGCGTTAACCAATCAGGAACTTGCTCTAGTAGTGACGTGATTACGACGTAGCGAATGAAGGCAGAAATATGAAACAACAATGGAGGACAAAATCATCGTCCCTATATGTGAGCTGTACAACACATTTTCGTACTTTTATAGAAACTTCTTGCTTGGAAGAGAGCGAGTGTGGAGGTCGGACAATCTGGTAAGTTGTAAAAATGCTCTTTACTCAACTTGAGCTCTTTATACATATTGCAACTACAAGCTAGCTAAAGCCGGCAAATTGAGCGTATTTGCGTCTGAATTTCACGTGTGAATGACACAAATTTCACGTGCGAATGACGCGAATATTATGTGTGAATGACTCAATATTCATGTGTGAATGATGCAAGTTAACTCAAAGGGGGGTGGAGTTCCTGGACAGGGTTTAGGTTAATCCAGGACTAATCCTTATCAATATTAGGTCATTTAAGAAGTTTTTACAAACATACCTTACAAAAAACACTGCAGGTGTGCATCTTGAGACAAAACAGTCAACTAAATATGTAAAAATTAAACAGGACGAGGTGTTTTAAAGGGTGTTTTCACACCTAGTTTGTTCGAAAACACCCTAAATTAAAGCAGCTCAAACATGCATTTAAGTCTGGGACTAGGATAAGTGCCCCAAAAATTTCAAGTTTTCAACTATGCGTGAATAGTGTGATTTATTGGCTTTATTCGCGTCTGGAGTGAACGCACAGTGAGACCGATGGGTGGCGTCACGGACACTACGTCCATATTTTTTACAGTCTATGGTTGTGACCCATGTGCTAAAATGTTTTCATAAATGTGATTTTGTCTTGGTGAATGGTAGCTAAAGTAGAGGTCTTCAAGGCTCCACTTAAACCCCACGTCCGACTGGAACGGGTTCGGGTCTAAAAGTTTCATGTGTGCCTCGGACACGGATCAGGTATAATATTAGCGGTATTTTTTTAAAAATGAATGTGTTTTTGCTGAACGAACCTGAGAAGACCCGAACTAAGAGCTCTTGCAACATGGCGGTAGGTTAATTTTTATTGAGCCAGACCTGTCAATCAATTTTGAATGCACATTATAGCAGTTACCTTGGTGCCATCGTCAGATAACAAATGAAAATAAATGGAGCAGTGGGCCAAATTGGATGCGAGGACACCGAGGTTTCTTTCTGTCTGACTTGTGCGTGACGGGCTGCAGATTGCACACACGTCAGTGCAGTTTACATTCGTGTCCAGTCGGGTTCAAAGAAATTGACACTGGGTTGGGTCTGATTCAGGTCATTTCGGGTCGGGTACATTTCTTTGGACCTGAGAAGACCTCTAAACTAAAGCAGATTCTGGAACATTGCAGGGGTGATATTTTGGATGGGTACAGGCTGTGCAAATAGTTGGCAATGCCCAGCGTCTGTGGCTGCGTCTGCGCAGTTGCATGCCAAAAACCTCTCATACAGCTACACAGCCAAGCCTTAGTTCGCTTTGCAGTTTTGTGCAACTATTGGTGCAGAAATAACACAATTCACCTTTTAATCCTATATGTTTATTGCAAACTGTAGATGGATGAGAATATTACGGGCTGGTTTGTTTCATAGGGGTTAACATTTTCTGGTTCACCTCCAGAGCTCTTTTGATAAAGACTCATAAATGAAAGAAAATTTCTCAAGGATTTCCCACAGTTCATTCTGCATTCAGCAGTCTTGCTCGCTCTTTGTATTGAAATGCAGAGGCGCAGGCGTACGCATCCAAGCGTGGCAAGCGCTGTCAGGCTGTCTTGGCTCTTTGTGATGTGTTTTTAGTTTGCTTTGACGTACTGTATAATTTTCATATACTACTTGTGTATTTTCCTGCTTTTATGTGCTGTATTTTCCATTTATTAGGAAAAGACAGAGAAAGAGCCGGTTGATGATAGATCGTGACATTAATTATTGCTCAGATCTGAAGAATATTCTGAAGAAGCTTCTAACAGCCATGGCCATGCGGTAATGATAGTCAAAGCGATTCATTCAAGGACAAAGAGGCCGAACTCTGTGTGTTGTTATTCTCGGAGTATGAATGTTATTACAGTGCATGTCTCTACTGTATATGCGCTTATGTTTACTGTCTATTCTCTGGAGTAGCGAGCAGCTCTGGGATTGAGATATTTATCCATTATGGAGATTCAGACTGAGGTGAGATGTTTATCAGAATTGAGAACAGAGGTACGTGAACCTGAACACTTAACAGTTTATGCTCAGTGAACGACATGCAGATTTGTAATGACAGGGGTGTTGCAGGCTTATTTGCATTCGTTATGTCAATGGTGAGTAGTTTGTTTGGCCCTCGACACGAGCGCAGGTCCAAATAAGGATGTGTTTTCTAGAATGGATGGCGTGTTTATCAGGAAATGGTGGGAGGTCTGGACACAAACACATGACACTTGACTCAACTGTTTGAAGAGAAAGTTATTGACACCACTAAATTAAATGAGTCTGTAATGCTTATTAGGGATAGTCAAAATTAATATGGCCGAAATGTCTATTGCCGATATACTTTCGATCGATACGATATGAATCCAATAGCGGGATGAATGTTAAAAAAGCCTTGGTATAAAATGCAAAGAATGCCCTCAACGAATGTCTGTACCTACAAACGTCTGAACAAATGAATTTGCCTCCTCCTATAAAACTATATTATATAAAAAAATGGTATAAATAAATTGATGTTCATCTTTAATTTGGATTTATCCTTCATGCAAAATTAAATGTAAACTCACAGTCAAATAAACATAAGACTTTAATATTAATAAGGTTCACAACTTAACGTCATTCAGTGATAAATGCTGTAATGCACGGGTCTCAAACTAATGAATTTCTTCAGTAACAGTATTGACTTTTATAGACCGTTTCCGCAGTAACAACATAAACAAGCGGCTGTCGTGGTCCGCACGTAACTTCCGGTAAACTCCGCTAAGAATAAATAACAACAAAGTTCTTTAAATGTAGTTTGTTTCAATAACAAGCAAAAAAACAACACATAGATTACCTAGGTCTAGGATACCAAAACGTTTGTTATTTTCGACGAGGCATTTGTTCATGAGATCAGTTTAGCAACTAGTCAGATCATTAAAAACAAAACAAAACCGGAAGTAAAGTTTGGATCCAGACGTGTATCGCGTCAGCGCACATGCGTCCGATGAAACCGTCTATGGTTCCATAGTTTTGATCAATTTGGTATTATAGTTATATGTGGGAAAATATTAACTCTTTCCCCGCCACTGACAAGTTAACTCGTCAATTAAAGGGGACAGAGAATGAAAAACCATTTTTACCTTGTCTTTGTTGAATAATGGTAGTCTACCCGCATTCACGAACATACAAAAAGTGCTAAACATGCTAAACATCTCAGTCTCATAGATATTCCTCTTTTAGAAATGTCAGCCAGAAAACGGCCCAATCTGAAAAACTGATGCTTATGACATCACAGGCATCTAACTGCCCCTTCACTTTAAAATAATTGGCTACATTTTTTGAGTGGCAGCAAAGTCAGCCAATCAGTAATGAGAGTGCAAGTTAAGCCAGTAGGGGGAGCCAAATAGGTGCAAAACCACTTGTTTAAAATCCCCCACCCTAATAGAGCTATCTGAGAGAGGTTTTTAGGAAGCTTCTAAGGCATTACAGACCCAAACAAAAAATTTTTTGTCTACATGTCACATCACAGAACAAGGATAAATACCCCGTTCAATCATTCTATGTCACCTTTAAGAGAAAACGTTTCCCTGCCAATGACAAGTATATCTGGCTTTCCACAATACCGCTATTATCCACTCTTCCGCAACTTATAAAACTCGTAAGTTTCGCCCTAGGGCAAACAGCTGTATGTCCGTGTAAGTTTTGAGGATTGCTTTGAATTTTATCTCTATCAGTAGTCCTTCACAAAAATGCAATTTTCACAGCTTTTTGCTTAAAATTTGGGGCTCTATTTTAACGATCTGAAACGCAAGTGCGAAGCGCAACGCGCAAGTGAGTTTGTGGGCGGATCTTGGGCGCTGTTGCTATTTTCCCGGCGTGAGAAATAACTCTTGCGCCGGGCGCAAATCAATAAGGGGTTGGTCTGAAGTAGGTTCATTATTCATAGGTGAGGTTTGGGCGTAACGTCAAATAAACCAATCAGAACGCTAGCCAACATTCCCTTTAAACGCAAGGGCGCAAGTTCCATGGCGGGTTGCTATTATTATGACGGATTTACCAGGCGCACGCCAGGAGCGGTTCACAGCCGAGGAGACCGACGTCCTTGTACGGGGGAATCCCACGCTTGCCAGCATAAATCGGGCACGCCGTGTAACGGGAGGTGGATCTGCCTCAGGACTTGACGCCAGCAGAGGACATCGCTGCGTCCACCCTCACCGCTGAAAGGGTTTGGGGGCTTTGAAATCGGACCCAAGAAACGCAAGCAAGGTCCAACCCCAAAGTACTCTTACAAATCAAGTTCATATACATTATGGTTTCTTATGAAAACATTTTAACTATTATTTACATAAAATAAACGTAATACAGCCACACAACAAAGTTATGAAAATATTTTAATCGTTATTTGCATGAGAATAAATAAAAACTATCACCACAATGCTCACCACTATGATTCCCCTTATCTCGTGTATTAATATTTTTAAGTGTAACAATTTATGATTTGCAAAAATAACTGTTGCATCTGTGTAGATTAGATAAGCAAAGTGTATGCGCGTTGTGCACGCTATACATTATGGTCAAGCATGCGCCCTTAAAATAGCATAATGAACCACGCGCAACGCGCCACTGACTTTAGACTAGTTTTTTTTGGTTAGTAGCGCAATTGTTTTTTGAAACTGCAAAATAGCATAAGAGATGGTTTGCGCTGCAACACGCCTCCTTTTTGCGCTGAACCGCCCAGGGAGCGCAAGTTCATTCCCTAGTTTGCTGACGTGCGTCTGTGGAGGGAAAAACCCCGCTGTGCGCCGGCGCAAAATACGAATGATACATGCGTCACTGACAAAGTCAATTGCGCTGGGTGCAAGATAGGGCCCTTGGTGTTTTTGAATAAATATTTGAGAGTTGATAAAAACCAAACAAATAAAGATAGAATGAAACGTCTTTTTTTTGAAGCAGAGGGTCTAATATACGGAGCCCCTAAGGAAACATGGAACAAAAATTAAATAAAGTTTAGTTTCGCGTGCGCACATGAAACTATCGCGTGCGCACGTGAAACTATCGCGTGCATACGTGAAAGCAAAAGTTTCATGTGTGCACCCGAAAGTTTCACGTGCGCACGCGATAGTTTCATGTGCGCACACAAAAATAAACTTAAAAAAATTGTGCACATGAAGGTGAGCACATGAAACAAAACTTTTAATTTTTTTACTACAATGTCACCTTAGGGGCTCGGTACTAATAGATTGTATGTTTATTAGGGCTGTCACTTTTGAGAAAAATCAAATTCGAACGGATTTCGAATATCATGCAATGTATCCGAATATATTCGAATATCTAGGCGCCGCCCCCCCACGCGCATCAAAAACCCACCGTAATGGAGATTCAATCACAAAATTATTAACAGTGACAGTCATACACAGGGTTGTCTGGATTACTTTTTTACTTAATGTTTGAAACTGCAGGTTATCAACTTATGAATAACAAACTTATATATATATATATATATAAAAGTATGATTCAGAACAGTTACAAACAATAACGTGACAACTTAAATAGCAGCAGGAGTATATAGGCAGACGCAAACGGAATTCGCGCCCGCAGATTTCGGCAGAAAACTCCGCGGAATTCCGCGGATTTAATGCCCGTCATTGACAAGCACACGTTCCGCGCTTGAGCGTGTTTGTGACCAGAACTGTCATTGACAACAAGCACACATACAAAACCTATCCAGCGCGTTTGTGAGCCGTCATTCACAAGTACATTAACCCTGCGCGTGCTGTTTGCTCGCCCGTTTTCAATGATAGAGAGCACAAACCCTTTGATACTTGAGATGAAATTAAACTTACCGCTTTAAGCAGATCTCACTTGTCGTCAATGTGACGCGCAACAGTCAGCACATGATCATTTCAAATCCGTTTACAAGACAAATGCTGTTGTTGTTTAATATAAAGTTTACATTGCGTTGTAAAAATTATGAAATTATCTTCATACATGCTAATTTCATAATGCAAACGAATTAACACAAGCTTTTTATTCTGCTATAATATTTAACACTATAAACAATATGTCATTTTATATACAAACTATAATTCTATCTTGACATGCACATGAGGTTCATTTTGGTCCCATTTGATTCCCTCTCTTGCGCACAGTTGCTGTCGTCGGTCTCACTCTCAGCCTCCTTCCTATTACGAGGTGTTTTACTGTAAAAAATGCGCTACACATGGCATTTAAAAAACCGGATGGTTCATTTATAGTTCGAATACGGATATTTCACGTCATGTTCGAATGCATATTCGAATATCGAATAAAAAGTGACAGCCCTAATGTTTATATATTTTAAGAAGAAAATTTTCAGGAAGGCATTACACTTTTGTGAAAATCATGAAAAATGTTGGGCGTTGGCTGGCAACTTAAAAATAAAACGCTGGCGGGGAGTTAATAAATATCCTAAGTGAAAATGACCCTAAAACTTTTGAATGCTAGTAGGCTTTTTAATGTTGCATTAGATAGTTGGACAGAAAAATTCATATTAAAGCTCTTTTTGTAATTGCATAGCAAGCTACATAACGATATTTTAGATACTAGCATACTACATTATATACTTATTATACTCATAACGATATGAATGTCATAGCTGTATGCATACTTTTATCTTTTACACGTTTCTCATCTTTCCCCTTTTCTAGGAAAGGTTGATGGCTGAAACCTATTTTTCTCATCCGTAATTAAGTTTGTGTTGCATTAAGTCTCCCGTTCTCCCTCCCTATATGGTTGGAAGCTGTGACTTGATGCAAATTAACCTCGCACCTCCTTGCCCTTCTTTGGGCAAACAAGTCCAAGTCCAAACCAGATTCATTGATCGCATGGTGACCATGATATGATTTGACGCGAGGTACAGATGAGCGATTTAAATTTTCAATTCAATTTTTATTTTTTTTATTTCGATCAGGCATTACGTTTTCCTCGCTGTCCCGGAGAGCGTGGCTCATGGATGCTTAGCTACGAAAGACGCCACGGAAGTGCGCTTTGGAAGTAAGAAGCGCCTTGACCCGCTTTTGATGCGGCTTTCACATAGGACGCTGTGTGCGCTGCGCTATGAAACTTATTCATTGCAATGGCATTTTTGTTGCGTCGAGCAAAGCGCGAGCAGTGGTCAAAGTTCAAAATAGTTTCACTTTTGCTCTGTGCTCTGTGACGATTACCCGCGCGGCCAATAGAAACGGGGCATCCAAACAAGCAAAATGGACGAAAAGCTTATACTCGGAATTCCCAGAGCTTTATAATACAAGTTTATACTCCTACAGAGACATCGGAAGGAAAGCTGTGTCATGGAAACACGTTGCAATTCAAGTTGGCATGTCAGGTGTGTTTTAAGTCAAGTAGCTTGTTGTAGGTAGGCAGCTTAACCCTGGAGAACCCAGGAAAATCCAAAAACTCATTCATTCTATTGAACAAATTTGACCCTGTGAGTTCTCCAGGGTTAAAGTTGCATGAAATGGAGACGAGCAACATCAGTCTCTGTATTCCTCATCGACTATTTAACACAAATATAAACACTGTAGTAATTTATTGAAAACCCCGCCTACTTTGTCAGAAGACAAATCGCTTGGCTGCGCTGAACCAGGTGTGCCTCATAAGCCTTGAAAAGTGAAGCCTTTGGCTCTTTGATCGCCCCCTGGTGGCTGGCTGCAGTACATTTCATAAACCACACCCTCTCCATTCAAACGAATGGGACTCTACTCTAAATAAAAAAAAATGTACACATCCAATAAAAGTTTCCGAAAGATGGTTTTGGTCCTTTCAATTATTCATTATTGTGATAAGTTTCATTTTAGCTTGTAATTCGATGCAATAGAAATGGGGCGTGTCGTTATGATTTGCGTGGTTGAATTGGTCGTGCGAGCGTTTGGGCGGAAGTTTGATACCGCGGCTCCGCCTCTGGCTCCATGGACGATTCCTTCTGCGCATGCCTTGGCTCCAAACTGACGTTTTTACGTAACATGGCAGCGACCGTGGTAGGACATTTTTGGCTTCAAGTCCATCTTTTTTTTTACAGTCTATGCGCTGAACACAGCGGCGAGAGCAGCGCACACCGCCTATGTGAAAGCCGCATAATGCTTAGATGAGACATCCATCCAATCTTTCTTTTCTCGTTTTAACAAAGTTCATTTAAGTTTGTTTATTTTTTAAATAACTCTATATCCTTATTTGCTATTGTTATTGAAACTTTTGTTATGTTCAAGTTGGTCAAGGTCAAGGTAGTATTTATTGTCTCAAATCACACACACAACACAGTAACATATTAACAACCATCCATGTCAACTGACTTGCACTTATTGTGTTAACTATAATTAGTAGGTTTAAATAGCTATTTGACTGTTGGTTAAAAATCAACCAATAACTGGAGTGAAGCAGTGATTGCATGGCCTAGATGATGTCAGCCAAAAAATAAAAAACATTTCTGAGATGAGGGCAATTTTTTTCTTGACAATAATGTTGAAGGATGGGTCAATTATATGTATATTTTTTATTTCAAGTTGAGTTGTAGTTTCTGTTGTCTTCGTAGATGAACAATTTATGTCTAGCATGCTCTTAAACACAGCACAGCACTAAAATACCCAAAAAGCAGGTTTTTGGAAGTGAGTAAAGGATTATACATAGCGGTTTTATCAGCTGCCAATGAAGTGAACACACACAGTGCGAGTAATCTTTGTTCTTATGGTTATGAAGATTCCCCTCTGAGCGTGAGTGCTGTCCTCCCGCTGGTCTATCCTTTTCTTCTCTATTATGTGACAATGAACCCAAACATCCCTAAATAAAACCCACACTTAAACATCTGCAGACGGGATGAAGTCCACTATAGTGTTTCTCATGGGAGATCCGAAGTCTCTAAATATAAGCATTCGCTTAAACTATCATGCATACGTTTCTTCCTCTAAAAGCAACACATTGCATTGTGTGAGACATCCTGTATTATAAATTATTAAAAACCAGACCTTTCTTTAATAAGGTCATGCTGCCCTGCTGAAAAGAACATCTTAGCATGAATTTCCTTTGTTGCGGTAGGCTGGTTAGTGCTTGTTAAGTGTTGGTTTAGCTGGTGGAATAGCATAAGCATGATGTTTACCAGCAAACATTGCTGGTTGGAGTAGGATAAAGAAATAACTCTGTGATTATTTATTCATGGTTATGACTTTCCAGATATTTCCAGAAAGTTCTTCTTAATGAGTTCTGGGGCTGTTAAGCAACGGTACAGTAATGCAATAAAACCCACTTAGCAATTAATGGCAACCATCCAAAACTTTTTGCAAACACCGCTCATATTTCCCTTAGCAAAAGTAATAAAATGTTGCGGTGAAATCTTACTTAATGAAGCAGTCATGGCCACAGGTCACTTTCTGTCCCAACGGGCGATCAAGTCCCATCTGTTGTCATTTTCACCTGACTGCCAGCCTGGCCAACCTGTTCACTGTTTCACCTGAGATACTTTGAGATACAGAGATGTATTAACCAGTGATGTGCAACATTCAGAACTACACTGCAAAATATGACTTTCTTACTTAGTATTTTTGTCTTGTTTTCAGTAGAAATATCAAAAAATTCTTAAATCAAGATGTATTTTCTTGATGAGCAAAATGACCTAAGAAAATAATACTAGTTTTTAGACAAAAATATACAATTTAAGTGAATTTATGCTGAAGACAAGCAAAAATATCTGCCAATGGGGTGAAAATTTTTTACTTGAATTATTTGTTTAAAAAAAAAGAAATCTTATTCACATTTTTTTTCTCACCCCATTGGCAGATAATTTTGCTTGTTTTAAGGACAATTTAAGTAAAAATCGTATATTATTTGTCTTAAAACTAGAATTATTTACTTAGGTCGTTTTGCTCATCAAGAAAAAACACTTTAATTTAAGAATTTTTAGATATTTCTACTGAAAACAAGACAAAAATACTAAGTAAGAAAGTCATTTTTTGCAGTGTAAAATATTTAAAGTCCCATTTAGGGGTGGGCAGTATGACCGGAAATCAATTTTCATGTAATGAGTAATTTATTTTTTGGTAATGGTATATTTCACGGTATATATGTTTTTCAGCTTTGTTTATTATTGTTTTTGGAATATACAAATGTGCCACTTACTAATTAGCTTTTAACTAAATGCTTACCACAATTAAAAAAAAATAATAATAAGTTAAAGTGTTAAAGTGAATATGCCGGGTGTGCCTCATAAGACTTGAAAAGTGAAGCCTTTGGCTCTTTGATCGCCCCCTGGTGGCTGGCTGCAGTACAAGTCATAAACCCCGCCCTCTCCATTCAAACGAATGGCACTCTGCTCTAAATAAAAAAAATATTTAGACTTCCAATAAAAGTTTCCGAAAGATGGTTTTGGTCCTTTCAAGTAGTTATCATCACACTGATATATGTTCAAGGTTTCATTATTGTGGTTAGTTTCATTTTAGCTTGTAATTTGATGCAATAGAAATGGGGCGTGTCGTTATGATTGGCGTGGTTGAATTGGTCGAGCGAGCGTTTGGGCGGAAGTTTGATACCGCGGCTCCGCCTCTGGCTCCACGGACGATTCCTTCTGCGCATGCCTTGGCTCCAAACTGAAGTTTTTACGTAACATGGCAGCGACCGTGGTTGGACATTTTTGGCTTCAATTCATTACAATGGTGGGAGGCGACGTCGCGTCGTCCATCTTTTTTTACAGTCTATGGAATATGTACTAAAGATAAATTAAAAATAGGCATGTGAAACAAACAAGTATGGGTAATGCACAAACCAGACAGGGAAAATACCTGTATATAAGATCTTTAGATATGGAGATTATAAATATGACGGGTGCTATGAGGTAATGATCATGGAGTCTGTTTTGAGGTGATCTTGTCGCTCTTTACTTTCTTAGACTTCGCATCTTAACCGTTGCATCTCTTTCTCGTCTTTCTGATCAAAAATGTTTGTACTACGAGTAAACGGTGCGTAAAACTACATCGCTCCAGCTGCGCATGCGTCAGTGATATAAAAAGTCACTAATAGCTTTTTTAAAAATTCATCCTGTTAGTCTAGACTACTCGGTTACTGTGTGTTCACACCAGATGCGAATAAAGCTAATAAATCACGCTATTTGCGGGTAGTTGGTCACTTGAACATTTTGAGTTAACTCGCTTCATTCATCCGGCTTTAGCCAGCTTGTAGTCTCAATATGTGTATATACACTCACCTAAAGGAACATTAGGAACACCATACTAATACTGTGTTGGGCCCCATTTCACCTTCAGAACTGCCTTAATTCTACGTGGCATTGATTCAACTAGGTGCTGAAAGCATTCTTTAGAAATGTTGGCCCATAATGATAGGATAGCATCTTGGAGTTGATGGAGATTTGTGGGATGCACATCCAGGTCACGAAGCTCCCGTTCCACCACATCCCAAAGATGCTCTATTGGGTTGAGATCTGGTGACTGTGGGGGCCATTTTAGTACAGTGAACTCATTGTCATGTTCAAGAAACCAATTTGAAATGATTCGAGGTTTGTGACATGGTGCATTATCCTGCCGGAAGTAGCCATCAGAGGATGAGTACATGGTGGTCATAAAGGGATGGACATGTTTCAGAAACAATGCTCAGGTAGGCCGTGGCATTTAAACAATACCCAATTGGCACTAAGGGACCTAAAGTGTGCCAAGAAAACATCCCCCACACCCTTACACCACCACCACCAGCCTACACAGTGGTAACAAGGCATGATGGATCCATGTTCTCATTCTGTTTACGTCAAATCCTGACTCTACCATCTGAATGTCTCAACAGAAATCGAGACTCGTCAGACCAGGCAACATTTTTCCAGTCTTCAACTGTCCAATTTTGGTGAGCTTGTGCAAATTGTAGCCTCTTTTTCCTATTTGTAGTGGAGATGAGTGGTACCCCGGTAGGGTCTTCTGCTGTTGTAGCCCATCCGCCTCAAGGTTGTGTGTGTTGTGGCTTCACAAATGCTTTGCTGCATACCTCGGTTGTAACGAGTGGTTATTTCAGTCAAAGTTGCTCTTCTATGAGCTTGAATCAGTCGGCCCATTCTCCTCTGACCTCTAGCATCAACATGGCATTTTCGCCCACAGGACTGCCGCATACTGGATGTTTTTCCCTTTTCACACCATTCTTTGTAAACCCTAGAAATGGTTGTGCGTGAAAATCCCAGTAACTGAGCAGATTGTGAAATACTCAGACCGGCCCGTCTGGCACCAACAACCATGCTTTCTTTCCCATTCTGACATTCAGTTTGGATTTCAGAAGATTGTCTTAACCAGGACCACACCCCTAAATGCAGAAATTAAACAGGTGTTCCTAATAATCCTTTAGGTGAGTTTATATTGCTTATTAATGTTCCTTAATGCATTTACTAATGTAAACAAATACAACCTAACATTATAAAGTGTTGCTGAGGTTTTAAATTCTGAGTTGTGCTTGATGTCAACAATGCAATAGTTTGCATCTACCATCTGTAGTCTTTCTATAGGCAACACCGGCATTGGTGTGATTAGCACCCAAGTTTTTTTTTTTCTTTTACCAGACTCCTGTCACAATCTGTTCTCTATCTGTGCTCCCAGTTCATGCTGAGAGGACAGACGTTTGCTTCCTGAATGTTTGCGGGAAGTGTTGCACAAACTAATTTTGCTATTATTTTAGTGCATCTTGGTTGACATTGAGAAAGTGTTGACCGTGACCCGTTTGATGCTTTGGGTGTGCGGGTCATGGTCTTGCATTGTCTTGTGAGTATGGCTGAAGAGTTTTAGGGTAGAGGGGATGGGCGCAAAAAATGGTTTAAAGTGACACTTGTATATATTGTAATACAAAGCCGTAGCTGTGTACTGAATGGAAAAGCAGACGCCAGTGTGGGTGAGGCGATTGGCTATTAATTATGTTGTCACAAAGCCTGCGGGACAGTAACTGGCTATTTAGTGCCCACGCAGACAATGATGAGCCAACTGAAATGTGTGTTTTTAAGTGCTGACAGCAAAAAAAGCCTTTTTCCCATTTTTTGGGGTTGGAGATTATTGCACCTGTTTCTTAATGTGAGCTTTTTGATTTAATTCAATTGTTTCATTTTTTTGAAGAAAATAAAGTATTGATGTCCTGTGCAAAATTCACCATTGTGATAGTTGAGTGATGTGAGCGGTTGCTAAGGTGCTCTTTAGTTGCTAGGGTGCTTGCTTTTGAATGTACAGTGAAAGTATAAAGCAACCGGTAGCCAGAAAGATTGTGTATAAGTACAAATGAGCAGCTGTAATAGTGATGCTTGTTTTGGCAAAGCTTCTGTATCTGGAAAACGAATAAAAGTTTTCTGCTATCTGACACATCTTCCTTCCTGTTTCTCAGAACAGAGATGATTGATTGATGAGACTTGCACCATAATCGATACGATCGAACGGTCCGTTTTGTGTTCGTCAGACCAGGGCCGCATTAGGCACCCGTTGTGCGAGCGAGTGATCTGGAAACATCTTTTCAGACTTGAGCATCTTGTGTTAGAAGTAATGGACTGTCTGCAAATTTTAGCACCTCTGATGGCATGACAGCTGAACGCTGCTGTTAAAGACTGAGTGCATTTAACCCAAATCAGTTTTGTGATGTAGTCAGGGTTTATCTTTTGTATTGAGCATTAATCAAAATGTAAAAATAGTTTTTTTGATAGCAGAATGGAGTCAGGTTAAAAGGTAAAGGGTTGAGGATTAATGGGTGATGTCAGCCATAAAAAATGTTTGTTTTAGTTTGTGTGGCAATGCTTTTATAGTTAGCACAAATTTACCACAAAGTTATGCAGTATAAGTTTATTTAGTTCATCATTGTGAGGTTTGCACCGTAACTAAGTGAATTATGAGAAATTTGGGCCTGATCTCACGAGAATCGTACATATTTTACACTGTAAAAAATAAAAGTTGGATTAACTTAAAAAAATATTTCAATGGTAACGCCTCTGTGCTAACTGAATGCAATGCCACATAAACTAAGACAATTTTTTTTTAAATCATCACAAATTTTCCATTAATCCTCAACCCCTTCCCTTCACCCTGACGCCAAAAAAACTATTTTTTACATTTTGATCAATCTCAAATTTAAAATTGTTTATTTTTTTAGGTGTCAACCATTATAGTAAGTTTTTAAAGTAGAGCAGCTTTTACTTCTTAAGCCGAAGGTATACTCGTGCTCTCCGCACTTTTCGCATGACGTCATTTTCGTTATCAGGAACATCCGTGGTCGTGTGTGCGCATCGTCCGTGTGCTGCTCAAATTTGCTGATAATTTACACACCATTGCTCTCATATCTCCTATTTGTTTTCATTTATTTTGTAACACTGATTGCTGTCTTTTACATCCCTGGATTAAACACCACTGGTGAACAGACAAATTGTTTGTTCCTGGAAACCGTCACATTGTTCTTGGTTATAAATGGAAATTCAACAAATCGAAACAGTAAGTGCCACCTGTGTCCCAAGTCTGTTGCTTTCGTTTGCCTCATTTATTCCTACAAACTCTGGCAAAATGTCAGTTATATTGAAGAGATGAATCACGAAACAGTCACGTTTAATGATCAAAGATGACTGGCGACAGCAGGCAGCGACAGCAGGATGTGATTCAGAAACATGCTCATTGCTTATTCATCCAGAGTTGTGTGTTTAATAAAACGATTCTTATCAAAAACAACTCTGATGGGAAATAAAAATACAGAGATATACCAGAATATTTTTTATTGTAAAAGACTTAACCCAGCCAGCAATTTTGCATTTAAAAGATGTCCAGTAGACGTGCGAACACAGCCAAGACGTCTTGGCTAAAACGAGGCACAATTTGGGCTGTCAGTGAAAATGTAATAATTGTGTAACCAGCCCCAAAATAATTAAATGTAATTAAATAAATACATGAAAACAAACACTGTTGACTTTAGATCATAAATCTTGCAAGTTATTTTGGCAAAAACCAAATTGAAGTATTTTGGCTAGAAGCAAGTTACTCATCTATTGTCGGGTCTATTGCTTGCTGGGTACCCAGTAAAGAAATATATAATGTTATAATTTCCTCACCCTATTATTTCAAATCTGTAACCTTTTCTTGTGAGAACCCAAACGCAGATGATCTGAAATGTAATAAAATGAAATCATAGTGAGCAATGGCTGTAAAACTCCAAACCAGCATCTTCTTAAAATAGCTCATATGACCTTTTGTGCTGTTGCCAAGTTGTATTCCAAGAGCTCGTACAATTCATTGTTCTCGGAAACTCTTGCCTTCTGGCATAGCTGTCAAATAAGATGTGTGCATTCAAATGTGACGCCATGAATGGTTACATGAAGAGACCGACCAAAAGTTTCATATTTTGCAGAGAGTAAAATTTCAGTCAGATAATGTCTGTTTATGACATTTGCTTTAAAATGTCATGATGTGTTTTTCAAAAAAAGTGATGAGGACAGATTTATCTTTTCTTTATTTAAGTGTTTCTTTACTCTTTCCCTGCCGCGTTTAAAAAAAGTTGCCAGCCAGCACCAGTTTAATGTCTTCCAGAAAATGTTCTTTAAATATATAAATATACAATATATCAAATAAAAAAAACATACTCTCTGCTTTCAAACAAAAAACAACAACATTGCATCCAATCTTCATTTGTACTCCTTTGATCACTTCTCAAATATGGGTAGCAATGATCAAAACATACAGAGTTTTTACTGTTTTTGGATTTGTGGATGTTTCAGTGTTTTATAAGTCGTGTAAGAGCACCACCTAGTGGATAACATCAGAAATATGGATTGCCGTAAAAACACATCATTGGCAAGGAAGCATTTTCTCTTAATTGACGAGATAACTCGTCAATGGCGGGTAAAGAGTTAAAACATGATTGCTAATTTTTTTCCAGTTAAAGGAGCTGTATGTAACATTGTCTTCTAGTGGTTGAACTTGGTATCGCAGTTTAATTTCAAAAAAATGGACACGCCCCCCCCTCGGGTTGCCAGACACATACAGGAGCGCAACTGATCATGAAAAGCACAAGTTTATCTGCTCATTTTTACACGTGAAGTATTTTTGTTGTCTGCAAATTACAAACCCGCTTTTGAGGATTTTTTTAACTCTGCAGCTCATTTCGAAGATTGTGTCCACTGCATTCATGGGCGATTGGGGTCACACTTAAGCAACTGTGATAACTGGCAACCGAGGTGTCAAAACACACTATTGGATAATTGGCATTGGCAGGATTATATTAGCTAGGTTTCCATCACCCCCCCAATTTTATGCAAATTTTTGAAGTATCGCATAAGATATATTCGATATTTCGGATAAAAATCCCTTAATTTGCAAAAAAGTTTTTACCTCATTTCTGTAAAGAACTTTTGTTAGAGATTAGATTCAGAGCGATGATCAAAACATACAGAGTTTTTACTGTTTTTGGATTTGTGGATTTTTCAGTGTTTTATAAGTCGTGTAAGAGCACCACCTAGCGGATAATATCAGAAATATGGATTGCCGTAAAAACACATCATTGGCAGGGAAGCATTTTCTCTTAATTGACAAGATAACTCGTCAATGGCGGGTAAAGAGTTAAAACATGATTGCTATTTTTTTTCCAATTAAAGGAGCTGTATGTAACATTGTCTTCTAGTGGTTGAACTTGGTATCGCAGTTTAATTTCAAAATATTGGAGACGCCCCCCCTCGGGTTGCCAGGCACATACAGGAGCGCAACTGATCATGAAAAGCACAACTTTATCTGCTCATTTTTACATTTGCAGTATTTTTGTTGTTTGCAAATTACAAACCTGGTTGTGAGGATTTTTTTAACTCTGTGGCCCATTTCGAAGGTTGTGTCCACTGCATTCATAGGCCATTGGGGTCTCATTTAAGCAACCGTGATAACTGGCAACCGATTTGTCAAAACACACTATTGGATAAATTGGCATTGGCAGGATTATATTAGCTAGGTTTCCATCACCCCCCAATTTTATGCATGTTTTGAAGTATTGCATAAGAAACGAGTGATGGAAACGCCAAATTTTCGGATAAAAATCCCTTAATTTGCAAAAACGTTTTTACCTCATTTTGTAAAGAACTTTTATTAGAGATCAGATTTAGAACAATGATTAAAACATAGAGTTTTTACTGTTTTTGGATTTGTGGATAAACATGTCAGTGGCAGGGAAGCGTTTTTGTGATTGCAATTTTTTTTCCAGTTTAAGGAGCTGTATATAATATTGTCTTCTAGTGGTTGAACTTGGTATTGCAGTCTAATTTAAAAATATTGGAGATCCCCCTTGGATTGGCCGGCGCAACTGATCATGGAGATCATCTGTTCGTTTTTACACTTGCAGTATTGGTGGATAATAGCGGTATTGCGGAAAGACGGAAAATCTCGTCATTGGCGGGGAAGCGTTTTCTCTTAATTGACGAGATATCTCGTCAATGGCGGGGAAAGAGTTAATTCACATTTCTTTGTGAATTTTAAAAAGCTTAGAATACGTTTGTATGGAAACCCAAACAAAAACAGACATTTTGGCTAAAGCATTGCTTTTCAGAGAAACAGATACATGAACTTAACATGTTTCCTAAATATCTACGAATATATTATAGTTTTTTATTTAGTACAGTACAGTCATAACAAGAGCACTCTTTTAGTATGAATAGATGACAATGCAACTTTCAATATGGCTACTCTGACGACGGAAAATACCGTAAAATAATGGTCACAATAAATAAATAAAAAAGTCTGTAATTTTACATTAGGGCACCCTGTGTGCATGTGTCATCGCTGAAACAAGCGCGATAAAGGTGTTTTTAGCACAAGTTGAGCTTAAGAAACAAAAGTTATGGTACAGTTTATGACGTCAGGTTTAACTGTTGGTCAGAAATATGTTGCCTAATTGTGATTTTCCTCCATTCAAGTAGATAGGACATTAGTCTTGCATGACTAAACTAACTGGGCTTGTTGCGAACATGACCGCCCACTGGCGTGACTTTCCCAAAGGGAACTTTGCTCAAACTTGTACACGCTCAAAATGTTACAGACTAAAGTCAATGTTTCTGTGATTTTAATGGCACAGACGCATTGCAGAATCTTAAAAGGAAAATGGCCAGGGCTTTCCAAAGTCACACTGCAGTGTAATGCAGTTGAGTTTTTACATTTGTTGTTCTGCTAGATTTAAAAGCAGGAACACAGCAAATTGGATGTCTTTAGGATGTAGGATGTCTTATGCATTCTCGTTCATCAGATATGCATCTATAGATCAGAGCTTCCTCTCGTGTGAGCCGCAGCTTTTAATGCATTGTGGGCACGGCAGGAAATGTCCTTAACAGTCATGATGGGACTCTTTGATAAAGAAGCAGTCTGAGCCACATGGCCTGGCGTGAGTCTGATATCAGCTGAATCTTATGAATCATAATCACGTTTCGTTTCTATTTGCAATGAGAATCCGGTACAAACAGAAACCACCAGAGGACAGGATTTCTACAATACTACATGAAAACTTAAGGGTTTACATATTTAATATTGCTAAGGGACTTATAAATGAGAGAGTTTTATACATTTTGGTTAAGGTGAAGGGTGTAATGTTTCACATGCAATCGTCCAAGGACTTTTTCTGGTTTATGAAGATTTAAGGGATAGTTCACCCCCCAAAAAAGCCTTTGTATTGCAGTTTTTAAAGGTCACCTATTATGCAAAATTCTAATTTACAAGGTGTTTGGACATAATGGCAATGTGTGAACACTAGGGCTGTGACGGTGGCAGTATCTTACCACCACGGAGGCAATGCACCAATTCACTGCGGTGGTTATAGAGTGTGTGGGTATTTGCATGCTCGCACTGATGCATATAGGCTTATATAAAATGCATGTATGTATTTTAAAATATAAAAATGTAAACGAGGATCAGATATACATTTCTTAACAAATGCCTGTGTTCACAGGCGCTGTTTTTTTTCCCCACCGGTGGGTGCTCATCACAGCTCAACACTGAGTCTGCTGGCCCTTTGCGTTCACACCAGGTGTGCCTCATAAGTCTTGAAACGTGAAGCCTCTGGCTCTTTGATTGCCCCCTGGTGGCTGGCTGCAGTACAAGTCATAAACCCCACCCTCTCCATTCAAACAAATGGGACTCTGCTCTAAATAAAAAAATTATTTACACTTCCAATAAAAGTTTCCGAAAGATGGTTTTGGTCCTTTCAAGTAGTTGTTATCACGCTGATATATGTTCCAATGTTCATTATTTTGGTAAGTATCATTTTAGCTAGTAATTTGATGCTATAGAAACGGGGCGTGACGTTATGATTGGCGTGGTTGAATTGGTCGCGCAAGCATCTGGGCGGAAGTTTGATACCGCGGCTCAGCTTCTGGCTCCACGGACGATTCCTTCTGCGCATGCCTTGGCTCCAAACTGATGTTTTTACGTAACATGGCGGCGACCGTGGTCGGACATTTTTGGCTTCAATTCATTGCAATTGTGGGAGGTGACGTCGCATTGTCCATCTTTTTTTTTACAGTCTATGGTTCACACGAATTTAAAGACATCTAGCTGTGCGAGATTGTAATTTATATTTTTTATTTTTTGTGATGTGCACACCACCGTGGGTTCCACTTCACCACTGCGAGTCGAACTTCACCACCTTAATCCTCACTGCCCTAGTGAACACAACCCCCTTACGGTGAAAAAATCATCCCGCTCCTTGTTTTTAATCCTTTTTAAACCAAATCACGCTTATTAGGCACGCCTTTTTATTCTCTTATCAATGTGAGGTCACATTGATAAAGCCCCGCCCCCTTACAGTCCTACATTACCATAGTTTCCACCCTCACCTCTTTTCACTAGATGCTATTGTCGCAGACTGTATTAATCAGATCTATTTTAAATGAAAGTGCTCAATGTCTGTTGGTAAGGAAGTAAGGAACTGCAGCTCATTTGCATTTAAAGGTACAGACATGAAAATAGCGCGTTTTTGGTCTAGCCCAAATTGGGGCATTTTGGACATACTATAATAAATGATCTGTGGGGTTTTTTGAGCTGAAACTTCACAGACACATTCTGGGCACACCCAAGATGTATATTACATCTTGTAAAAATGCCATAATAGGTGCCCTTTAATATCTGATCTGTAGCAAGAACTGTTGATGTTTAGCATATTGTTGTTCATGTTGCATTTGCAATATTTCTCAAAATAAGGTCTGCTTACAGACTCGTATTCAATTCATTTGCTGGTTTCTTGAATTGAGTCTGCTGTTGGCTCTGGGTTCGGGATGCGCGTGATGATGTCTATGGGGACGACTCATTTGTCATCTCAGCACTGACGTTTTTAATCATGGGAGGTGAGACTTCATTGTGTGTTCATTAGGTGAATCTGATTATTCTGCATATTTACTCTCATTGAGTCATTCTTCTTCTTTTGTAGTGATGGTGTGAATCTGAGGAAAACATATTGGTGTCATACACTTTATAAACCCATAGTTGGGTCAAATATAGACATTTGTTGAGTTAATATAGTTGATTTTGTCCCTTTTTGATCCAACTATAGGTTAAAAATAACCCAGATTTCAAATGAAAGACTATAAAAATAAAAGGTTGGGAAGCTAAAAATGGTTTTTCAATGACTCTGTGAAGAACCTTTATAGCACATTTTTAAGAGCGTAAGGTCATAACACGGCTGATTCGGCACCAAATGTTTTATTACGTTTTTTGTAACTGAGCCAATTATCTGCAGAGGAAGAGATAAGAGATAAAAATCCCCATTGAAGATCGATGGCAGCGGTGAAAACTGGATAAATGGACTGTGAGAGGCTAAGAGTGTTTTATAGCCACAATAAGACAACTGAAAGTCTTCACTAAAATACTGACAGGTCTTCATAGATAGCACCGGCTGACAGGAACTAAAAATGTCTGGGCCAATGTCACCGTTTGGAGCAAGCGACTGTGTTTCTGTCTTCACGAACATAATTCACCTGTCAGTGAAAAGCGACCCGGTCAAGGGAGATATGCTCGTTGCTTTGAAAAAAAATCCCTGTAGAGGTCCATATGGAGCCCTGTTTAAAACTTCATGCATGTTTAATGAGGCTCAAAAAAACACTGATTTCATTTTGGCCAATTTGCCTGAGCAATGACCTTGAGACAGTGGGATGACATTCATTCGATTAATAAAAACAGAGCAGGACACTTTTCCTGTGCACACATTAACCCCAAAGCAATAAACGTATTTCATAACAAGACTGCTACTAAAAATGGTAGCAAGCGTCCAAAATACTTTGAAATTACCCAATGAATGAAAGAATATTGTTCAATCTTTCAATGGGCTTTGTTTATAAGATTTATCATTATGTTCAATGTTCACTTTAGGTAATTAGACATCCATGCACATTTTTTTATTTCTGTACTAAAGACTAAAATCTTGGCTTCAAGCAGAGACCCAGGCCTACAGTAAATGTCTAACTGACTGAACTGTTTATAAAGAGGTTTAACTTCATTCAGGTAGCTGCCCCGAATGTAAACAAACACCAGAGAGGATCAACTTTATTTTCTTTGGTAAAATCCTACGACTCCTATCTGTTATGAGTTCAAACATCAATAATCCACCGACTATGTTTACCTTTTCTTCTTGTTGGGTGCACACAGGTGGACTGATTGAACGATTGACACTCATTTTGTCCCTCTGAGCTCATTGATGGCTCAATATCACAGTTTTGGCTTAAATATCATCACAGATTGTTTTCAATTACTGAGCCTGTTTAAAATACTAATAGCAATGGACAGCAGTGGACATATAACACCTAACTAGTGTTTATGGCAGTACACTTTCAGAAATAGTGGTCCCTTGCTGTCACTGGGGGAGTTCACTTTAAAGTTTGTCATTTAAAACTTATCTTTGAGCATCATAATATCATATACATGGACTGTAAAAAATATAAAAAATATAGTCACCCATAAGTTTGTGAAGAGCTTTTTTGAAGCCGGTAGTTGGCGGGGCCTGCTGTCGCCATCTTGGCATTGTATCACCTCGCATCACCTGCAGATATCCAAAAATGGGTATAAAGGCACCTTTATAGCACCTTTTTTAAGAGCGTAAGGTCATAACACGGCTGATTCGGCACCAAATGTTTTATTACGTTTTTTGTAACTGAGCCAATTATCTGCAGAGGAGGTAAAGCTAAAGTGGCTGGTTGCTGAAACCACGCCCACCTAGCTTGACTCTAGTGACAGCAGTTGCAGTTCACCTGTCACTCAAGTGGCCACGCCCTTAATTATGCAGACCTTTAACTCTTTACCTGCCAGCGTTTTTAAAAATAAAGTTGCCAGCCGGCGGCAGGATTTTTCATGATTTTTACAAAAGTTTAATGCCTTCCTGAAAATGTTCTTCTTTAAATATATAAACATACTATATATCAGATGAAAGAACAGACCCTCTGCTTTCAAACAAAAAAAAGTTTCATCCTACCTTCATTGGTTCTCTTTTTATCACCTCTCAAATATGGGTAGGTTTTTCAAAAACACCCAATTTTGAGCAAAAGGCTGAGATAATTCAATTTTTGTGAAGGACTTTTGATAGAGATCAGATGCAGAGCGATATTTAAAACATACACATAGTTTTTTCCCTTTCACGTGAGGCGCTACTTCCGGGTTGTATAAGTTGCAGAAGTAATAATAGCGGTATTGCGGAAAGCCGGAAATTCTCGTCATTGGCAGGGAAGCGTTTTCTTTAGAGTTATCTCGTCTATGGCGGCGAAAGAGTTAAAGGGACACTCCACTTTTTTTAAAATATGCTCATTTTCCAGCTCCCCTAGAGTTAAACATTTGAATCCATTCAGCTGATCTCTGGGTCTGGTGCTAGCAATTGTAGCATAGCACTGCTGGAAAATAGTCCCCTGCTATTGAAAGTAACCAATGGGACTATTTATGGGCAGTGTGATAATAAGATAATAAGTCTTGTTTATTGAAATAATTTATGAAAATCAAGAGTTTTTTACTTAAAACAAGTCAACATATCTGCCAGTGCAGTAAGAAAAATTAACTTAATTCCAGTTTTAACTTAATACAACAAACTTAATTTAAGTTGATTTTTCATATTGCACTAGCAGATATTTTGACTTATTTTAAGTAAAAAAACTCTTGATTTTCATCATTTATTAAAAAAAACAAGACTTATTATCTTAAGCAACTTGCTTACCAAGTAAATGTATCTCAATTTAAGAATTTTTAGATATTTATATTAGAAAACAAGACAAAAATACTAAGTAAGACATTCATTTTTTGCAGTGTAAACATCTTGAATGAAATTAGGGTGAGTAAATGAATCGGGATTTTTTTACTTCTAAGGTACTTATATGAACTATATAGGCCTAAATGTGTACCTTTTGAAAGGGTACTGCCCCAGTGACAGCTAGGGACCATTTTTCCTGACAGTGTATGCAGAGGATAGCTTATCAGTATTTAGGGTACAATTGTGATAAACAACCTGTTCAGTTGTCAGATGATGACATTTTTGGTTTCCCAAAGAATCTTTAAGTCAGCGGTTTTTAAAAAAAAGTACAATTTCTTTTTTTACCATTAGTCTAAATAACCTTTTTCCACTACAAAGAAAGCAACAGAAAGGATCTGGAAATGTTAAAGGATCTTTATGGAACCAAACGGACTAACAAAAAACCTTTAAGGAACATTTAAGAGCATACAGTAAGATGCAGTAGTTTTTATCGAAATGTTTTTGACTATTTGACTCAGGTTGTTTTTTTCTTTTTTTAGCGAAACAGTAAGGTTTGCTAATGTGTTCATATGTCACTAAAGTGCTCAAGACGACCTCACAGCGCATTCACACGGGGCGTAAGCGTCGACGCTTCCCATTCACTTTTAATGGGTGACGTCAAGCGTTGGTGAACTGAATTGTGGATCCGTCGGCGCCGCGTCAGTGCCGTTGCTCGCGGCAGAAGTTGAACATTTCTCAACTTTTCAAGCGGCAACGCGTGAGTCAGCCAATCATTTCGCCTTATGCAAATAACCTAGGCAGAGCCAGCCAATTACGTTTATGGAAGACCGGAGCTTGTGTTGCGGCCACAGTGATTGGCTGTGGGCCACGCTTCAGACAAGCCTTCCGTTAAGCGTTAACGCTTACGCCCCGTGTGAATACACCGTCAGTGTGTCTTCCTGTAATCTCTCACAGTGACACAATGTTGAAGACACAGTCAGGTATATGAATGAATGACAAGGTCAGGGCTGTCGTCATGACAACTGCAACACACACACACACACAAATCTAGAATGAGAAACTGAAATATGAAGAAAGATTTCAGTTCCTCTCGGATGTGTGCATTTGACAGATGTTTACATTCCGTTTATGGTACACATTTTTATTAGTCTATAGTATGCATATTTTATAAAATAAAAATAAATGACATTATTGTAATTTTTCTATTAAACTATTTTCTGTTTATTCTTACATCTATACTGTCTGTACTAGCATGTATTTACTGTAAAGATTTGCAACAGTGCAGAATTGAGAAAAGCGCTATAGAAATAAATTGGATTTAAATTTAATTTGTGTCCTCTGGAATGACCAAGATATTGTTGCTCTACTTTCTTGAAGCAAAGTATAATTTCTTGAATTTCTTGGCATTGTATGAAGCATTTAAAAGAAACATGTTTTACCTTTTACAGCCTAAATAACTTCTTCCTATAGAAAGAACCTTCTTTAAAACTTTAAAAGTTTCTTTATGGAACCATGCGGCCAAACATGGTTCTTCTACCGGGATGCATCATGAAGCACCTTTGTTTTTTATTTTATTTTTTTTAAAGTTCCTTGTGTACATTTTAGGAGGATATCTTGACAGAAATGCAATACAATATAACTATATTATCAGTGGTGTATAAAAACCTTATATGATGAACTGTAGTGTTTTTACTACCTTAAAATGAGCCGTTTTTATCACCTTACATGGAAGTTGCCCTTTTGCGCTGCCATGTTTATAAAGTAGCCATAAAAAAACAAACGTCCCTATGTTCGTCACTATGTTGTCTCAGATGATGACATGTTTGTCCTGTGGCGGCTATCGTAGCTTCTCTATGTGTTTCGAAAGGGAGCGGTGAGCGGTGGACTGAGCTGCTTGTTGCGGTCCACAACCTTGCCGCTAGATGGCGCTAAAAATCTACACGGTGGACCTTTAAGGGCTCATTATACTTCTACGTGGGGCCTAATGCTGCGTTTACACCAACCGCGTTTGAGGCGTCAAAATCGCGTCTACCGTGCCTAGTTTGCCGCTTGAACAGTTTGAATGCATTTGCACGTCTAGAGCGAAGTAGACGCACGGAAAAAGCAACTATTTGACGTTAACATTGAAATCACTCGCGCTTCACGCCTTTACCGCGGCTGGTGTAAACGCAGCTTAAGGCATAGCCTTGACCCCATAGGCTACGCATCAGTTTTTCTTCATATTTCTGCTCGTTGTTTGCGTCAACATGCAATTACTAGTAGACAGTATTCACGTATGTAATAGCCAAAGAAAAAGCAACTCTCCCAGTAAACCCACAAATGAAGATGAAGCTTGTGCATATTATTTGAGAAGACTAGCAGTGAAATATTTAAGGGTAAAATTTCACATCTCAACTTGGGTCATCTTTCTTTTTACTATCGTAAGTGGAAATCCGTATGCGGAAATGTGACACCAATATTTTTAACCTGACGGGAGGCATTCTAGCAGCCAATCACAGCGCTTGCGGTACAATTATCATTGGCGCAATGTTACATTTTGGGAGAGGTGCACGTCAGGCTACATCATAGGTTTTGGGTCTCTGCGTAGGCTATGCCGGTCAATCGATGCGGAAGTATAAAGCCTGCTTTAATGCTGCGTTCAGACCAGCGAATGGCGCGAATTGCTGCGGTAAACGCGCAAGGTGAAAAATTTGGAGCTTACTCTAGAAGTGACGTTATTACAGGAAGCGAGCGGAGTTGCGGAAGCCCCTCCCATGACACGAATTTCAGTGTGAATGCCTCGATAACCAGAATTTCATGCGCGAATAAAGCGAGTAAACTCAAAATGTTCAAGCGGCAAACTAGACGTGGTAGACGTGAATTTGACACCTGTGAACCCACGTAAAAGCAAAACATGCAACTGTTACTTTTAATCTGTTGCATTTTGATTGGTTTGTTTTATTATTATTTTTAGGTTATCAAAAGATTAATCGTGATTAATCGCATACATAATAAAAGTTTGTTTTTGCATAATATATATCTGTGCACTGTATAATTATTTTCTATATATAAACACACACACATGCATGTATGTAGGCTATTTAAGAATGATTTACTTGTATATTTATATTTACATTTTGATATATTTATATGTATATTAAAAAATATATTTTTTATTACATTTGTGTATTTATATTAGGGCTGGGCATAGATTAATCTAGATTAATATCGTACAAAATAAAATACTTTTTTGCATAATATATGAGTTTGTGCTGTGTGTAAATATTATGTATATTTCAACACACACATATACATACATATATATTTAAGAAATGTTTTATTATTATATCGTTTTTTTATTTATATATTATATATAAAAATATAAATAAATATATACTATATAATAATAATTTATATATATATATAATTTTTTTTAAATACACACATGAATGTGTGTGTATTTATATATAATAATTACACACAGCACAAACTCATAAGTTATGCAAAAAAACACTTTTATTTTGTATGAGATTAATCTAGATTAATCTATGCCCATTACTAATTTATATATAATAATTACATACAATACACACACAAATATTAAATGCAAACACTAACTTTTATTATGTTTGCAAATAACTGTGATTAATTATTTTACATATTTGTTATGACTTTCATTTAATACTGACTCGTTTTTTGTTTTTAGGGTTATGGCCCTGTTTGTGAAATCCAGGCTAAAGTCTCACAATTTAATGATAAGATCAGGAGCATTAAAGTTTGATTTCAATAATTGATCTTACTCAGTCAATATTAAATATATCAAGGTTATATTTTCACAGAACATTCTTTACATTATGTCGGATGTTTTAAGTAAATCACAAAAACAGTTTTGGCTCACAACTCTGATATAATATCAATCTATAAATTTTATATTTAATTTAACCTACAAGTGAAGGTTATGCACATCTTTTATCTGTCATTTGCTGAATATGACGTCTGAATCTGCAGATTTTGGCACATTTATACATCATGCACCTGGTTTCACACAAACAAATTACCTTACTATGACTTCCTGTCTTGTCACACACCATGTCTTCGCTCGGAGTTGATTGATGAATCCATTTGAAGGTTGTCAGCACGGGTCAATGCACAATCAACCAAACTAATATGGACAAACAGTGCTTGGACTTGATGTTATGTGTGTGTGTTTTCTCTGCAGGTCTTAAGACGTATCTGATCTCAGGTAGGAAAGTAAAACACATCCAGTGGAGCTGCTCTCAATCCGGCTTAGCGGGAACAGAGCTTACAAAATCTATAAGCATCGCATCCTGCGCTCACACCCCGGACCTCACGGCATCGGCTTGTCCTCTGACACCGGACAGAGTTAAGGTCAGTCCTTAACAAGTGCCTAAAATGTTTGTCGTTATCAAATCAATATATTAAATGTGATGCTTTGTATGTCAATGCATTATCTGTTCTAAACGGCATTAGCCGATTTACTGATAAAGAGAGCGAGATGATGCATTAGGTGAAATATTGCCATGTTTGGTTAGAGGCTGTGAGTGACCATAATGAACACATCAATAAAAGAGCGCCAGCCAAGGGAGCATCGGTGGTAGATCTGTCAGATTATAATGCGCCCGTGTGACGCATCCAACTCTCCTTTATACATTTGATCGATCGATCAGATGCACCGTGCATTCAGCGCAGCAACCTTTTCAAAGGATGCCACATTACCCAGCAGTCCTTGCTCATCATTGCACTTAATGCTGATGGGACCTTGGGCTGCAAACAATGGGAAAAAATGCGAAAAGGGGGGGCGGGCGAAAGCGCGGGGCTTTTTCCTGTGCTGACAGTAAAGAGAGAAACGCATGCAGTCTGATATAAATATTCATCTCCGAGGCTGCCGTTTAATCTGCTGAATATTCAAATGTCATCCTTACGCCCCAGTTATGGGTGCTAATGAGAATTTTAGTGGTGTTTGAACAGCAAGAAACATTTACTGTGTGTTACATAAAAAGTTTGACACATAACTCGAGCAAAAACCTTTGTGCTACTGACATAAACTAAGACAGATTTACAATGAACGAGTGATCTTTTTTTAGAATGTGATATTGGGTTATTGATGACCACCATAGCAACCCCCTATAAGTGATAAGTCTCTGATATGTCCATGAAATCTTGAAATCTTAATTTCTGACTGTAACACAATTGTTGGTCTCTGCATTTCCAGTAAATCATTTCATGTCTTTCCTGCTTGTTTCCATCAGTCCGTCTGTCCCTCCTGTAGCGGGTTGGCTTCAGAAGATGGACTGCTTCTTAACAGCTGCACAGATCCGGATCACAAGTCCATCAACAGCAAGGTGCATCTCTTAAATCCGCTGTGAATGAATGAAAATGATATGCAAAAATATTTTTATGTAAATAAATTTGGGCAAATTTAGAATAGTAGAAAAGCCAAAGGTAGAAAATGGCGGTTTAGTGCAAATAAATGTGTTGGTTGGGGGCGACGGCACGAGGTCACCCATGACAAAAACGGAATGGGCGACCAGGTTTTGATCTACTGATGGGTCTAAGCAGCCCTGCATGAACCCGGACACATCTTAAAGGAGTAGTCCACTTTAAAAATGGGGTCCATTGACTTTTCATAGTAGGAATAAAAAATACTATGGTAAGTCAATGGGCCCCATCTTTAAAGTGGACTACTCCTTTAACACATCTCACTGAGCAACACGACAAGGTGCAGGGTCATTACAAAGAGGGCAGATAGAGATAGGAGGATAACCTAATTAATACCAAAAACATTATAGATGAGAATTAAAGTATTAGTCTTCGCGTTCAGGGCAAGTCTTCTGTCAAACATGTAACATAATTCAGCCCGCAGAAAGATTTTTATTCACTTAGTTGTATATTTGTTTGATTATTGAGGTAAATGTACGAGGCAGCTTACGTGTCGCGTCTAAAAGTGCGTGTTTTGTTCTTTTAAAACTGCGTGAGAGGTTGTGCGTCTTTCGTTGCTACTTAAAAAAAATCCAAAATAAATAAAAACAGTAACATTTTATGGTGGCAAAAATGAAGGCTAATAGTTCATAAATGTATTCGGGAATTGAATTTGTTAGTGCAAGGTTTTAGTAGAAAAAGTTTAAGAGAAGGTTAAGAAAAGATTTACCTACTGTTATGAAATAGAATTTTTTTTATTTATTTATTATATTATTTTTTATTTTATATATATTTTATTTATTATAGTTTAATAAAAAGTGTTTAAAAAAGTGTAAACAAGTTGTTAAAAAGGTTTATAGTAATAAACAACCTGCAGTCTAATGTTTCGATTTTTTCCCTTACTGTACCGAAAATGAACCGAACCGTGGCTTCAAAACCGAGGTACGCACCGAACCGTGATTTTTGCGTACTGTTAAGGGGATCGCACACCAGCCGCGCAGCTCAGCGTCTAGGACAACTCGGAGGTATTGTAAACCGGAAGTGCACATTAAAAAGCGCGAGCTTTGTCAGATAGCGTCTACTTCAAAATGCAAAATATATACGTTAGCAGCCAATGTTAATCGTTAATGATTTGGGACAAATATGATGTTATTTAATGTTAAACTATGTGAGTGGCGCTGTGTGGGGCGACGGGGATTTGAGCAACTTCCTGAGTCACAGCTGGGCGGCGCGGACATGCGCCACCTGCTGGCGCCGGTGTGCGTATACTCATAGAAAACAATGTGTTCGATTTTTTTAGAACGGCGCGGCGCTGCGCGGTGCTGAGTGGCGCGGCCAGTGTGCGATCCCCTTAACACCCCTACTGGGGACCTAACTATAGTACGTAAACATGAAAAAAGTCAGATGTTCATGATATGTCCCCTTTAAACTGGGTCTGCTCCATACTGCAAAAATGAGTATGGTTGGTTTGCTTGTTCCCATCATTTAATTGCCACTAAAAAATTTTTTACAATGGAAGTAATGATCCTAAAAATTGACAGCATTTTTGTGAGCTTCATAAAGTGTAGGCTAATATAAATTAATACACTTAATACAAGCTTTAACTTCATACATTATTATACATAATTTTGAGATTCAAAACATTTACATTTGCATTAACGTTCATGCATCTGGCTGCCAGATGCTGATAACCCAACAGGTTTTAACCTATGCTGGGTTCTTTTAATCCTTTGTTGGTTCAAATAGAAACATTTTCTGGGTGAAATCCAACCAACGGCCAGGTTTGTACAGTTTTGATCCAATATTGGGTTGAAATTAACCAAGCATTTTTAAAACACAATCTGTATGCCATACTATTGATTACACAAAATTACAATATAATGACTTTAGGGCGGTTTCCCGGACCCCCAGACTAAAATGCATGTTTGATGTGCCTTAATTTAAAAACATCTTGTACTGACATATCTTAACATATATTTGTGACATTGTTTTTTTCTCAAGATGCACACTTAAATGTCCTAATATAACTAAGGATAGACCTGGATTAATCTTAACCTTGCCCTGGAAACCACTATATTTATATAGCGATTTTTACAATACAGATTGTTGCAGCTTAAATAAAAATAAATATAAACTTCATCAAATATGATACTGTATTTAAATGCCCCCATATTAACAACATGTCCTTCAGTTCTTTCCTGGTTTAAATCTTCCATCTGTATCTATAGGGGCCGTCAGGCAAAAACCCGAAAACCCTTAATGGGCTGTTGAGTCCGCAGCCCCTGGCCCACAGTCAGACGTCCCTGTGCGAGATGCTACAAGAAAAGGAAAAGAAATGGGGAGCCGGGATCGGCAGCATGGGAACGATGGATCATTCCGCCCTCATCCCGCTGCGCTCCAAAAACTTCCGTGAGAGGAGCGACGCTCACTTTGTGGATGTGATAAAGGAGGACAGGTTAGAAATATCAGCAGTGTATAGGTTGTATAAGGACGAGGCCCGCTGGGACAGTAATGTCAGATAAGATGGAATGTTATTGTTTAAAGTCTGCCTGCGGAGGCGGATCTGTTCCCACCGGGGCGTTTGATGCAGTTTGATGTACTGTACTGTACCTTTCGATGATGCTCCCAGTGAAATCCATTTTCCACCTCTACCTCCTTAAAGGGTCGGGGTGAATTCACTAAATAGACAATGTGTGTTTGTTATTGAACCTGTGTGGTTTTCACTAACCACCCACTACAACCCTTACATTTACTCTTCTCCTTGTTTTTGACTTTGCAGTCTGATGAAAGATTACTTTTTCAAACCACCCATCAACAAGTTAAGCCACACTTTCATCGATAAGTCCCTGGAGTCGGCTTATAGGACCAGTTACCAGGAGGAGGTGAGTTAACTTTGTTTCATTACGCATCTGGTCAGCAATTATAATGCTAATAAGTGATTTTTACAGGTTGTATGATTTGTACATAAACACTGCTGATGTAGAGGACTAACATTGACAGGGCCAGATGAGGACAGATGTGTTGTACTGTCTGTGTTGCCCTCTAGTGGTTTTAATTTTGAGGTGCATAAATGTCCAAAATTAATTGTACAAAGGGCAGGTGGATTCAGAAAATTTAACGTACTGACAATAATAAAAATATATTTTTGACCCTGTGACATTATTGAATTATTTAGCTGTATTTTACACCTGTTACACAAAACACATTTCATCATTTTGTCGTTCTTATTTTCTTTAATGCAAGACAAATCTAGCACTTAACAATAAATTAGTAATTTTCAACATTTACTAATACATTTTTAAGATATTTACATTTTCAAAATTTTAACTGTTAACATTACACACAGTAAAAAGTAAAAGTTGGATTTAAAAAATTACTTAAATTGTTTACAATGTGAGCTTTCTAGACTTTTTTTACCTAAAGTTTTACCTAAAGTTAAAAAAATGAATACACTATAAAATGCTTGTTGACTTTACCTAAAAAATGTGAGGAAACCTGTTACGTTAAAAAAATTAAGCAATTTCCATTAGGGCTGGGCCAAAAAATAGATTTTTCGATTAATCTTTATTTTTTTAAAGTGGTCGATTCAAAATCGATTTTCAAAGACGTCAAATCGATTTTTTTACAAAAGAAATAACCTGATCCTGTTTGATCAAGGAACGCGACTGTTCTGACTTTTTTCAGCATAGATTTTTCATCTCGCATCAAAATTGTATTGTATTTAACATAATGTATGAGTTGAAAAATTAGAGATGGGTTCTGTTTTAATCTACCCAAGTGTACCTTAAATAAAAGAGTTTAATATACAGGTTTGTGGCTCTTAATTTCTTTTTATTAATTACCCACTTGTAAACTTATGTTCACTGTTCTTTTTTATAAATATAGTATTTGTATTAAATCTCTATTCATTGAGTCGAATTGAAAATCGAGCATAAAAATCAATCCAAGAATGGGAATCGAAAGGAGAATCGATTAGATAGCTTATCGATCTGGAACATCTGAATCGATACCCAGCCCTAATTTTCATACTATTATCTATCCTGCCTACATACGACATACGTCAAACCAAATTTACTTACCAGAGGATACAAATGGCTTACATATTTTTTTACACAAAAAATGTGTTTCCTCAATTTTATAAGTAAAGTAATCTAGTTACAGTAAAAAGTGAACTACATTTTTTTAATTGGTAATTTTTTTTAAAGGGATAATTCACCTGAAAAAGCTAAAATCTGTCATCATTTGCTCACCCATGTTTTTCTGAACCTGTATGAGTTTCTTTTTTTGTTAAACACAAAAGAAGATATTTTGATTAATGATGGTAACAGTTGACTGTAGGCCTACCCATTGACTTCCATAGTAGGAAAAACAAATATAGTATTCATTGGGTACTGTAAACTGTGTGCTTAGTTACCATCACTTAACAAAATAGTTTTTTTTTGGGGTTTAGCCGAATAAAGAAATTCATACAGGTTTAGCACAACATGAGGATCAGAAAATGATGACAGATTTTTTATTTTTGGGTGAACTTTACCTTTAACACATTTTTAAAAATTAACTTTTGTTTTATTGGTAATAATTAAACCAAGGTCACACCTTGAACATAGCCATAGAAGATGGTATCCCATTAAAAATGTAAAACCATACAGATCTTTTCTTTCCTTCTTTCTTTTTTTCTTTCTTTTTGTCTCAGGTAAAGACGCAGGCTCCTGTCCAGACTTTTGCCAGTCCGACATTCAGCTCGTTTCTGGACATGCTCCTGTGTTGTTTTGTTCTTCTGGCTCTTTCATTGGCTTGTTTACTGCGGCCGCTGGTTACCCATCAGCCCCTGCCCACTCCTGCGCTCATCGTGGCAGCAGTTTCAGCTGTACTTGAATGTCTGGCCCTGATGTTGGCTGTCCGGTAAATGTGTGACCCAAAACTTTTCAGGTTGCGTTGTGTGAAGTGCTCACAACAACCAATGAATTACCATGGCTGTTAATCTTAAAGGGATTCATTCTATCATCATTTACCCATCCTCATGTTGTTGTAAACCTGTATGAGTTTCTTTATCTTGTTTAGATAAAAGATAGTCAGCACACAGTTGATGTTATGGTACCCATTGACTTTTATAGTATTGCCATCAACTGTGTGCACATTATAATTTTTGGGTGAACTATCCCTTTAAGGGCCTTTCGCACAACGGGAACCTTTTATAGCACCCAAAATGTTTGTGGGACTACATGCTTTTTAGCATGTTTGCACCTATGGGAATTTTTTTTTTTACAACCGGGAGTATGTTACTTCAGTGTCCTGACTGCTGGATCGAATGGAACTGGGAAAATGGTACTGGGGAATATTTAGTTCTCTGGAGATCACCCTAGTACTCGTTCTGGTAACTTACTACATGAACTAAGTGGTCCAAAAGTCCCTTTAGTTTGCAAAGGGGTTGCAGTTCTGCAGTGTGATTGCTTCAATGACACCCGATAAATATACAACCAATAGGAGCACAGCACTTGCTTCATTGTGAATAGCTGTTAACCAATCAGCATTAAGAACCAGAACTTAAAATAAACTGTATAAATTACACATAAATTTGCACATATCTGTGTACTGTACTAATAAAATCTATAAATACGTCTCATTGTGTATCTATGTAGAAGAGCGTTTTATCTGGATATGGTTCTGGACTGCACCAGAACCCTCCTGTGGGCCATTTCTGGTTGGGTTCCTCGTCACATGATCGGAGCGGTCCTGGTGTCATTACCCGCTGTGGCCGTCTTCTCTCATATCACCTGCAGTATGCATCAATCCATCCAGGTATGCAAAAGAGGTTGTAGAAAGATTTTCCATAGATGCCTCAAAGTATTATTGGTGACCCTGTACCACAAAACCAGTCATAAGGGTCAGTGTTTTAAAAATAAGATTGATACATCATATTATATGAATAAATAACTTTCCATTGATGTATGGTTTGTTAGGATAGGACAATATTTGGTTGTACATTTGGTTGATTTTTGGCATAAATAATCTATTATTTTGACAAATACAAAGTATTATAATACCCGTGCAACTTATATTTTGTGGTCCAGGGTCGCATTTGTTTACAGTCAGATTTTATCCTTACTGAAAAATCCAGCTAAGACCAGCATGATCTGGTAGCTGGTTTGAGGTAGGAGTAGCTGGTTTAAGCTGGTCCTCCTGGCAAACACTATTTACACGAGCTCCACCCACCCATGTCTGGTTGGAGCACTAAGGTTTAAAAATGATGTGCTGAAATCAGCGCAGACATCAGTGGAAGTGGCTTTTAACACAATGTCACTTGTCCAAATCCGTCTTTTGCCGACCTCACTTTTCTCCCTAAATATATATAATCATTTACACTCTCTGTTGTTATTATTGCATCCTTTTCATCTACAAAAATACTGTGGTGCAAATAGTGTCTGGCAATATAAATAGCATCTAATTACTATTTACACTTATTGCAAAATTTTATCATTTTATTTTTTAAAGGAATACTCCACTTTCATAAAAGAAAAACCTGATAATTGACTCACCCCCGTCATCCATTTTTTTAGTCTAGAAGAAGCGTCATTCTTGGATTTTTCCCCATTTTCCTATATCGTTCCGAACCGAGGACCCCATAAGGGTCTTATGTAGCGAATGATCGTAAAAAAAGAATAATTATGTACTTTTAAATCACAACTTCTTGTCTTGCACTAGCCATGGATTGTGCAATCATGACCTTAGGTATTATGTTATCATTTCGAAAAGTCACATTACATATGTGTGGCATCACACTTGTGGACCATTTGAAACAATAAGCTGACACAAAACATTAATTCGTATCATTCCTCATACAACTATGTCAGAATGATCCTCTTTCTCCACAATTGTAAACACTGAAGCGGTAGTTTTGCATACGTTGTGTGTGACCTTTCAACGTGATTATGTAATACGTAAGGTCACACTGGCACATCACACCAGACAAGAAGTTTTGGTCAAAAAAGGTTTCGCTAGATAAGACCCTTATGCCTAGGTTGGGATTGTTTAGAGCAGTGGTTCCCAAACTTTTTCAGCGTGCGGCCCCCCTTGTTTACAGTGCATTTTTTAGCAGCCCCCCGAAAGAACATTTATGACAAAAACAGTTTTAAAATGTAATATTTTAATTAAACAAAACATATACAATTATACCTAGTAGCGCTGTTGGTTAGTTGGCTTATTATTTTTTAGGTTTAATTACACAGAATTCATGATAAATGACTGTATTTTATAAAATTTCATAAAACTGGGGACCCCCTGGCACCATCTCGCGGCCCCCCTGAGGGCCCCGGCTCCCAGTTTGTAAACCACTGGTTTAGAGCCCTTTGTCCACTAAAGTCCACGATATTGAAAAAAATCCTGGAATGTTTTCCTAAAAAAAAAAAGATTTCTTCTTGACCGAACAAAGAAAGACATAAACATCTTGGATGACATGGGTGTGGGTCAATTATTGGGATTTTTTTATATCCTTATATATTTAGATATAAAATATATTAAAAAATATATTTTTTTATAAAATATATTTTTATAAAATATATTTAGAATTTTCCTTTTAAATAAAACTTATTTGTACCTACTGTAAATATCATATTGCTAAGAAAATATGATATTTTCACTTAGTGTTAAAAGCATCTATTGCTATTTACACTTAGCTGCTGAATAAAAAAAATCCAGATCATCTACTGAATCAAAAATGAGGTTTTAAAGGAGACATATTATGAAAATCTGACCTTTTTATGCTTATATCTACCTAGAAAATGTGAAAAACAACTTAGTTTTGGTAAACCATTCTCTGCAAGCACGTGAAAAAATAGGTCATTGAAATTTGGCTCCCCTTGTGATGTCAGAGATCAGCTTATTTGCATTTTTACACCCAAAAACAGCCTACTTTTTCTTACACTTACAAACTGGCAATTTTAAGATGTTATAATAATTTAATTATATGGTATTTTTAGCTAAAACTTCATATACGTATTTTGGGGCCACCAAAGATTTATTTGACATCTTCTAAAGACTTCTGAGAATCCATTTAAAAAGAAAAACCACAGATGCGATTTCTTTAATATCTCAGCAATAAGTTGCAAACTTTTGCTTAAGTCTCCTGTGTCTCAGATGTTTCTCCTGAGGAAAAGGACCCAGAAACATGAAAGTTAAGGATTTAGAAGAGATCACAACAACTTCACAAAATGAGCCCAGATTTCTCAAGTCTGCAATGAAAATATAATAATATTAACTAAAACTCAACAATCTATTATACAATTTATATTATTTTTACAACTACACGTCTGTTTTGGTCTTTGTTCATTGTTGGCTTTTTCTATTGGTTTGCATGAAGACTTTCATGAAAGCTATAATTGGAGTACACAGATGGACAGTTGGGCTTTTGATTAGAACATTTTGTCCTGTTCTCATATAGATCCTTTTCCTGAAAAATGATCCGTTCTGATCTGCATCCAATTTTCCGTCTACCTTCAGGAGTTTTCCAGCGGTTGTCACTGGAATCGTCTCTTAAAGCACAATACTGTATGATTCAGTAATGCCGTGCGGTGTGCAGTCTTGGTTTCATGTCAAATGTAATGCTGACTGCTGTTTCAAGTTTATTGTTTTAATATTGAGACATTTTCCTAAAAACAATGTGGAAAATGCTTTTCACTTGGAGTTCATAGAAGAGAATTTAGGAAAAAAACGCATAAAACCGCTTCAAGTTTATTGCTTAAAAATAGGAAAGGTCTAAGAAAACACATACAGCATAGCACACAGTATTTATTGTTTCGTGTAGTGCGAATGCTTTTAAAGTTCAACACTCTCAGAAGCTGTCACCGGGGCGGTACCATTTCAAACTGTACACCGTTGCCCTTATGAAAATTAACCATGTGTTTTTTGTGGCACAAGTGTACTTACCATGTTTTTTGGTGTATTGATTACTATTAGCAAAAACATGGTTTTACTACAGTAACCATGTTTTTTTTGTTTTAACTGTAGTAAAACAATGGTTGATTCATAAGGGTGTACCTAACAAGTTGCATAATAACACCTCAAAGGTACATATCGGTTCCATAAAGAAACATAGGCTAATACTGTAGGTCAGTGGTTCTCAAACTTTTTCCACGTGCGGCCCCCCTTGTGTATGCTGCATTCCTTCGCGCCCCCCCCCCAAAGACAATTTAAGACAAAAAACTGTTCTAAAATGTAACATTTTAATTAAACAAAACATATAAAGTTATACAAAGTAGTGCTGTTGGTTAGTACCCTTATTTTTTTTTTAGGTTTAATTACACAGGATTCATGATAAATTAATGCATTTTTTGAAATGTCATAAAATTGGGGCCCCCCTGGCACCAACTCGCGGCCCCCCTGGGGGCCCCGGACCCCAGTTTGACAACCACTGCTGTAGGTGTCTCAATGTCAAGGAAGGAGCCTTGGAAGCCAGAATTTCGAGGATGTTACGTCATCAAAATCCGTCAAAGGACTGTTCCAATGTCGAGGATCCTCGGAATTTCAACCAAGGACTGAGTCCTTCATTCGAGAAATATCGCATATACAGGAAAGGATGCATACTATATGTTTAGCCTTTGCGCTCTGAAATCACCCACAATCCTATGCGTGCATCGCTGAAATCACACCTTTTCACTCATGTAATGACGCAATGACGTGCACTTGCTAGCCTGTTGCATTTACGTGTTCTCCGAATGCTAAAGAGAAGCCTCGTCTAGCCTCTGAAGGAAGTGGCTTGTAAGGACCAGTCCTGCCAAGGAAGTATCCTTGACATTGAGAAACAGCTATTGGTTCCTCTAAGATACATATTGGTTCCTCACAGATACATTTTGGTTCCTCAAAGGTTTCCCAAAAGCTTATGATGGATTTTTCGACAGGGTTAGTACCTTCTTCCTGACAGTGTAGAGCATTGGTTCTCAAACTTTTTGGCATGCCCCCCCTCCTGTGTAGGGTGCATCCCTTTGTGCCCGGTCCAAAAAAAAAATGCATGACATAAAACAATCTCTAGACTTAGAATTTGAATTGATGATAAATTATTGTATTTATAAAATATCATAAAACTATTTTATTTACTATAATAAAACCATGGCCATTTTTGTAAGGGTTTGGGAAGCAAAGATACAGTAATTCAAGTTTATGCAGGAATGAACTGTGATTAGTTTGCATAATTTGTATTCACTTCTGTTCCTCAGTTCACCATGTTCACCTGCTGTGCCGTCATAATAGCCATCATCCAGTACTGTAACTTCTGTATGCTCAGTTTCTGGATGCGTTCAAGCCTGGCGACGCTGGCCGGACTCACGTTTCTTAGCGTGCTCTGGAGTCCTCCCTGCAGGTTTACACAGTACACATATTATACACTAAGGGACGGTTCCCGGACAGGGTTTAGGTTATCCAGGACTAGGCTGTATTAATATTAGGTCATTTAAGAAGTTTTTACAAACATACCTTACAATAAACACTACAGGTGTGCATCTCAAGACAAACTGATGTCAACGAAATATGTTAAAATTAAACAGGACAAGGTGTTTTTAAATTAAAGCAGCTCAAACATGCATTTTAGTCTGGGAATAGGATAAGCCCTGTCCAGGAAACCGCCCCTAAATGTTTTGTCATCACATGGGTTTATGAAGTATAAAATTTGTGCTAGAAATGTGTTTAAGAATTGAGCACAAGTAAGTTATAGCTTGCTAATGCTAACTAAATACTAATGCTGTCTTTCGTTTGCCTTTTAGCACTTGGGAACGTCTATTTTTTAGGTGAGTTTACAACCCCCACTGACAGCCAACAACAACCATACAGTTTAACATTACTTGGAACATAGTTGGGTCCTAGCTGATTATTTGCTGATCCAAACAACAAATCAGCTACCAGCTCAAGGGTTACCAGGTTTTCACAGCAAAACCCACCCAATTGCTACTTAAAACTAGCCCAAACTAGACCAATCGCGTTTTGAAGGGGGGATCCCCAGTAAAAAATGCATTCCCAAGGTAAAATCTGCGTTCTCTGTGAGGTTCATCTGCTAAAATTTGCATTCCCAGAGCTAAATATCACATTATTGGGGTCGCTTTAACCCACAGACATAAAAAAAAATAAATCAAAGTAGCCAAATTCCATGAGAAAACTACAGATTGGCACACCGTACCAGCTGATCCTTCCTAAGGTGGTCAAATGGTCCGCTAATGGCGCAACACCCATTTTTCCAGCAGTATTCAAAATCATTGAAATCATTGCTATTTCTTCTTTTCAAATAGATCCAGTGAATTCAACAGCAGCGATAATGACACCCAGCCTTCTATGAAAGCTTCGGGACCACAGGACCTGCTTGGCCCAGAGGCTCTGGTAGCATTTTCCCTGTTGATTTTACTCGTTTGGTTCCTCAACCGCGAGTTCGAGGTTAGCTACCGTCTACACTACCACGGCAACGTGGAAGCAGACCAACATCGCATCAAGATCCAAAACATGCGTGACCAGGCAGACTGGCTCCTGCGAAACATTATCCCCATCCATGTGGCCGAACAGCTGAAGGTGACCCAGAGCTACTCGAAGAATCACGACAATGTGGCCGTCATCTTTGCCAGCATCGTCAACTTCAGCGAGTTTTACGAGGAGAGCTACGAGGGCGGCAAAGAGTGCTACCGTGTCCTGAACGAACTGATCGGTGACTTCGACGAACTCCTACGCAAATCCGACTTTTCCAACATCGAGAAAATCAAGACGATCGGCGCGACCTACATGGCGGCTTCGGGCCTTAACACGCAACAGTGCAGCGACCAGGTTCACCCGCATGCCCACCTGCGAGCCCTGTTTGAATTTTCTTTAGAAATGATGCGAGTGGTTGACGACTTCAATAAAAACATGCTGGGCTTCAAGTTTAAGTTGCGGATCGGGTTCAATCACGGACCCCTCACCGCGGGAGTGATCGGAACCACTAAGCTACTCTACGACATTTGGGGTGACACGGTAAACATCGCCAGCCGAATGGACACCACCGGAGTGGACTGCCGCGTTCAGGTCAGTGAGGAGAGCCATGTAGTGCTTAGCGGAATGGACTATGAGTTCGACTACCGTGGTACTGTCAACGTGAAGGGCAAAGGTCAAATGAAGACCTATCTGTACCCAAAGAGCACGGACAGCGGACCTGTGCCGCAGTACCAGCTGTCGGTCTCGCCAGAAATCCGAGCGCAGGTGGACGGAAGCATCGGACGCTCACCCACCGACGAGATCGCCAATATGGTGCCTGCCCACAACGTCAGCAGAGTAGGTGCGTCGTTCTCCGTGAGCTCAGGTCTTACAGAGCAAGGAGACGGAGGCAGAGCGGTCGTTGACAGCTGCAATGGTACGTCCAAGACTCAGCGATCCGCGTCTGCCCTTGGCCTAATTTGTAGACCAGAAACCAACTTGAGTCCAGCAGCTATTGGTAAACCACCAAACCCAACATTGACCTCTGTCGTCCCGGGTTCCAGCCATTCGCGAAACCTAGACTCAAAGGCCACAGCCGAACAAAATGTTGAATACACTGGGGAACTGACAAAACTATGAAGCTATCAAGCCACCAGTGTCGTTCTTAACCCTTTAAACTTGGGCTTGCAACCCTCTCCTTGAGTTTGTAGGGCTAGGCATGCTTAGGAATGTACGTACGGTAGTGTAGATTTGCATTGGTGTATGTGGGGTGGAAAGTCGACTGAATATTAGCACACAATCTTAAGAGTTTATACAACGAGGCCAAAATGGCAGCACAGATCCACGAGGCATTTTATGTCTTGATCTCTTTAGCAGGACAGTACAGGACCGTAAAATCACAGACGACCACATGGGATGTGTTGGGACGGCACAGACCACAAGTCCCGACCACAGTTATTCATAATCGTAATTAAGTATTCGTCAAATTTTCTTTGATAAAGTGCCTTTAGGATAACAGTATATATGAGGCATTTTTAAAAACCTTTAAAAGCATGTCAATCTGATGTTAGGAAAATATTTGATATATTTTGGATTATTATAGATATTTTTAGTTATATTAGGTATACATTTATCAGTTATGGGGCGTACACACCAAATGCAAATTCAACGATTTTCGCGAGTAGATTACAATGCAAAGTCAAAGCAAAGACGCTAATAGACGCGAACTCACATGGCAGGGTTTCCCGCAGAAAATGTGTTAGTTAAGGCAGGGGGGTGTGGTATCAAAGGGGCGGGCATACGCGTCATGATGAAAATTAAAATAGTTTTATTTAAAACACTCAAATAAAACATAATTTTTAAGAAACTATGACAGAAAATTAACACATACTAGATTATCAATGAATTAAAGGTTTTCATCTTCTAACAGGATTAGCTGCATGATGAAGTGAAACTAAAGGGTTAATAAACACAAACTAAAGCAAATGTTGTAGAACGTCTGGCGAACAATGATAGATAGCGCAAAAATTGTAAAAACTGTACGTGAGTGTAACTACTGTAGCATGTAAATAATGCACATAAATGACGTGAGCAAGAGCGCTCAACAATTATATCTAATCAACAGGCACGTGAAACCTAGCTGGCAGGCTGCTCAAACAATAAAATTACCAGCTAACTTACTTTAAATTGGCAAGAACTATAGACTAATAGAATAACAGGCTTAAATAAACCCAAAACATAAGTCCACTTACAGTTCTCACAGACACGTGTTTTATCAACTGGCTATCCTCCAGACATGACGGACCACGTCTTTATCTCATTTCGACCGTGTAGCGTGTGCATGCTTGTGGTGTGAAGCGCGTCCGCTCTATTCTTCAAGATGCACGTGACAGCCTTTTGTGCAGCGTTTTTTATTTTTATTTTTATTGGATGACCTAGTTAAGGCGGTAGGGTTTCCCAGGTTAGGCGGGCTGCCCGAACTGCAAAGTGCTGCAGGAAACCCTGCATGGGGCGATGTGGATTACACAAATTGGGGTGTGTGATTGCCTCGAAAAATGTGCTATTCACCTCAAACGCGACTTTGCGCAAGTTAAAAAAATATTCAACTCAAGCAAAAAATTTGCATGACACGAAGTTAAATCTAGAGGAGTAATCTAGAGGGAGTAAAGCGATGCTTCGCAATTGGTGTGTACCCAGCATTAATATTTAAGGATCTGTTTGGACCGAATTAAGCGAGTAGTGCAGTTTTTAAAAAAACATTTGTATGACAAACATCACAATGTCGCACGTCAAAAAGCGTCTATGAATAAGTATTAAGTAAATAAGTTAATATAGAGCAAGCTATGGGCTTCATCCACCTACATCAGGAATATTAAACATTTCTACAGGTAATTATTCCTCTTAGTGCATGTTTACCTACGGTGTTCCTGTAGTTCAATCGGTTGAGCGTTGCATAAGCAGTGCAAACTATCATGGGTTCGAACCCATAGGACACACATGTATACCATGAATTCAAGTCGTTTTGGATCAAAGCATCTGCTAGATGCATAAGTGAAACCGTTTTTGCATTCATTTTTCCTGGTTGCAATTCATTTGAGACTTCTTGGATGGGTGACCATAACCCAAAATGCATGCCTCATTAAGAAACAACAATGGGGTTGGCACATTTGCCTTAATGTAATGAGATGAAAATCTTAAAGAACTCATTCAAAGTCTTAAAGGACATAAATGCATTCAAATTTAGAGCTGAGGAGTTGATTTAACAATGTTTATAAGCATGGCAGCAAGTTGTCAGTAAAAGTCAATGTGAAATGAGAATCTGATTTAATTTCTTAATGCATGTGCCTAGTCTTATATTGTGCACGATTCATCAGTGCACGCTTTTCTATTGTTAACCAACAGGCAGATCGCTGTTTAAAGACCGTTTTAGGCTACTGTGATAGGTAGTACAAACTTTTTTAAATAGTTAAATCCCGTAGATAACAGTAGATTTGAGAACAAAATGCTCTGAAATGTGAACGTGACTTTTAAACGACATGTCTGGCTTTATTCTGGTATTATCACTATCCAGTTACTTATATGTGGTTAAAGGTGCAGTTTGTAAATTTTAGAAGGAACTGTTGACAGAAGTGCAATTTAATATACATTATCAGTGGTGTATGAAGATCTAACATAATAAACTGTATTGTTTATATAACCTTAGAATGAGATGTTTTTATCTACATATAAACCTCGGGTCCCCTTACATGGAAGTCACCACCATGTTTCTACAATAATAATACCCTAAACGGACAAACTGCTCTACAAAGCACGTTTCTTCATTGTTGTCTCAGACGATGACATGTCCTGTGGAGGCTACCGTAGCTTCTCTATGCGTTTAGAAAGGGAGGGGTGAGCCGTAGGTTGCAATTCACAATCTCACAGCTAGATGCCACTAAATTCTACACACTGCACCTTTAAGATAAAGTCCAACTTGTTGTTTTCTCATTAAACATTTACTTTAAATTAAATAAATTTAGGAAAGGTAAATGTGTATTTTTTTATTTAGTGTTAACTTTGGTTATCTTTGCCTTTCATTGCTGCCATGACATCTTTGAATTCAATTCATTATGATGTAAAGAAAAAGATGTTGGGTATTAGAAATGAAATTGTTTTGACAATTATCTGTGGGTATGAGGGTAACATAAATTTACCCTGGCAGTTAAATGTACAGACATATGTGAAATATTAGAATAGGCCATAGATTTGACTCTCCTGCTTGTCTTTTGTTGTGCAATAGTAAAGGGTGAATTATATGGGAATAGGATATTAGAAAAGGTCTCATAAAGGTAGATTTTAATATTTTTAACTCCATGTCGTCGCTATGTAAGTAAATTTGCACTGATATTGCATCAATTACTTGACTGTTTCAATGGAATTCGTGTTTTTTCCCTTTTGATAGAAGCATTATGTATATTTCACTACTTAAACTTTGGCTTTATAATGGGCAGCCTGTCTTAATTTAAAGGGTTGTGTGCTCAAAGTTTTCTGTTGTTAAATTTGTCATTTTATATTTATACATATATTTCATGATTTACACATTAGTGATGTTGAGATTGCGCTTTGATTAAACACGTATGACTTATGATGTGAAATATATACGCAATGCTATGAATTTACTATCTGCCATGATGCCATACAGCAGTGGTTCTCAAAGTGCGGGTTGCGAGATGGTGCCACACAAAGGGGACCCCAGTTTTATAAAATACATAATTTATCATAAATTCGGTGTAATCAAACCTCAGAAATGACACTACATTGTATATTTTATTTTTTTTTATTCAAATTCTATGTTTGAGATTGTTTATGTCATGAATTTTCTTTGGGGAGCCGCAAAGGGATGCAACCTGCACACCAAACCACTGCCATACAAAACAAAAGGGAATTGTTATAAAAATTTGATTAATTTGTCTGTTTTTGTCATATGTATTAGTGCCTTTTACTTATTTAGAATGCATCGAAATGACACCGCCCTGTTCATGTTCAGACATAAATACATACTTAACGTTTGTGTGTGTTATATTTATCAGAAATGATCTTTAGCGCTGTGCCTTTTCTTAATAAGAATTTGTTCAACATGTCCATATTCAATTTGAATGTGAATGTTACAGGAGAAATATTGTCATTTGATTACAAGATGCAATTCTTAAATAATTAACTTTAATTCTGTGCTGATTTTAATGTGAGACCACGTAAAGTTACCCATTTTTTATATCATATTTTGTAGGGCACGACTTTGACAATAATTAAAGTGCCCTTGCTGCCTAAAGGGAATACGAGCACACAACCCTTCTGGGCTCCTCTGTTTCAGAGAAGAAAAGCAATATAAAACTTGATTAAACACTATAAGCATTATACTTAACTACTGATCCCAGCTTGCTAAAACATTGATGTTTTTTGACATTGTCATTTGTATGGAAATGTACTCAGTATGAACTTTCCATTCGTATAACTGCTTATTTCAGCAATGAGAAAGGGCTGAACTAATGCATGATAACAGAAGAGCCACTTTGTGTTTGTTTGTTGTTTTTATAATCGGTCACTTTAGTTACTCGGCCCATTTGATGATCCTAAGCAATTTGATTTCAGCAATGTGTGTAAGCTTAATACATCAATAGACGAATCACACACTGTAACTTCTTGCCAAAGAATTTATTTATTCAAGAATGTATAATTTTCACTTGGTTTCTTTGTAGAAACTTTATTGAATCATTTATAAACTCGTTGTCGTATCTGTGTCCGTTTGTATAAAATTGCTTCTGTGTTTGTACATATGCATTGCTTCTGTGTCAACATATTATTTTTTTGTATTGTTTATACATATGCATGTGCCATACTGTTACATCAAATCCAATGGATGAAAAGCAAATGCTCTTAATACAGTGTTGAAATATGAGTTTTGTCTGTTGAAATGTAATTGTAATGCCTTAAAAGCTTTAATCTATATTACCTTCAAGACTATTCGTAAAATTATGGGTTTGCATGCTGTATTCTTATAAAGTGTAGTTTTGGAGCAGATAGTCTATTATCTTTGCAATTATATCAATGTTAGATAGCAATGGACTCAAATTGTTTTATTACGTTTATATTTAGTGTTACTGCTACATTTTAAACTTCTGTACCTAATGCTATATCTAAAACTATTGCTGACAGATATTCAAATACTTGTATACTTATTATAGTTCAATTTTTACTACATGAAATTGCTTAAAATCATTAACAAAATGTAATATAACCCAACATAAAGACTCCAGTTTGAAGAAAGCTTTTAAATCACCATGCTTTTAGTTTGTAGTAAACTGTAGTAATAGTAATGCCTGTAATAATAAGTATATTGGTGTACAGTGTAGTTGCCATCATGATATATTTTTATAAAGATTTAAAATTAAACAAATTCTCTCTTTACATTTAAATGTACCTGTACATATCGTCCCCTAGTGGCTATTTCGCTCAGCACCGTGTGACGTATTCGTGTGCGTGAGAGGCGTGGCTGCGCAGCCCCTCCCCCTCCACAGTCTGGCTGGGAAAGAAAAAAACTTTTTGTATCGAAGGAATCAACAGCCGCCATCTTGTCGCGGATGAGCGTCAGGATTTCGGGAGAACATTATTTTATTTTTTACGCACCCGGCTCCACCAGAACCGGCCCAAATATCTTCCTTGTGACGAAAACGATTGGCATCGGGCCGAATCGAGGATCTTTGCGGCGAATATAAGCAAAATGGAGCCGTTTTCGTGGTCGGCTGGAAAACCCCCGTATATCTGATTTCCCCCTTCAGCGCGAGCGGCGCTCCTGTGCCACTCGCAGATATTAAATATAATTATTTTCACGCGTTTTCGATTTATTTTTCTGGACTTTGTCGATTATTCGATCGCAGCTGGATATGGAGCTCGAGGGTCTTTATTTTTATTCACAGAAAAACGCCTCTTTGGAGAGATTCACCCGCGCCGCTTGAAGACATAGGAGGGGTCGATGATATTTTCCTCGTCGTTTTTCTCGGTTTTAACGATGATATAAATTATTTTCGGGGGGTTTGGGGCGATAATTACGGTTAATTATGCGGGTTTTGGGTGTTGGATTATCATGGGGTGAATGGCGGTGGCGGAGCGGGGCGCTGTTGAGCCGCGTTTGAGCCTCATCTGTTAATTATTGGCCCCTGATCGCTGAATAATAATAGAAAAACCCGAGGCTTGATTTTGATTTATTTCGCTTTGTCCTGCTCTGGGAAAACGCATTTGTTGCTTAAACGTGTTTTTGTGAAGAGAACAGGATGGCCGATAATCTACTGGACATGGGCCCTCCCAACGCAAAACGGCCCAAGCTGAACTCACCTGCACTGCCCTCCTCGGACCCTTCAGGTAAGATCTTCATATTCTCACCTGTCCCATAATAAACACACCCTATCTCACATGCTCTGTCAGATACATCTCTCAGGTCGTTTCATTAAGTATAATTTCATACCTTACGTCAAACTAGGTAAGACTCACCTGTCGCGTTAAAAAAAAGCCTCTCGGAAAGCACGTGTGCTTTTAGAAACCTCCCATGTTAGGTTCAGATAAACCTCGTCATCCTGAATCTCTATGACCAAGGCAAGATCCATGTTGATCTCCAGTATGTCCCACCAGTAAACCCCGAAATGCAAGAGATGGCTGTCCTTTCCCATTACAAACCTCAGGTTTACTGTCAACTCCGGTACTAAGTTGCCCCTGTCCATGAGAAACCTGCCAGACCAGGTCTAGATTGTGGTTTTAATGCATGGCTCTGTCTTTATGCATATAAGAGATTTAGTAATGCATTGGATTAGACAAAACAAATATTTTAAGCGCCAGTGCGCGAGGCCATTCAATCGGAGGGTTGTTTTGAAATTGTAAAATGGCTGAATGTGCAATACTTGTTGTGGTAAATAATGCATATCTTCGCAAGATAATCTGACTGAAAATGACATTGTTACTTAGATGTACTGTAATGCATAGTGTCTGGTAAGTGTGTGATTTATGTCAGCAGTGTTATTAGCGCAATAACAAATAAAATCCCGCTTGAAGAAAAGCAGAAGTTTTCTTTTTCAATCCCCAATTTGCGTGCCAGCCTTCATGCCTCAAGACTGGCTGAATGTCATTGTTATAAAGGCTTTCTCTTTCATGTTTGCACATACTCATAGTTCTGTGATCAATGTCTGATCCTCTATTTTAATTTTTTCTTTGGCTTTATGCAGAAACAATTAAATCCTTAAAAAACTAGGGATGTACATATAGGAGTTTTGGCCAAACAACTATTAGCCGATATGATATTTGTCACTTTCCTCTCTTATACATGCATTAAAGGTATACTCGCTAGTTTATTGCTACATCTTGTTTTTATTGAAAATTATTTGGATCCATATTCGACAGGCCAACATTATAGAGGCACACAGATACAAATCAAAATACAAATGTGACAACCGTCTTATTTTTGTTATTAAATGTTTCTAAATAACAACATGAACCACATTGCTTCATAAAACTTAACAAATAATTCCAGTATTGTTCCTTTTTATCAACAACAAACTTTCCCTAGCTGAAGTAAATCGTAAATACCGTTTTGTAATATCTGCCTTAGTATGCCAACTGTGCAGCATAGTCGATGTGCTGATGATATTAAATTGATGATAAATTTGGCTGATAACTATAGTAGGGGTGTAAATCAGACAGTTTATTGGGATACAATATATCTTATTTCCACCACGAACATCGAACATTTCTTTGATGCAATAACGATTAGATTAATTTATCGATACTTTAATATTACGAGCCTAGTTAAGCAGTTACATTTCTAATTAGGGATGCTCCGATCAGGATTTTTGCGGCCGATTACCGATTTGTTGTCTTTGTGATCGGCCGATACCGATTATTCAAGCTGATATGCAAGCTCTTTGATGACTGTAACTGTTCAATTTTTTTCTATACACATCTCTGTAAAGGCAAAGAGAGAAATCCAAATCTGCAACAGGTTATAAAAATGCTTGCACTGTGCGAAAATGGTTTCTAATTGTAGCCGCATTCAGGAGCCCTATGATGACAAAAGTAAACCGAAAGATCGGTTCATGAGATCGGCAAATTTAGCGAGTACCAAACGAGTTATTTAATGCTGTTATCAACCGATCTGCTGGCGATCGATCAGAGCATCCCTATTTGTAATAACTCATGAATGGATCAAAAAAATGTAATATGAACATGAAAAATTGCGACATGTACAACAACAACAATCTAAGAAAAATACATTTTTTACACTTACTTGCATAAAAATACACAAGAAAAATTAATAATCAGGTAAAATTTTCATGTAATATCAAGCTTATGATGAAAACAATCAAAATCTTTTGTGTTTTAGCTGGTGCTGGCAAAGGTTTTCTGCCAATTTGTTTGTCCAATGCATTTTCCAAATACAAAATATTTCCAAACCCACAATTTGCGTCCGATAGCAGTCACAACGTCTTCTGTCTCTTTTGCTGCATTCGCTTGCTGACACAGCACACGAAAATAAACAAAAATGCTTTGGCGGAAGTAATGTGTAGATGTATAGATGGACATAATGTCAAGGAATGAGGATGCGGAGAGTGTCAAAATAACTATTTCATATCGATATTTAATGTGTGGCATCGATGCATCATATGGTTCGAAATTTAATCAATGCATAAATCCATATCAATATATTGTTACACCTATATAGACCAGTACATTGGTGTATCTAAATGCTACGCATTTTAGATCAGCAGTGTTTATTTGATTTGTTTTGTAAAAGTTTTTTTTTTTAAATAAATGATTCACGACAGTTTGTGGCAGCACGAGTATTTCTAACTTTATTCTGCCAATGGGTGATTTTTGCTTTGCTCAAATATTTGCTAAATTTTTGTGGTGATTTCGTGCGTGCTTTACCTTTTGAAGGGTGATTTTAATGCAGATGGTTGTTTGTTTTTTAAAGTGGATGGTTTTGCAACAGGGCTTTTGCTTTGAATGACAGCATGTTTGATTTTACTCTAAAATGGCAGTAATGCAGCTGTACTATAGCATGCACAAGTCCCATTACATCTCAGATCCCTAACCCTAAGTTTTAAGTATTTTTTGTAAACACACAGATGAGGAGCTCAGATGCAAAAGCCGCTAAACGCCACCTCTGTCAAAAAAGAGATGATGATAATAACCAAATGCTATCTGCACATATTATACGTTTATTAAATAGTTTTACTTTAAATCCACATACTCCCGGCGTAACAGCATTCAAAAATATTGCGTTATTGGCAGAACACATTGGTGTAGTGCCCATCGGGTTGCCAGAAATTAATGCAAGTAGCTTGAATAAAAAATACATTAATTTTAATGTAGAATATTGATACATTTTGTATTTCCATGCAAGCCAACTGTTTCTGCTCATCTCCACACTGGATCTACTCACCATTTAATAGTGGTTAAATGGGTCACAAAACTCACAGCTTGGATTAAATAATGTTTTTCCAGTCCCAGACTGGATCATTTTTCCAATCAGAAAGTTATCCAGGTGTCGGGTTAGCGATTTTGCAAACCCTGAGTGGTGCCAGGAGAAGTGTGTATACTCTTAATTTATGTCCCCATATTTTTGTAAAGTAGAAGTGGGTATACCCCATGCCATCTCATAAAGAAGTGGGTATACTCCGTATACCCTGAACTAACACCACGCCAAAATGATTTAGTAGCAAAGTCTTCTTAAGTGCATGCAAGAAGAATTTGGTGAACAACGCCGAGCGCATGTTGATGTGCAAGAGCTTTTTACCCAGTAAAAGAAGGTTTGCCAATATAGGATATTGCCTAGTTTTTTCAGATTTTTGCATGTACTTAAAGAGTTTTGCAGCTAAAGATTTGTCCAATTTGTTAAATACCAATGATATGTCTAAAGTGAGATTTGTGAAAATGGGGCATTTTAAGGCATAAAGTGAAATTACTATTAAGAGCCTATATGTTCATTTACAAGAAAACATGTCGGACACATAAAGCGGTTTTGCATCTGAACTCGTTTGTGGTGCAAACTCTGTAATACATTATGCATTTTATGCAGGACTTATATGTTGAAGGGCCATGAGCAACAATATATAAAAAAATAGCACATCTAAAAACTTGTTTTTTCAATCAGATGTCTGTATTTTAAAAACATCTTTTATTTCTCAAAAACGTTTTCTTTCACCTTCGGCTTGCATTTTACTAACTATTGTTGTACTAACTGTTGCTGAATCTTTGTATCATAGCACTTCTCATGTTTTTGACCGAGGATGGATCACTATTGTACTCTGTTCTGTATTAAGATGCATTTTTGTCGATAAGATCACAAGGGGACGAGAGAGACACATTCATGTTTACACCTGTTTTTTAATCTGTCTCTTTTGTATACTTTCCACTGCTTCTGTCCTGATTACTTTGAGGGGTTGGTCTATGGATACTGCGGGGAGATCCTTTGCTTTCGTTTAAAGGAAGCAGGAGAAATGACGGGTATAATGTTTTATATGTACATCAGGGCTCGAAAGCGCAACCAATTTTGTCGCTCATGCGACCTAATTTCTCAATGGTGCGACTTTAAAAAATCTCAGGCCACACCAGGTGTTCGAGTGAAAAATCCGTGGTCCAGATGTACGTGTGTACGTTTAAAAAAGTATGTGTACTACAGTCAGACAGAGAGAGGAGTAGCCTTGGTCCGTCAGATAAACAGAGTGGATGTAGCCGCGGATGATAAGAGAAGAGGAAAAGAATGATTGACAACTTTTTTGTCAACAATGTTAAGTTAAGGCCTGATCTGTCAGAAGATCAAAACCAATGCTCTGACATTAACCTCCCGTCACATCAGCCCTGGTCCGAAGACGGCATTAGGTAATGAGCCTCTTACAACCAAGCCACAGCATAATTCTTATAAAGAAAATGATTTGAACGTAAACCCGAACAGCAATGATGTTGCGTGCGCCCAATTTATAGAAAAAAGCCAGGACCGCTGTTTTCATCATAATCTTACTTCCATATCTAATTCTATAAACTTTTTCGGCATTTGCTGTATCGCTATTATCGCCCTGCCAGTTTACACTTGGTATTAAGATGTGTTTTCATCATTCGGATCACAAGTGGACGAAAGAGACACATTACGTTTACACCTGGTATTTAAATTTTTCTCTTTTGTCCACTTTCGACTGCTTCTGTCTTGAATACTATGAGGGGGTGGTCTGTAAAACGGTGGGCGAGTTTCTCTGCTGTCATTCAAATGCGAGTGGGAGTAATTATATGGAGTTATATGGACGCAAACTAATATTATGTCGGAGTCCACTTTTTGTTTAGCAAGTAAACATGCTGCACAGTGTTTTGTACGTGTATATGTTAGAGCTTTCTCTGAATTTTCAGCGCAATTGATGAAATAGGATCGCGCAACTTTCACACGGTTTCAAAACGAAACTACGGAGATCAGTCGTTCTAGTTTTTTCAATGACAGGCTAAAATAGCGCTGTTCACCGTGTGTTCATGCCAGAAGCCCTTTAAGAGGGCCAAATGTATATTGCTAATTTGCTTCAAAACCCAAATTTAATATTATGAGTGCGTTTACATGCACAGAATAAGTGGATAAATAGCAAAAATCTGCTTATTAAAGAAAACTTTTTCATGCAATCAATAAACCGGCTTTGCAGAAAACTGCGTTTACAAGGGATTTCGAGATTTGTCATGTTTCTCACAGGTAGTGACGTCACCGCCTATAGTACATAATAGTCATTCAAAAAGCCGACGGCATATCTGTCTTAAGCTGTACTGTTGTATCGCTTCTCATGCCTGCAGAACGTGTTAATATAACATGAGCTTTTATTTACACAGTTTCTGCTTTAGTCGAGTAGAGACTTAAATGCGTTACTTTGCGCTTCCCTGTGTAACGTTTATCTTTCACACGCAGGGACATGCGGAAAACCGTGAGAAAGTCGGTTATGGTATTTAGATGCTATGTGAAATCGGCGTAATGAGCAAAAACTACCTGTGACGATCGGTTTTTGCTTGCGCCGTTTATGGGCTTTCCCCGATAAAAGAAAACCATTTTACGCGTTTACATAACCCCGCACGTTATCAGTTTATTAAGCATAATTGGCGTAAAACTGTGCATGTAAACGTACTCCGTGTAAAAATTTCCTGTCTGTGTTTGGAACAACATGAGGATCAGTAAATGATGGCAGATTATTCATTTTGAAGAGAAACTAAAACTTAAGTCACTTTTTATTGCCGAGTTTACAGGAGAAACAAAGACTGGCAGGTTAGGCTTAAGCTTGGGCTATTTAGTGGATTTTACTATTGCAATTCAATGTAAAGCAACATGAGTCAGGTCTTGTTTTGTGTTGCTGGAGGTTAAGTTTTGTTTAAATGCATAACTTAAGACCAGTACCATGAAAATGGCATTGCTCAACATGGGACCTATTGTGTTTTTGGATGATTATGTTCTGTACAATTTTCTGTAATCTGTTAAATTTAGATGTATTCTGAAAATAAGTGTATTGGTTACTTGTATATGTTATGTTTCGGGTCCCTGCATGCTACTACTCATAAAAAGCCAGCAACCATTCATGTTCTTTGTAGCAAGTTTACTGTTATGTGAACCGTTAGTGTGTTTAATGCATAAGAACGGCAACACATGCACGTGCCCGCTCTAGCATGCATGCTAATCTGTGGGTTTGTGTAAAGTCTGTGTGGTGATTTTTGTTTTGCCCTGTATTGTTGGCAGATACGGTTCTAGTGGGCGTGTTGTTTGCCAGCTGGGTGTTTCTACTTCTGTTATTGTGAGCGTGCAGCAGCCATGGGTGCGCTTTTATTCCAGCCACGTTTGCATTAGTGAACATACAAACACAGTCAAGCGTGTAAACGCTGCCGTACACCAGCTTCAGGCAGACGGCTCGCTGCTCAGTTTAATGTCTCGGCTGAAGCGTGACTGATTTGGGGTAACGTCCCTGATTTTGAAGATGCAGGGAATAGCTCTCTTCTTATAAGATATCTGATGCACTGCCGACTGGATTTACCAATGCCAGGATGCTTTTTAGTAAACTAGTAAAGACAAAAGTGAAACCAATGCCACAGGTTGATATCAAAGTCCAACTTACCCTTTGTTCTGTTGTGTCTGATTCAGCATTATCAGTAAACTTATTCCCACTTAATCCACAGTTTCTGTGCGTTCTCCTTAATATATTTTCAAGCACAAAGCGTAGCATCAGGCATCAAATTTAAGTTTGTGTTCATGTACACGGATCAAAACGGACTTCCCACAGAGCCATGTGCTGGTTCTCCCGGTTTATTTTATATTTTGTATGGGGTCACAGCAGATACATTTTCTGATATGATTTCTTGCCTATTGTTTCTATACAATTCTGAACCTGATAAAGATGCTTGTGTCCACCCCAGCTGTCTTCAGGGTTTTCATAAGAGGTAAATGACAGTAGTATTAGTCAGGCAGTGTTGGTTAATGAGTGCTAAATGCTTACTCTGAAACACACCAAGTCATCAATTCCTGTTACCCAAAATTCTTAAAACTCTTGGTTACTTACGATTAATGGTGACTTCAATCTGACTGGAAAAAGAATCAGAATGCCAGATCTGCCTCATTGTACTTTTGTTATCAGTTACAATTAATTTTTGATAATAAGTTTGGCAAAACTAGTTTCTTGCAAAAAATGACCAATCAATCTACAAACAGTGCCATACTTTTTTCCAAATAAAAGAAAATCAGCTGTTAAAGAGCACCTATTATGTCTGCTAAAACAAGTTTATTATGTGTATTTGGTGTAATACAATGGATCTGCGTGGTTTATGGTTAAAAAATGCATTATGTTTCAAATACCGTACATTATTGTTGCTCCTCTATGCCCTGCCTTTCTTAAACGTGTTGATTTTTTACTGCAGGCTGTAGCCTTTGGATTGAGAAATGCTCGTTCTCTCTTGGTCACTCAATGTTGCGAAAAAGTATCAATCTGCGTAACCCCATCAGAATGCGTTTTCAGCTTGGCTGTAAATGTTATAACCCCAAAATGGTTCCTCACTTATTGTTTCACGAATGAAAGTGCTACCACAGACGCCGATCCCGTGGGTGCTCTGGGGCTCGGCTTGAGCACCCACCGAAACGGCCAAACACACATTCTCACAGTTGCTTCACGTTTACTTTACACGTTGCGTCTAAAACCATGCAAAAAACGTGAACGCAGCGCTTTCCTCCTCTTTAAAGCGCATGGGCGCTCCAGAGCGTCTTTTGTTGCTAAGTAACCTAAGCCATTGCTTGACGCTGCGATGAGCACCCACGTCGAGAAAGAATTTGCTGCTTTCAAACAGGCATATTTGTTAAGAACTTTATATCTGATTGTTTTTTACATTTATGCATTATATATAAGACTATATGCATCAGAAAAAATGCAGGTGACCTTGTTTATTCTGAAGTCCTCAATTCTGGCATGTATAGTTTACTGTTAACATTGTAATGTGGGAGACAGTGACCTTTAGGGGGCTTGTATACCAAAGCATTTCAACACGACTCCTTCAGCTATGTGCTGTGTTGTCTGATACTTTTGCTTGTTTATCAGTTATTGTACGATGGACTGGTTAGTTGTTATGGTATTTGTCCCACCATTCCTCTACTGTAATTAGACGACTGAGTAAAAAGTGACATTGTCGAGCTGACGTTTCGAGCTGAGTCGCTGACGTTTTTTAAAAACATGGCACTTCCATTGGAAACTATTGAAAACACGGCGGCTGCAGGGAAAAAACACCTTTGTATACACGCCCCCTTCCTTAAAGCAAGAATGTTTTTCTTTGTTGTTTGCAAACGTTGACATTGCCTTATGGCAAGTGTAGGCCTGTCGCGATAAACGATAAATCGATTAATTGCAATGTAAATAAAATGAGCTCGATCATTTTTTTTGGCCGCAATAATTCACATTTGCATGCTTGTTTGTTTTCCTTGTCTCTCTCTCTCTCTACCAAAGAGACTGGATGACCGCTCCGTGCAACGAGTGACAAGAAGTGAACCCTCGTCAGTCATTTGTCAGTTGCATGATCTGTGTGGGGAGGGGGGACTCCTGGCGTAGCCTATCACAGTAGGCGTACTGAGGAGGATGAGCGCCGCGTGAGGAGTGTAGCAGGAGAAAACACTTGAGACGAGAGTTGGAGAAAAAGATGGATTTACTAGAGGCTGTTTACTAGGGATGGGTATCGTTAAGGTTTTAACGGTATTACTACTCTTACCGGTACTGCTTAACGGTCCGGTGCTTTAACGGTATTCTTATCGGTACTTTGGCCAATGTTAACATTTGATCACGAACCTATGTTCACATGATTAAGTTAATTATGTGTCTGCATTTCATTATTACAAATTAATTTATGGATATCATTTCTAAATATTATACATATATTTATTAATGCACCAGCGTGAAAGCTGCAGAAAAAATACTCTAAATAGGATATTTAGGCTAAATAAATGTTTACATGCTGATTTTTCTTTATTTGGGATTTTAAAAAGAAGTAGAAAATATGTTGAATGCATAACGTTCAGCATTTCTCCCAAAAGAAATCAACAGAATTTCAACGTAAGGTAAGCAAACCAATTAGGGAGATTGTACATTTATTTTAAATGACGTGAACAATGTTGATTCAACATGATTTTAGCATACATGCCTGACGTTGATGCGGCAACCACCAGAGATGATGGTTGAATTTTGCAGGCTGCGACCTTCTAAGGACGTATTTTAAGACCGATTGCGTCACAGCAGCGCGACTTGAGGCTGTGACTTGTGTTAATATTATTCTGTTTATGTTGCGTATTTCTAAGGTTGATTAATTTTATATACTGTTGAATAGTTTAATCTGCATCAACGTGTCATATTTTCTAAAATAAATGAATATTTTTCTGATTCCATATTTATTTAAATAAGTCAGAAACGTGTCCGCTGTGTCCTGCTGACAGGCGCGGTGGGCGCGTGCAACAGGTGACGCAAATTATAGGTCCTCCGAGGGTTAGACTGTCTCATTTCAGTTCTCTTCGCGGACTTCTGAGGCTGCCACCTTGAAAGACAGAGTGCTCCCCTTTTAAGGTTGTATGCTTAGAAGGTCGCAGCCCTTGAATTGGGACACAGCTTCTTTCTGCACGTAATACACTTTTGAAAGATGCTTTGACAGATTGCTTGTGTTTCCGCCCTTACATGCAAACATCTTGTTGCACTTACCTGTATGACAACGAGCGTTGTCTGCATCAACTCTAGTAAAGTATAACCACACTTTTGAATGTTTTGCTCTATCCGCCATCGTCACTCTTTGTATTAAGCGGTAGTTTTCGTGCTGTTATGCGTGTGCGTGCGCCGCGCTCGTTGTTGTGGTTGTGTTTGACAGACAGCCAGCCTCCGCGGCGCGCATGAGAGATCTCGCAGATCTCACAGACAAACGTCTTAATCGCAAATTAGAAATGTTTGGTGAGATAAAATGTGCACGAAAACATTATTAAGCAAGAATACATAGTACATTTATTTTTATTTTTTTCTCCAGGACCGAAAGCAGAACCGATAGCGTCAGATCTTACTGATACTACGGTCTTTCATAATTTAGCCCCGGGGCCAGTTTAATACCGGGTTTCGGTACCCATCCCTACTGTTTACACTTGTCATTAACATGCGTTTTCATCGATCGGATCACAATGTTTTACGTCTTTTCTGACTTTTCTGACACAAGGTGAACAGTGCTATTTTTAGCCTTTCATTGATAAACTAAAGCGGGTGATCTCCGCAGTTTCATTTTGCAAGTGTGTGAAAGTTGCGCGATCTTATTTCATCAATTGCGCTAAAAATTCTGAGAAAGCTCTAACATATACATGTAGAAAATACTGTGCAGCATATGTTTACTTGCTAAACAAGCAGTGGACAAAATATTAGTTTGCGTCCATATAAACTCATAATTACTCCCGCTGGCGTTTAAATGACAGTGGAGAGACTCGCCCACCGTCTCGACAGACCACCCCCTCACAGTATTCAGGACAGAAGCGGTCGAAAGTGGACAAAAGAGACGGATTTAAATACCAGGTGTAAACGTGATATGTCTCTCTCGTCCACTTGTGATCTGATCAAAAACACATCTTAATACCAAGTGTAAACATCCAAGTTTCAATACCAAATGCTACAGCTGCAGTGTGGGAGTACTTTGGATTTAAACCTAATGAGCGAGGTGAACCACTAAACCTGAACGAGCCGTTATGTCGCATTTGTGGTAAAAACGTAGCACTTAAAAGTGGCAACACGACAAACATGCATATGCACCTAAAACGCAATCATCCTGTTATTTTGTTCATTTCTTGTGGATATTTAAAATGTCTTCCAGTTCCAGTATTACTTATTGTTTAGAAATAAAAGTTTATAGATCTTTGAAAAGGTGTATCTGCATTATTATAATGGTCCCGGAGCATCAATGTTATCGTCTATCGTGATAAATTCCGAGGCAATTTATCGTGTAGCAAAATTTGTTATCGTGACAGGCCTAGGCAAGTGTCTTACACGCTCTTTACTTATTATTTAATAAATTAGCCCTATTCAGATGGGATTAGTTTTACAAGGGGACCAGCATTGCTGGATTCATGTTGATTAGGGCTGCACGATTCAGAGAAAAAATCTAATTGCGATTTTTCTTATCAAAATTGCGATTCGCGATTTAAAGTGCGATTCATTAGTATATAATAAAAGAGCTACATCCATGTTTGTTGTGGTGGTTTTAATAGCACCAAAGAAAGATGCTGTGCTACTGTTTATTTAAAACCTCTTAAACATTGTACCAAGTTCTCTGCAGGACTTTGCTCTTTTGCAGACAAACTTTTTTTTATCTAAGAACATTAAAATACACTTTAACAAAAATGTATTGAAAGTTTTATTTAAAATAACATATAGGCCAATGTATTTTGGCTGTCACTAAAACAATGCTTCTGACAAGCAAATGTTTAGTTTTTTCTTTTAATCATAAGACTATACTCATCTTGTTTTACTTTTCAGGCATCTGTAATAAATGTAAATATATTAGTTATTAGAATCTATGATTTAACATAAGCAAAAAATACAAATAAAACACTGCACAGTCCTCACTGTATGATTTTAAATGTGGAGCTGCAGAAGCTTGTTCAGTTAAGAGTAAGGAGTGATTTTAATTTTTGGTGTGTAATAAACATTTCTGACACAGAAAGCACCAGGTTACTGTCACTTTAAGACACAAGACAGCTTTAAAACTGCTCTGCTTCAATATACTGATAAACATCCAGCTGTTTATGTCCACTTAGACGAGAAAGAAAACTTAAGTTTAGTGATCACGCGTGTGCTGACTGCTCTCTGTGTGCGCGCTTCATGAACCCTAGTGCCTGTAAATATTCAAAGCGGTGCAGATGTGCGCGTGCAAGAAAGTATAATGTACCTCTTTCGTCTGCTGTGTTCTGGGCTTTAATGAAAGCTCCTTATAGTCTGATGAGGCGCCTGTCATTGTTTGCGATGCATGACGAGAAACGGACGTATATAAACCTTTCTTTAAGTCCAACATTACACAAAAGGGAAATGTTCTCGCGCATTTCTGTCCTTTCATTTGCCGGTTAATGAGTTATAATGGGTTTTAAAAATGACTGAATCCAAAATCTGACAACTTCATGACATTCCGCGTTGTGCAGTTAATTCCATTTGTATGCATTTCACGATTCTGTCCGTGTTTTCCGCATCGCGGAAATCATATGGCCGTACACTTTGTTGAGGAGTTGAACTGCTGCTCGCTCATGTTTTCCAAATGACGTTATCTGACGTGTAGTCAGCACCTCAGTGTTAATGCACTCTATTGGTTTAAACTGCATCAAATGTAAAATGCGCATGAAGCGAACTGTCAAAAACTGCGTACTAGATGATTGTTATATTTGATAGTTTTGAATCGAAATAATCGCATCTCTTGCGATTCAAAAATCGCATCCATTCACATCGCGATTTCGGTTTAAAAACGATTAATCGTGCAGCCCTAATGTTGATTCACCAAACACTTTATTAGGCGGTAAATTATTTCCATAAATTTTAGTTTTTTTCTACATTAGGGGTGTAAATCCGACAGTTCATTATGATTCGATACAAAATCGATTTCCCCCCCCCAGCGATGTGGTGTTTGCCATTTACATTTAAATTTGATTAATTTGCTGATATTTTTATGTTATGTGCCTAGTTTATATTTTTTTAACTCACAAATGCGACCAAAATATATAACATGAACATTTGATAAATGAAAAATGTCTTCTATCTCTCTTGCTGTGTTTTCGCATTCGCTTTTTGACGATAGCAGACGAAAATAAACAAAAATGCGTGGGGAGTGTCAAAATAAAGGTAACGCAAATAGAATTTTATCTGTGGCATCAAATTGTTATAAATAAAATCGATTTATTGTTACACCCCTAGTAGACATGTAGACAAAAATACTTTGGCCCATGTTACAGGTGGTACAAACAGAAGTTTAAATTGAACACAACCGCTACTTTTTAAATGTAGCCTGTTATGTAATTTCCTTGTTGAAATCTAAATGCAGCTAGTTATGTTGGTCTCCGCATTATAAGGAGGTTGACCAGACTGATGGGCAGCTGGTGGGGTACAAGGGGGTATCTGATGAACAGCTGGAGTGGATCTTATTTTAGCTCTGAATGCTCCCTGTAGAGTATTAGACATCCTTACATCCCTACACTTCTTTCATAGTGAAACAGAAAGCCTGTGTATGTGTGCCTTGGAACTGACATTTATTGGTTTTATCTTTGATTTTGTTGTTAACAAAAGTCGAGATGTAGTGCCAATTTTTTTCATTTATTTTTCCTTTGCCAATCTCCATGCTGATATCTATGGAGTAGGGTGGCCGATAGATTATCTCTTGTAGTAAAATCTGTATAACGTAATATGACCATGAGAAAGAAGACAAACTTACTAGATTAGTACAATTTTATTCTTATTGGAGATGAATTGTCCAAAATTGTCCATTGAAAGTTTGGTTGTAAACGTATTAATACACAGATTGTCAGTGACAATGACGTTAAGAAAATGTGCAAATATATTCATGTCTCTTTCTCTTTTTCCAGACTTTGTGTCCCTGTTTGAATTGGAAAATGATCTTCCAGATGAGCTGATACCCAACGGAGACCTGGGGCTGATGTCCATGCCCTCTAATGGGGATGGAGGGGTGGGAAGCCGGATGGGTGGCAACGTCCCAGATGCTGCTGCCAAGCATAAGCAGCTGTCCCAGCTCCTGCAGGCAGGGAATGGCCCCGGTCTGGGAGGAAACCTCAGCTCCGTCAGCCCTCAGCCTGGAATGGGTGGCCAAATGGGTGCCTTGGGTAAAAGCCCCATGGGCCAGGGTTCACCCAGTCATCAGACCCAGCCTCCAAAGCCTGTCGGCACCCCGACTGGTCAGGGAAACAATAATCAAGGCATGGGTCTCAATACTGGCTTTAACCAGGCTTTGATGAACAATAACAACCAGGCTCATGGACTCATGGGGCAGAACATGTCCCAGCAAGGGCAAATGATGAATGGCGTCATGGGGCCGGCTGGAAGAGGCAGGGCAGCTCCAGGGATGCAGTACCAGGGTCAGACCATGCAAGGGGCACCAGTCGGAGCCGGTTCTGGGCAAGGGGGCAGTGTACTGGCAGAGACGCTTACCCAGGGTGCACCGCAAATGGGGGCACATAACTCCATTAACGCCCAGCAAGCAGGAAACATGAACAAGGTAGGTCACGCTGTGTTTGATGTATAGTGAAACATTTGATTGATGATGAAATTGTTAGCATGGTTTACTTTGAAAGCTCCCACAAGCTTGAATACAAACAAGCAAGTTGTTTCGGTTTCGACCAACGTGTTTGTGTGTGGTTTCAGTTTCGGTTTGTAATTTCCGGTTCATTGAGAGAACTTCAGTTATCAATTAGTTTACTGATTTTAACATAAAAATCCTTTGTAGGTTAATTTTAATGGTACTGTTTACATCGATTCACGAAAACGACTACGAGCACTGTATTATGCATGCAAGACAAGTCATTTTTGGTTGTGGCACTGGTGCATTAAATCGACACATAAATGGAAAAGCGTTAAAAACCCAATCAAACACAATCATGTAGTCTGCCATTTGTTTGGTTGTACACGCGCATGCCTGAAAACTGAACATGTTACATGCATGACATCACTGTTTTCTCTATACAAACAAGTAGTTTGGTCAAAATTAAAAATGTTAATATTTTTTAGTTGACATGAAAATGCTGGCGTTGTTGTTTTCTGAAGCATTCACTTTGAAACTTTTCAGAAATTTGCGTTTTCAGGACCCCTTGAAACGTCATATTAACAGTTCTTCTGTGCCACCCTCGTTGTGCACAAACCAACTTTTGTTGATCGGTTTGACTAATAAAGATAACTTTGACATTGGATATGCTAGATTTTGGCTAGGAAATGTGGTAATTTGGGAGACTTGTTTTGCATTGTTGCACTAGAAATGTTTTCTGTTGCTGCTGCTTGTACTTCTCAGTTTGCTTCTCACATTTTCTTAATCATCTTGGTGTTGAGTGTTGAATCTGTCATCAGGCTAATCCAGCTTTACATGTTTGAGAAAAGGCAAAAAGGTAGTTACATGTAGGGATGCACGATAAATCGCATGCAATTGTCATGCGCATATTGTCAGTAAAGCCCGTTCCTTGATTAGTAGTAAATCGACATCACCTGCTTCCTGATGGAGGGGCATTTACTACACAAAGCTGTAGTTCACTGACAAGCTGGCCAATATCGCTGCCTTTATTGCATGCGATTCACCCGCGATAATGAAGGTGAAATTACCCCGATTGTCAGGGAATTACGGCTTTGTGTAGAAAATGACGCTCCATCTGAAAGCAGGTGATGGTGATTTACTACTAATCAGCGAACCGGCTTTTCTGACGAGATGCAAGTTATTGTATATAGTCCTAGTTACATGCGTCTAACTGTTTGTTTTAACAATAAATCATTTTGAAATGAGTCTGTTACTTACGTCACCTGTTTGTTGTGGGTGCACACTTGGGCTGCGTCCGAAACCCCATACTGTACAGTTACTTGCCATTAAAACAGTAGGTACTGTATAGTATGAATCCTGGTAGTATGAATGAGATTCATACGTCGTCATCACGTCATGTCATTCCAGCGCGAAAACAGCCGCATGCCGCTTCTTCTTCGTTGGATAACTCCTCTCCCGGGGCATCATGGGATAGTAAAGTGTCCATCGCATGCACACTGCAAAATCTAACCGGAAGTAGTAGGTCATCCAGGTACTTTTCGCATACTGTTTTTCTTATACTTTGTATTTGGACATACTACTCGCCTCGTCTACTGCTTTTCGCGTACTATATAGTATGTAGTAGGCGGTTTCGGACGCAGCATTGGTCAAGATGTTGCATGTGTCCTAAAATTAAGCTATTGATTAAAGGATAATTCCGGTATTTAACACTTTGGGTCTCATTTCTGGTTTGTTTTGGATGAACTACAGTGATGGACACAGAAATTTTGACAAAGGGTCGTGTCTTGAGTTTTTGACTTGTTTAGAAGCGTCTCTTGACTGCTTCAGAATGGAAGTCAATGACCATGCACAAACATGTCATTAAAACAACACTTAACGTTCATTTTCAAAACTGTACTACTCACCGAGTGCTGCGTGGTGTTCGTTGATGTTTAAAAACAAGTTGTGAAGCGAAATACAGTTTCTGTCGTGTTTTATTTGGCATTTTGTAAAATTCCATTGATCTCTCTTGTAAGACTCATTGCTCGCTGATATATCACTCCGCCACTGGGAAACAGAAAAGGGTTGTTTACATGTGGTTGTAGTTTTTTCGCTCGGTTTCTCTCAGAAGAATTTTTTTCCCATATTTGTAGGGCTGGACCAGAATATTTGAATATTTGTTCCGTGGATTGACATTCGATTTTCAGTTTTGAGATTCGAATATATATATATTAATATTTCACAGCGTTAATGCAGAGCTTTTGCCAAGCAGGAAGTGCGCTTCACGCTCCCGCTCTATAGGTGGCGCAGAGAGCCCAACATCCATAGCCAACAGCCACCAAACGCCACCAGTGGAAGAGATCGCCTCAAACGGAAAGCGCGCTTCCTGCTTTGGCATTCACGCTAATAGTGTTGTAAATAACGTCCAGTTTCTTGCAAAAACTGATTGATGTGCTTCACAAGACGTCAATATGTCACACGGAGTTATGGGGGATTACTGTTGTATTGGATATATATGCTTTAGCTCTTAAAGTGTGCGGATCGGTTGACTTGCATGACAGAGCACTGGGGTTTCTGCAAATATCTTCTTTATTGTTCTGCTGATGAAAAAACATATTGGATGGTGTAAGTGTTATAAATAAACATAATTTGGAAAGTATGCTACCGTTTTATTAGTTTGTTGAACTTCGTTCATTTATTTTCGTTGTTTTATTTAAATAGCCTAACAGTTACCCTTTACGTTGTCAGTAATTACTGTGCTGTTAATTTCTGATACGGGAGTGTTTGTTTGTTAGAAAAATGTAAGGCTACCTTATTAAAAGTGCTCTTGTGTTTTGTTTCACTAATGCTGTTCTCGCAGGACGCGTGACAGGCATGCCGAGTGTGTTAACGCTTCAGACTCAAATATAGAGCGGAAGTATATACGCGGTTGTGAGGTATCTGAAAAAATAGTTCCACTATAGCAAATAACACGGATTGAAATCATACATTGCGCCAATATATTTGTTTTTAATCATCAACGAACACCACAAACTACTCGGTGAGTAGTACAGTTTTGAAAATGAACGTTAAGTGTTGTTTTAATGACATGTTTGTGCATGGTCATTGACTTCCATTCTGAAGCAGTCAAGAGACACTTCTAAACGAGTCAAAAACTCAAGACACGACCCATTGTCAAAATTTCTGTGTCCATCACTGTAGTTCATCCAAAACAAACCAGAAATGAGACTCAAAGTGTTAAATACCGGAATTATCCTTTAAGTTGTGTTCTATCTCATGGCATAGCAAGCAAAATGTTTTGAATAGCATTACTGGAGCTGTCAGTGCATGTAGAGGTTTTCATATCTGCAGTGTTTGCTCAGAGGTGCTCGGATGTGCTATTGGCACTGTAGCTTATGTTTGCATTGCACATAGATGAGAGTCCCAAGTGCCGCTGAAGTGTGCAAGACCGGCCTGCATCAGTGTTTTAGTAGCTCTTCTCACTGTAAAGGTGTTGCATGACTGAAGTGGTGATTTTCTTTTGAGTTTTTTTAGCTGGGTGCTTAAATTCTCATCGGCCACTCAGTTCAGACCTTGGGAAACTTCTTAGTCGACTCTTTACTAGCCTTACTCGGAGCAATGTTTTAACTTGTCACAGTATTGGTTTTTTATCAAGTAAATAAAAATGTATGATTTATCTGTGCACTTAAAGGGATAGTTCGGCCAAAAACGATATTAAACCCATGATTTACTCACCCCCAAGCTGTCCGAGTTGAATATGTCCATCGTTTTTCAGACAAACACATTTTCGGATATTTTAGAAAATATTTTAGATCTTTCTGTTCATTAAATGTAATGTCACGGGGTCCAGCAATAGTCCACGACCTTCAAGTCCAAAAAAGTGCGTCCATCCTTCACAAATTAAATCCAAACGGCTCCAGGGTGATAAACAAAGGTCTTCTGTGGGTAATCCGTGCGGTGTTGTTGTAGAAATATCCATATTTAAAATGTTATTAACGTTATAAACTACCTTCCGGTAGCGCCGCCATCTTAGACTCAGGAGAGAGTATTAGCGTAGTGTACGCACTTTTCTTAGTGACGTATGACAAATTCGGAGGGCGGGGGCACAGAGCAGCAGCAGAGAAACTCTGTACGCTGCGTAAGCTCTCATCCTGAATGCGGATCACTCCAAGATGGCGGCGCTACCGGAAGGTAGTTTATAACGTTAATAACATTTTAAATATGGATATTTCTACAACAACACCGCACGGATTACCCACAGAAGACCTTTGTTTATCATCCTGGAGCCGTTTGGATTTAATTTGTGAAGGATGGACGCACTTTTTTGGACTTGAAGGTCGTGGACTATTGCTGGACCCCGTGACATTACATTTAATGAACAGAAAGATCTAAAATATTTTCTAAAATATCCGAAAATGTGTTAGTCTGAAAAACGATGGACATATGCAACTCGGACAGCTTGGGGGTGAGTAAATCATGGGTTTAATATCGTTTTTGGCCGAACTATCCCTTTAAAGGGGACAGAGAATGAAAATAAGTTTTACCTTGTCTTAGTTGAATAACGGTAGTCACCCACATTTACCAACATACGAAAAGTGCTAGACATTCTGAACATCTCAGTTACATAGAAATTCCTCCTTTAGAAATGTCCGCCAGAAAATGGCCCAATCTGAACAACGGATAAATGTAACATAAAATTTCAGAAGACATTTTAAAAGTTAAAGTTAATCAAAACTTTAAGGTTTTTAGAAAATGTAAATCTTTAGTAATAACTAAATTTGCCCTCAAAACTGACCGAATGGTTAGGGGTGTTCACTGATATGCTCACACAAAAATCGCTTCAAAATATGCTTTCCGACAGGTTTTATCATATTTTTGTCCAACTCCATTAACTTGTATTAGATGTGCTGTGAGGTACGGTATTACTCCGCGCCGGGAACCTTTGTTCCACGTGTAAAAAACGCGATATTTTTCACAAAATTTACTTATCTGTATAGCCTTGTTCTATGAGCTCCTTCAGAAATACTTATCGAGTTCTGATTGTGTAGCTTGTTTAGTGTGTTGTGATTTGATAGCAGGTTAGCTTGCCGTTAGCTTAGTTGGCGACTGATGTGTTCCTGTGGGCGAAGGTTAGTCAAAAAAACTCTTCTAGTGATGTCATTAAAGCAGTACGTGTAGAGGATTGTAGTCCAAACCGTCCGTTCGCTGTAGGCTTTGCAAGGGGACTATATCGAATATAAGAAAATATATCGCCTGGCAGTAAACTTTGAGCTTTATAATTTTACAGGTATTATTTATGCTATTATAGCAACATTACACATTAACTAAGGTTTAAAAAATGGGATCAGGAAGAATGTGACCTTTAAAAATAGTACTATAGATGGTTTCATCGGACGCACGTGCGGTGACGCGATTACCCGTCTGAGCGGAACTTTACTTTCCGGTCTCTGTTTGTTTAATGGTTTGACTTAGGGGTACAGAAAAATCACGGTTCGGTGCATACCTTGGTTTTAACACCACGGTTCGGTAGGGCTGGGACGGTTGTAATTACCACCGCACCACCGCGTTGAAAAATCTGATCACGCATTCCGTTATTCTCGCTGTCACAGAAAGCGCTGCTCATGATTGCGTAGCAACGAAAGAGGCGCAAGCTCTCACCCACTTTTGAAAGAACGAAACAGCGCGTTGAAACCCGTTTGACACACGCTTTTAGACGCGACATGTAAGCGGTCCCGTAAACGTTTACATCAATAATCAAACGAATATACAACTAAGTAAATAAAAATCTTTCTGCAGGCCGAATTATGTTAAATGTTTGACAGAAGACTTCCAGCACTTAATACGTTCGTGTGGAAACACGAAAATTGACCTATGTTCTGCACACAAAAGATTGCATTCGGTACACATGCGCACCGTGCCGAAAGCCCTGTACCGAAACGGTCTGGTATGAATACATGTACAGTTACACCCCTAGTTTGACTAGTGTCTAAACTGAACTCTGGAACAAATACCTACAAATACTCATTGTACTATATAATTTATACAATACTATTTTACACTGTAACAGGGCTCAAAATTAACTTTTTAATTTGGTAGCACTGGTGCTCCCAACTTTAAAGAGTTAGGAGCACCAGCAAAAATGTAGGCGCACTTATGAAGCACCACAACTACAATGTATAAGTTAATAGATTTATTTTATTAAAAATTAAACACCTCAACTGGTCTTTACACATCCTATGGCCAGGATTTGAAAGTTGGTATTTTTTGCTGCATAGTTTCCTAAAGTAATACTCAAATGCTGTTGAAATAATATAGCAGCAATAATAATTTAACAATTACAGGTAACATAATTATGATTACAATAGAAAATCTAGCAAACACGTAAAACAATGATTAATTGTTAGAAGGCTAATATATATATATATATATATATATATATATATATATATATATATATATATATATATATATATATATATTGGTATTTAACTGCATTACCAGGATGCTATTACTACTAAATAGGCAATGTTTTTAAAAACATACCATCAGCATTGTCGTATTCCACATCAACATGGACCACAAGGATGTTTGTCAGATGTCCCTCAAGCAGGATGCGCACATACATCATCAAACACTATTTGATAGACAGGTCGGTGTCTCCATCAATAATTAATACATTTGTCACGACACTTTTTGTGTTTTTGGCACTTTCGCCATGTTTATGCAAGGTCTCGCGCTTAAAATGTGTGGATTCTGCCACCAACGCCGTTTTACCTGCAACCTCCGTTTCACAGGATTTACAGTAACATCGAGTCATTTTAATAACGGAGCCACTCGTAATCTTTAAGTCACTCTTCCTGAAAGGTTTCACGTTAAGCCTTATTTTCCGGTGGTGAGTTGCATTTAAATCCGGACCGTCGTTATGAATGAATACAGTAACATTGGCTGCAGTAGGCTCGTTCTCTTCATGCTCGCGGTTCGTTTTTTCACATTTTCGTGCTTTACATACCAATGTAGCACGGCAACAAGGAATGATTGACATTCATATTAGCCAATCTGTGGTCTTCGTCTTCATTAAACGCAAGAACTTAATGGTGAAATTTGATTGGTTATGTAATGTTGGAGATAACACTGAACCTGGAACAGCACACATCATACACAATCTAAATCAAGTCACACCACAACAAAATAGGCAGTCGCAAAAATGCTCCCAAATATATTTTAAGGTCGCACAGATTAAATTTCGGTTGCATATGCGACCAAAACAGTCGCAATTTCGAGCCCTGCTGTAACATTAGCTAAGTGTAGTTTTTGATACGCTTTAGCTATGATATGAACTAAGATGGGGCAGTTGTAGCCTAGTGGTTAGAGTGCCGGGCTTGTAACCTGAGCATTGCCGGTTCGAGGCTCACGACTGGCGGGTAGCGACTACACCTAACCCTAACCTTAACCCTAATTGGTAATTTTACCAATAATTTTAACCCATAATTTTTTCTTTTGTTGTTAACTTCTGAAACTGTTTACAATTTGGTTTTGTGTCCAATAGGTTCAAAATAGGTAAGACAATAAAGTTAATTCCTAACATTGTAAATTATGTCGTTCTCTCGTTTATCCAAAAACATCATAGCATTAATTATTGACACAGTTTTGTTGTCGCTGTAAAATTTTTAGCAAAGGTAATTCCTATTGTTACCAAGATGTATGACTTCAGTCATACTGCCCACTGCCACACTAATGCGAGTGTGATGTAACAAACTTTTCAAACAACTAGCATTGTTGCATATTTTTTTTAATGGACGAAATCTCTCGACTAAAGCTTGATTTATAGTTCTGCGTAGAACCTACGGTGTATCCTCTGTGTCAGCTTTCATTTATACTTGTGCGTTATTGTTCGCATTGATGTGCAATTACACATGCAGATCGCTACTAGGCAATATTTACGGGCATGTTACATTATCAAAGCAAAAGCCAAAGAAAGCAGCAGCTTGTTGTGTACGTTGTTTGAGAAGCGTCAACTGTGATCGAGGGAAAAAGACAGCTACTTTTGTTGCAGCTTGAGTTGTTAAATATCGCCCCCCCAAACTTTTGTTTTTACTGTCGTATGTGGAAATGTGACGCACATTTTCTTTACCTGTGGTTCTACAAGACCAATCAAAACGCTTGCGGTTACATTTTTGGAGAGGTGGGCATCAGACTACACCATAGGGTTCTTGCCTAGGCTACGGTGTACAATCGATGCAGAAGTATAAATTGGGCTTAAGGTGATGTACTAATTTATCTTAAAAGGGAGGATTCACTCCTGGTTAAGACCCAATGGAAGACACAGAGAGATTTACTGATCAGGACAGGGAGTTCCTCACTGAGGCACGTTAAGCAGCGGAGTACACAGCGCTAATGGCTGCAGGCCTGCATTAGCGAATGCGAGGGTCCGTGCTGTTGCACTGGGGGATGGGCTTCAGATCGCTGGAGCTGCTCTCATCTGATGCCATCAAAAGAATTGCTGCTTACATTGTTACAGCGTACAGCTCTGTGTAAATATCTCAGCGGGTTCATCCACCTGCACAGCTTGTGTTTACCAGGTTTCTGCTAGTTAATTGCTAGAATTTTTACAAATTTTTAATGTCTGATGGTAATAGTTACACACACACTCCACATATTAACAAACTAGAGCTGCGTTCATTCAGATTTTCCAAAGGCTTTACTGTACAGACTTAATTTGTGGCATCTGCTTAAAACTTTTCATTAAAGGTGAAGGCTTGAACAAGCAGTTTTAGGGTTTGTAAAGTGTTTCAGGCAGACCGAAAATACGGACTGAATTCAACATAAACATCTTATTGTGCGAAATTAAATAAGTGGCACCAAACTGGGACAATGTGCTGGGACATTATGTAACATTTAGGGCTGTGTTGAAAAAATCAATTCACCGATTCTGAATCGATTTTCATATTATTTTCTAAAGATTGATCCGTAACTCAGAGGATCGATTTATTGATTAATAACTTAAACTTGCCGCGTCATTGAATTAGGCGTGCCACGATTAGATCACTGGCTTTCGCGCGAGGTGGAAGGACATTAAAACAATGAACATGGCGGTCAGTAATGTTAAGCAAGCGGTTGTTTTGAAAACTCCAGAAATGCAAGTAGTATCAATATGTTGCATAACAGTACTGTAATTCAGGTAACAGCTGGAAAAAATGCTTTTTTCAAAAACACTAATCTAAATCTCAAAGATCGGATCGAATCGAATAATGATAATCGATTCAAGATCTTGAGAATCGGAATCGAATCGATCCTTAAAATTTGAATTGAAACACAGCCCTAGTAACATTATACTATGATGGTTAATATTTGGCTTATCTGTAGCCCAAACTTGTTAAATGAATATTTCACTTTCATAAAAAAATTCAGATCATTTACTTACCCCCATGTCATCCAAGATGTTTATGTCTGTCTTTGAACAGTCGTGAAGAAATTATGTTTTTTGAGGATGACATTTCAGGGTTTTTCTCCATATAGTGGACTTTATTGGACCTCAACAGTTTCAATACAGCTTCAAAGAGCTCTAAACGATCCCAACCAAGGCATATGGGTCTTCTCTAGCATAACTATCATCTTTTTTCCAAAAAAAAGAAGTACTTTTTAATTACAACTTCTAGTCTTGCACTAACAGCGTGATGCGCCAGCGCAACCTTTTGTATTACGTAATCACGTCGAAAGGTCACGCATGAGTGACCCAGTGTTTACAGCTGTGGAAAAAAGGACCATTCCAACGTTGTTGTATGTGGAACGATACTAGTAATGTCTTTGTGTCAGTTTGTTGTTTTAAATGGTCCACAAGCGTGCTTTTCACATATGTACCATGTGACCTTTTGACATGATTGCGTAATACGCAAGGTCGCGCTGGCGCGTCACTCGGCTAGTGCAAGACGAGGCGATATATAAGACCCTTATGCCTCGGTTGGGATAGTTTGTAGTAGGGCTGCAACGATTAATCGTGCAAATGTGCGTTTTCTCAGTGAATGAATTTGAATGAATTACGGTGAAATCCCGGCACATTCCAAAGCCAGGGGGCGCTCTCGGGCAGAAACTCCCTTTGTGCCACATAAGAAGTAGCATTACAAACGCTATTCCAGGAGATGTCTATAGGAATATTTATATCGCTGTTCTTCAAATTGTTTCAGGTATTTTCATGATAAATGAACATTATAAACGACTCCAACTCATAATGATTTTAGATTGATAAGGACCAAATTCCGTAGTACACGCAGAAGCTGTGCTTCAGTTCTGAATCGATTTCAGAGGCATTTTTAATCGTTTAATTAATCGTTGCAGCCCTAGTTTGGAGACCTTTGAAGCTGCATTAAAACCGCAATATTAAACTGTATTGAAACCTTAAACTGTTAAGGTCCACCAAAGTCCACTATATGGATATAAATCCTGTAATGTTTTCCTCAAAAAACTTAATTTCTTCTCGATAAAAAAAAAAAAAACAGGCATCTTGGGTGACATGGTTGTGAGTGAATTAACAGGATTGTTTTTATGAAAGTAGAGTAATCTTAAGTTTTTTGGTTTAAAATGAATCCGTACTGAAGATACGGATGTGAAAGTCTTGACTGCTGTGTATAAATAAATAATACACTTGGTTGCTTAATATTGAGCCACATTCGGTGCCTGGTGGATGTTAATCTCAGACCCTGAATTAAAGTCATAATGTGATTTCTCACTTAATTAATTTACTTTGTCTTCAGACTGATAAAACAAATGCATGTAAATTCTCAATCTACCTTTTGTTTTACCCCCCTTCTTCATAGATGGGTCTTTCGAATGCAAACGGCTCATTCGGGCAGCAGTACGCGCAGGGTTCGGTGCAGCAGATGACCAGCGGTGGACTAAACGCGCAGCTCCAGAACAAAGCGGTTCTCTCCAACAGCCTCCAGTCCACCCTGAAGGGTGCTTCCAGCGTGCCAAATCTGGTGAGTAACCACCCTCCCTCCACAACTGACTCCAGTTCAGTCCAAAGCACTTCAGGGCCTTTTTTGCTTCCGCACATCATATATGTGATCAGCTTCTCTTAATTTTTTTAGTATAGCTAATTGGCTTTTTGGTAACACGCAGAAAATGTGCTTACATGATCACAGCAGAAAATATACCTATACACGTCACAGCATAATGTGATTGTTGTATTTTGCATACTTAATACTTTTTAACATTAACAATTTAATTGTTGGGAGCAAATAGTTGACAAAAATGAAAAAATTATTTTTATATTTGCGCATTGATGGGCTGCAATAACTTATCGATAAAATTGATAATGAAATTTGTTGTCAACACAAAAATGCGCAAACAAACGCTGGCTAATAAAGGTTCAATTTCGTCCTTAATATAAGTGAGTTTATTTTAGTTTATTTGTTGTTGTGTTTAATATTGGTATGAACTACAAATTAAGTGTCTCTTTTTATTACTATGACAACGCATGTAAATCACTTCATATTATAATGGCTTATTTATTTTGTTAATAACGAATAATGTTCATTCTCATCAAGGTCTAAAGTTGATTAAAATTAGTTTATTAATCTGTGGCAAAATTTCCTTAAGAGCCCATTCCTGAAGACTCAATAAATTTTGTTTATTTCTTTTTTGATGTTTGACGAAATATCGCAAAGATAATGGTAGTTGATCTCTGTAGTAGTGTGTGGCTTTTTCAGTTTTAAAAGTAAAAATTTAAGAAAAATTTAATTGAGTAATATTTATGTTTTATCCGATTAGTCGATTAATTAAAAAAAAATCAGTCGACTAATCGATTATGAAAATAATCGTTAGTTGAAGCCCTACATTGATGCTTTTATTAGAGTTAATCAGACAACAAATTGGTAAGTAATATCTGCAGATAACTGTAGTAAGTAATGATGGCTAGAAATGATTTAAATTTTTAATTAAATCAAATGGAATTCGATGAAACGGTATATATATAACAGATACTAAAATCTGATTGGATAAACCAAGTTTGAACCTATTATAAATTGTTACACGGTGGTATGCTTTATGAAATAAATTATGGACTACCACCTAAAGTCAGTTTGTATTTTGTGTATTAATTTCCAAACTAAAATCTTGAGTCAAAACTACTGCAATAAACTTATCCTCTATTATCCCCAAGGATGTTATCATAACGCTGCAGAATGTCTTGTAACTAACCGAGAGATTGTTGTTGCTTTAACGCACAGTGAATCAGCAATAATATTGCTTCTGTTTAATCCAATCTCTCTCCTTCAGTTGCAGCAGCAGGTGCCCACTGTGGGCATGGTCCCGGGACAGGGGGGTCCCACAGCCGACCCAGAGAAGCGCAAGCTGATCCAGCAGCAGCTGGTCCTGCTGCTTCACGCCCACAAGTGCCAGCGGCGCGACCAGGCTAACGGCGATGTGCACACGTGTGCGTTGCCCCACTGTCGCACCATGAAGAACGTACTTAACCACATGACCCACTGCCAGGCAGGCAAATCTTGCCAAGGTAAATTAAATGCATTCTCCTTATTTAATTATAATTATGTCTGGAGCAATTGCTTAATTACAGTAAAACATGTTTTAATAAAACTTCAGAAGCAGTACTCATCATAATTTCACATCTTCGCACGTGCACACACCTTACTTTTTTTTTTAGCAATGACACAAATGAGTTTTTATAACTTGGAAATGTCAGTTGTGGCCCAGTCTGAAGTGTTATTAGCCCCTTTTAACATATTAATTCATAATGTATAATTGATATATATTTATGAATATACATTTTTTTGTTCACTTCTGCAGTGGCTCACTGCGCCTCGTCTAGACAGATAATCTCGCACTGGAAAAACTGCACCCGACATGACTGCCCGGTCTGTTTGCCCCTCAAGAACGCCAGTGACAAGAGAAACCAGCAACGTAAGTCACCATGCATTTAAAATCATCACTCTGTGAAACATTTTAGTTATGCTAGTGGTCAAAATTGACTTATTTCAGAAAGGACTGTGCTCATGTCGACTTGTTTGGGGCAATGGTTTGTTTTGGTAACCAAAGGTATCTCATTTAGTCCTTAAACATAGCCATTAACTGACCTGATTGTCACGAAACACCAGGTTGTGCCGGGGATATTGTCTCAAAATATTCATGGTGGTGTATTTACAAGTTTACCGTCATCTTGCTTTTTTATGGTGATTTGTCAGCAGATGTGCCACTCTAAAATCAAAAATGGTAACAGTTTACAATAAGGTTCTCTTTGTTAACTTCGGTAAATGAATTAGTTAACATAAACTAGGGATGCACCGAAATGAAAATTCTTGGCTGAAACAGAAAACTGAAAATAAAGAAACCAAGGCCGAAAAACCGAAACACTGAAATAAATTATTATGCCAATTATTAGTACAAATGCATTTATGGCTATCACTGTGTACTAACTTTACTAGGGGTGTGTGACAGATCACAAAACTCACAGTTCAGATTACATTACAGTTTTTGAGGCACGGATCGGATTATTTTTCAGATCAGCAAAAATATCTAATAACAAATAAAGAAATTACAAACATTTATAAAAAAGAACAAAGCTGCACATTAATAAGGGCTAACATTAGCATTAGGTACAGAAATCAAATTAAATGAGTCATAACACTGTCTTTATTGTATAAATTAAATATATTATTATTTTTAGAGCTATTTGTCTCTTTGTTAGACTTAAGTAGGTCAATTGAGGTTACTGTCTCTTTAAATAAGCAGAGACTGGTTTATGACTGTAATCTATACATACACTTAAGACATAAACAAATGTTTTTATTAAAAAAAGAATACTTTGGAGATAATTTTGTTTATATGTGCCCTGTCAATAACAAAGATTTTACGTTCGCTTGTTTACGTCTCACTCGTGTGTGCACTATTGAGGGCACTTAAACGCGCACGCACACAGAGAACGAAGGCGAATCCCAAACAGCGCAGCATAAAAATGTTACGTTGTTTTTCATTGCTTTATTCGGCACATGTATGTTAATGGACTATACAGTATGAGACACATTTGCGCGACTCTCTCTAAAGTTTACACATCAAGAGTTCTGATCTTTGAAGGGCGTACTCACTATGATGATCACGTCTGGACCGGACACAATCGCATGTGCCTCTGTGCGTACTTGAGCGCCTTTTTGCGGTTAAATACATCCACGCCGCATACATGTTGCTTCAGACAAGCACGTGCAGGTCGCGGTTTCTGTTTGCGTCATCACAACATTTCGGCCGTATTGTTTCGGTGATAAAAGTCTTTCGGCCAAAAGCCGAAAATGCTCTTTTGGGCCATTTTCGGCCGAAAATTTTCGTTTGCCGAATATTCAGTGCATCCCTAACATAAACTGACAATGAACAAATATAATTTCTCTACATTTATTTAAGGAATATTTAACTTTTGATGAAACAATTCTGATAAATTACTCACCCCCAGGTCATCCACGATGTTTATGTCGTCTTTGAACAGTCGTGAAGAAATTATGTTTTTTGAGGATGACATTTCAGGGTTTTTCTCCATATAGTGGACTTTATTGGACCTCAACAGTTTCAATACAGCTTCAAAGGGCTCTAAACGATCTCAACTGAGGCATAAGGGTCTTATCTAGCCAAACAATCGTAACAACAATAAAAACAATCAGCCATTTTAACCACAATTTCTCGTTTTGCACTAGCCATGTGATGCGCAAACGTGACCTTTCACAATGTAATCGCGTCGAAAGGTCCGACATGACTGTTGCGAAACTACTACTACTAGGGTCTTATTTAGCAAAACAACCGTAAATAAAAATAAAAAATTGTTACTTTTTTTAACCACAAATTCTCATCTTGCACTAGCTGCGTAATGCGCCAGCGTGATCTTTAATATTATGTAATCACGTCGAAAGGGCCCGCATGAGGTCTGCGAAACTACCGCTCAAGTAGCGTAAGGGTCTTGTCTAGCGAAACAATCAGGATTTTTGCCAATAAAAAATCTTTACTTTTTTAACCACAATTTCTTGTCTTACACTAGCCGCGTGATGTGCCAGTGTGACCTTACATATTACGTTATCACGTCGAAAGGTCCCGCATGATGTATGACACTGCTATTGCAAGATGACAAGTTGTGGTTAAAAAGTACATATTTTAAATTTTTTGGGGCAAAAATTACGATCGTTTATGCCTTCGTTGGGATCTTTTAGAGCCCTTTGAAGCTGCATTGAAACTGTAAACTGTTGAGATCCACTAAATAAAGTCCACTATATGGAGAGAAATCCTGGAATGTTTTCCTTAAAAAACATAATTTCTTTCCATCATTTCTTCATTACTAAAAAAACCCTGATAAGTAGCACAATATAACGCAGTAAAAACATTATAACATAATAATAAACATGTATAATAAAAACGGAGTTGACATACAAACTGGTATGGTCCAATACACTGACACAATTCTCATACAGTGTATATAAGCATTCAAAACCTACAGTAACGCAAAACCTATGCGTTAAAAAAGGTTGAATGTTTACAACATCATCATACACTTCAACTTTTTATCAAATTTCCTGTCAAATCAGATGCTCTTTAGATGCTGTTTTGTCACAGCATGTCTTTGCTGGACTGTGCCATAAATGAAACGCTATTGGTTATTTAAAAAAAGGGGAGGGTCTTCTCGATAGTTTCGTTGGCATCACCAATAATTCTGCACATTCAAAGGCACTTCAGTGGACCTTTAATGTTGTTATGAACAACCACATGCATTTTTAGTTGTATATACTTGAGTTTTTATGAGGCTTACTTCATCTTCAATTCATCTTAATTTTATTTAATTTTATATAGCAATTACCCAATAGTCATTGTTTAAATGTTGCGTGTGCAGCCTCTGCTGATGTATGAAGTTTGATGAGAGATTTTCAGATGAGTGCTGCCCCCTGTAGGTCAGCCGTTACCGCAGCGCTCTCAGTGTGCAAGCACGAAAGAGCAGCAAATTCCGGCAGGCAGCAGGCCTGTAATCTGACACCGCGGGGGAGGGGCTCCACCTCTCATTTATCAGAGTGGGTGGAGCACAGGGAGGCCCTGCTCTCTGATTGGCCAGGCGACAGCTGACTCGTTTAAATCCCCCTGTAGTGGCAACAGAAGCACGTTCTCTCCGTCTCTCGTGCAGTTCTGCTCTCTGCCACTGCTTTAAATGCAACGTGTATCTAGTATAGTTAAAACAATTCGATTGCTTGTATTTACATTTTAATAGAATATTACAAAAAATTTGTATTCAAAATATTTAATGAATTTAATATTAATATAAAAAGCAAATGTAAGGATGTTACTGTAATTTTACGGTGACTTGGGAGTGTTTAATGCAATGCAGCAATAGCACTACCATAAAAACCTAAAATATATATTGCATTTACTATTAATTATAATCACAATAAATAATAATTTAACATTTGAATATTGAATATTTATCAACAGGCTTAACCTTTTTTCCATCCTTTGGCATGAAAAATAGCTGTTTGATATCACCAGTGGTTGGATGAGAGGAAATTAATGGAAAGGCATTAACATTTTAAAATAATTTTTTACATAAACTTAAACATTTTGTGTTGACTTTACTGTAAAAATGATCATGGAAACACATCTGTTAATCAGCTATTTAAATTTTTTGATGTATATTTGTTTTGTCATTGCAGCGATGTTGAGCTCCCCCAACGCTGGCATGCAGGCTTCTCTAGGCCCCGTGGGCACCAGTCAGCCCGCTACACCGGCCATAAGCAGCGGCACACACATAGACCCCAGCTCCATGCAGAGGGCCTACGCAGCACTGGGCCTCCCTTATGGGAACCAACCGGCTACACAGGTCGGAGGGCAGCAGTCAACGCAGACCCAGCAGCTGCGCAACATGAATTTAGGTATGAACTTCACTTTGAATATGATTATTTTGAAATATTATGAACAGTTTAATCTTTCTTGTTCATTATTAACTTCATCTTCCATCATATTAAACCATTTAATAAACATGTCTTTTAAATGATGAAAAGAAACGTTGAAATACAGTTAATATATCCCAAAATGTGTCATCTGATGTGATCTGGAAGCAGTACAGTTCATCGCATGAAACGTAAGATTGTGCTCCTTTATCATGTGTAATCCCTGTCACACATTCAGGCCCTAACCAGATGAACATGGGCGGAAACGGTTTGGCTGATCAGACGACCCTTCACACTGATTCCTCTCTCCCTCCATCCCTCAGCAGCAAGTGAGTCTTTTCACCTTTCATCCTTCACCTTTAACCCCAACCATTCAGTTCCATAAAAGACAGATATTGGAGCAGTGTCTATAGGAAATGTTCATGTTAGATGGGAAGATGATAAATGTATTACACATTTGGAGTGATTTATGAATGCATGATCCCACCCCTACAGTCAAATGATGTCCGATGGGTCGAGCATGGGCGGCGCGGGAAACCTTCCCACCGCGGCACCGCTCTCCATGCCTGGCATGAAGAAGCCATGGCACGAGCACGTCACTCAGGACCTGAGGAACCACTTAGTCCACAAGCTGTGAGTCTGACAGGAAGTCATATTTTATCATAATAAAGTTCAGCTTTATTCACGTCCTCATGCTAAATATTTTTTTCAATCACCCCGCAGAGTTCAAGCCATATTCCCCACACCAGACCCTGCAGCACTGAAAGACAGACGCATGGATAACTTAGTCGCTTACGCTCGTAAGGTTGAAGGGGACATGTATGAGTCTGCCAACAGCAGGGTAAATTTGCCTAAACCATCTTGCTGATTATCAAACACCTGTATTTTTGTAATGCTGGCCCATTTTTTACTTAAAATGGTTTTGTATTAAGGACGAGTATTACCACTTTCTGGCTGAGAAGATCTACAAGATCCAGAAGGAGCTGGAAGAGAAGAGGAAGTCCAGGCTGTCAAAGCCACCCATGGGTGCTCAGGTTCCACAGCAGCCCGGCCTTCCACAGCCCAACGCTATGGGACCCACACAAGCCATCCGGCCACCAAGTTAGTATATTTATTTGGTGGCCTCTTTGTCTTCCATTGCATAGTACCCCACGGTTTAAGTCAGCTCACCTCACTTTGGCTTGGTTAGCCTTTTCATCGAGTTTCAGCGTGGGAGGTATTATAGGTGTGTCGTTATATTTGCGCTACTTACTGCTGTGACGTCATACAAGTGAGAGCGTTGTTGGAATGCTATGCATTCCCATATATTTATTTATTTTTCAGTCCGCCACAAAATTTAAATTGACCACCACAAATAGATGTTTGCACATCGCTTCTGTCACACATGACAGTTTCTGTACAAACACCCGGAGCGACGCGTTTGAGCATATATGTGGACGTGCGCGTCACGAATGTGCCGCCACAAACTCCAAGTCTGGAAAAAACTGTTATGGTGTTCCTGATTCTCAACCTGTCGATGTTTTTCATCATGTAAAGAGAGTTTGGGAATTTACAGCAAAGCACAGATGACAACAGGTTTGCTTGAGACAGCACAAGCTAGCATGAAGGTAAAGCTAATCTATTATATTATAGCGATAGTGCTGGTAGTGACCGATTCTTTCAGACCAATCAGTGATCTACAGTGTTTTTGCGTCATGTTTTGGTATCAGCTGGGAACCCCAACCGAGGTGGTACTAAAAGTATCTGGTACTATGTACTGCACCCAGTGTAAAATGCCCCAAATACCATGGGGTACAATGCAATGGAAAGGCGCTATTAATGTTTGGGTAACTTATTATTTGGGTGAAATTAATTAAATCTCAAAATATAACTTATTTTCACAGATGGACCCGTCCCTATGCCCAATGTGCCAAATCATTTGATGGCCCGCATGCAAGGCCCTCAAGGTATTGTCTTTTTTTTGTATTCAACTCGACTTGATTGATGAAGTGTACACGATGACACCAGAAATATTTATTTCTTTAGCGTTTTCATGTGTTTATTGGTTAAAATAACATTTATGTGCTGTTTTTAGTATTTAAATATAAGCTCCACAAGGCCTGACCTGCTTGCGCCTGTGTTGAGGAGTACGTTTATAATGTGTTTCCATTATCTTCTGCAGGGATGGGACAGTTTAATTCTGTGTCGATGCAGAACGTACAGATGTCCCAGTCCCAAGGGGCAGCTCCACGGGCTGTGTCTCCCATGACCCACCCTGGTCAGATGGGCATGGGCTCTGTCCCATCGGTAAGCATGGAGTCAGATGAATCTATAATGTGGCATTTTATAATTGTGGTTGTAGTGTCAGTAATACTGTTACACCTGTTTCCTGTTATTTACTCATGATCTACATTTTACAGTCCCTCCAGTTTTTGTGGTTCTATGATCGGAAATGTTGCAGTATAACTATTACAGTATTATTATAACTGACTGTTTATTTAATTATTTAAATAATTGAGATAATTTAATCTCAATCTTCTAATTAATCTTAATCTTCTTAATAATTTAATATTAGGCAAGCTATCCTAAGTAGAGAGAAATTGAGAATTTCTTGAAATTATTCGTCATTTTGATTGCATAATATATGCATACAGCTGAATGTTCATCTTATTGTTTTTTTGCAGATGGGTATGTCACCCTCCAGGATGCAACAGACACCAGGCATGATGGGAGGCCACCCAAACAACATGGTGGCCCAAACACCCAGTCAAAACCAGTTTATGAACCAGACGTCATTCTCGGCCTCATCCACAGGCATGAATGTGAATGTAAACCAGGCCCAGCAATCAGGACAGTCTGCCGTACAGGTAAGGAGTCCTCCTTGCTTTGATATTCTACAGTAACATGAATATCATTGGAGGCCACAGTAGTTTGAGTGTGTATGTGCTTTATCTGAGCCGGTTTGCCCTCCATCTCTCCTCTACAGCAGAACTCTAACCTGTCCCTGAATGCCGTGGGCTCCCTGGGCCCCCAGTCCACTCTGCGCTCCACCCCTCCTCCGCCCTCCACCCCTGCAGCCGCTGCTAACCTACAGCTGCTCCAGACCCAGCCTTCCACGCCGGCCTCAGCTGGGGGCCAATCCACGCCCACCCACATCCCCAGTGGTTTGCCCCGCCCTCCCTCTGTCCTGGGCTCCTCCCCTGCCCCTTCCCACCCGCTCACGCCCCTGCAGTCCCAGCCTGAGCCCTCCCTGCAGATGCAGCAGCCCAGTTCTGTGCAACCACAGCAGCCCAGCACTCCGGTGAGGATGGACACCAAAATACAGCCTCGTTTTACATTCATGACAACTGTCTTATGTGGCTACTCAAGGCGCTTGCTTTTTCTCACGCTTGACATTTTTTCACAAGTAAATTCTGAATCAGTCTAGTTTAAGCTGTATTTCCTTTAACCTTGAATAATTTTGTTTACTTTTGACAATGAATGCATGGCACTCTGCTTGTGTTAGCATCTGTGCAACTTGGTTGATGTTTACCTAGCGACACATTAATTTGCATCATCTTGCCTTTGATTTGGATCCATAACCTTGGAAAACATTGATTTTCCTTCCTTTTAAAAGTTTTGAGTACTCCCAATTCATTTTGCTATTCTTACTATACATGATTATGTGCTTCGTTGCATTTTGCACATCATTGTTTTTCCCCGCAGACCTGAACGATAGTTAAGAACCGCTTGACTTGATACATTTTCCTGTTTTGTATGTAGCTCTCTCAGATGGCCGCTAGCGTTGATAACAGAGTACCCACGCCTGCGTCTGTGGCGGAGAGTCACTCCCAGCAGGCTTTACCTGACTACCCTGCTGCTGAACCCAAATCTGAGCATCAGGAGGACCAGCAGGAATTTGAGTCCGGAAAGAAGCAGATTGAGGTCAAGACAGAGGTATGACAAAAAAATCATTAAACTATAACATTTATTTTTAGCCTAGAAATCTAGACGCACCCTAGCGGCCGCAAAATATATTTGCTGCCAGGGTTTAGTCTAGGCACTCACAATACACTTAACAGCTCCAAAAACCAAAATTTGGTCAGGCCAATCACATCGTGTGTAGCGTCTGTGGGGCGGGCTTAACATGATGACGACAGAGCTGCGACGGTTCCTACTTGAAAACAAAGAATGGCTGCTGCTGCTGGCGAACAGCTTTCTTTTGAAGCGGCTTTGGCCGCGACTCTTGAGGACTTAGACTTATGTTTTTCTTTGAGAGAAGAGCAAATAACCCTACTGAAGTCCTTTTTAAGCAAGAAAGATGTGTTTGTCGTTGCTCTGATTGGTCATAGCGCTATCCTATTGCGTGCAGAGGCATTTTGAGGGACAACCTTATATCCCGCCCCTTGCATTGAGCCGTTTGTGTGAAGAGTTGCCAGACCTTACATCTTGATGTAGGTCTGGCTAACCAGGCTAATTTATTTTATAAATTATACAGAAACATGCGTTTCTCCTAAGTAGCACAGGGAGGAACAATGTTTTATGGTTTCTAGGGCTGCATAATGATTAATCGCAACTAATCGTTTACAGAATAAAAGTTTTTGTTTACATCATGTATGTGTGCGTGTATTGTAATTGTGTATATATAAATGCACACACATAAAAATATATTTTTTCTTAAAATTATACATGCATGTTTGTATTTATATTAGGGCTGTCAAATAAAATATTTAATGTAGATTAATCGCATGATTGTCATGAGTCAACTCGTGATTAATCGCAACTTAAAGGCACATTTTTCAAGTTTTTAATACACTAATCAACATAAGTGTGGACAAATATGTATGCTTTATGCAAATGTAACTAAAAATGATAATTAAATAATTTATATTTTTAAGGTTCAAAAACAAAAGCACATATTTTTATAACCGTAATTCTGTCTACGTGTGCATATATCTCAATTTGTAACAATGTGCTAGACCTAGGGTCAAACGGAATTTGTGCGTGGCATTAATTGCACGTTAATAAAATTTGTGTTGTTAAAATAGATTTTTGTTAATTTGTTGTTATAAACACTTTAAGTTTGTAATAACAGGATAAACTCGATACACTTACATATAGGAAATAAACACAAACTTTTTATCTGCAAACGATTAGTCACGATTAATCGTTATATCCAGGAATAAACAGCAGTTTAACCAGCATAGATTTTATTAAAACATTTTATTTAGATGTAAAATGTCACATAGGGATATCTTTGAACGTTGTAAGTGTGGTGCAAACAACGCATTGAATTGTTTGCATAATAAATTGAGGATAATTAATCGGTTCAGACAGTAATTCAGCAATATAAATCAAAAGTGTTGTTTAAACTTCGGTCAAGAGCATTTTATGTGACCAGAGAAATCACAAATATCTTAAGTATTCAATGAATCACTCGTGTGGTGTTGATGTTACTTTTCATGTGTCGACAGGATGAAGACGTCAAACCTCCTCAAGTGAAGGAACAGCCAGAGACTGTTGAACTTAAACCGGAACCGATGGAGGCGGACGAAAAGAAACCTGAGTTAAAGACCGAGCCCAAAGAAGAGGAGGTGTCCAGCGCCAACAGCACCACACCCTCCGGCCAAGCCAGCCAATCACGGAAGAAAAGTAAAAACTTCATTTTGATAAACAATTCAGTTCAAATGTTTTTAACTTCATGGTTGATAACATCTTGATTGTTCCCCACAGTTTTTAAACCAGAGGAGCTAAGACAGGCCTTGATGCCCACTTTAGAAGCGCTGTATCGGCAAGACCCAGAGTCCTTGCCCTTTCGCCAGCCTGTGGATCCCAATCTACTGGGCATCCCGGTAAATTTCTATTCATTCTGTTTGTCTTAATATTCAGAGGCTAAGTAAATGATGAAGCTTTAATTTAAGTGTTTGATATAATTCACCATATATTTTTTATAATTTGCTATGTTTCTTAGGACTACTTTGACATCGTGAAGAACCCTATTGACCTTTCCACCATCAAGAGGAAGCTGGACACTGGCCAGTACCAAGAACCCTGGCAATACGTGGATGATATTTGGCTCATGTTCAACAACGCCTGGCTTTACAACCGCAAGACGTCCCGCGTCTATAAGTACTGCTCGAAGCTGGCCGAGGTCTTTGAGCAGGAGATCGACCCCGTCATGCAAGGTCTGGGGTACTGCTGCGGACGCAAGGTGAGTATTTCAAATAACGCTGACGTCATCGCATCACAAAATGTATGAATTGGCTGTACACACGAAACCTCAAGGGTGTCATGTTCAGATTTATCCACTCTGGAACCCAATTTTAAAAAATAGCGGTTTCCGACTCTTAAAATGCCGGATTCGTCTAGATGAAAACGCAGATACTGTACAAATGTTTTATGTATACTAGAGGTCTTATACCCAACCTGAAATGAGCTGAATAACTTTTAACTTGAACCAAAGGTGCATAAATGCATATTTTTTAAAGAATGGCTTGAGACGAACCCAAGAAAATAAGACCAGAGAAATGGAAAAGACCTTTGTCTGTGAATGTAATCATAAAGATTTGCATTATTTGTGTCCTCCACAGTACGAGTTTTCACCTCAGACGCTGTGCTGCTATGGTAAACAGCTCTGCACCATATCCAGAGATGGCACATACTACAGCTACCAAAACAGGTAACCGATGGCATGATCTATGATTAGAGAAATTAAAAAGGGAATGTTGGAGATTTGGACAGGGATGCACTGATAAATCAGGTTATTATCATTCACGCTCATTCATGTAGATGTGGGCCACCTTTAACTGACCCTATATCATACCTGCAAACTAGTCGCTTTTCGGCGAAAATCGCCGTTTTGAATTGAAAAAGGTCATCCACGTGAATCATGTAGATCCGAAGAGTTTTTGTTTTTTTTGGGGGGGGGGGTCTAAACTTCCCATAAACGGGAGTTTCAAAAACCTACTGCGGTCTGTTTCACAAAAACAATAAAAGCTCTTTGGTCATCACGTGAGGTCATCACAGTGTGGTTAAGGTTAGGATAGCCGATTGGTCAATGGATGGGAGCTGAACAAATGGGGTTACGTGAAGGGCGGGTCTTTGCGTTGCCAGCAGCTTCTATTAAAAGGCCTTGGCTGCATCAGCTTTCCCGCGGATTAAACTTTTCACGCTACCGCTACTGACACTGACGTTTGTTTTGAGGTTAGTTTTGAGGCACTTTGAGGCACTTTTGCTTGTCCGATTGCTGCAGGTTTTTGAAAATATAAGCCATTCTTGCTGCTCATAAAGGGTTTAAACATTGACATGCGCTCTTTTATATGTCAATGGCATTAATTAGGCATCGTTTAAAGGTGGAAATCTTACTGTTCAGATGCATACTAGTTCAAGATAATTTGCGATTTATAGATTTCACATCTGAAAGAAAGGGGTAACGTTAAGCGCGTTTTCTGTGCGTGCGTTTGTTCTGTGAATCACACGCAGAGGTGTAAAGTACTTAAGTAAATGTACTTTGTTACTGTACTTAAGGTTTTTTTTGGCTACTTTGTACTTTGTACTGAGTATCAAAAATATAAGCAACTTTTACTCTCTACTCAATTACATTTTTGATTGGGTATTTGTACTCTTTACTCCACTACATTTGAAATGACACTTAACGTTACTCGCTACATTGTTTATTCGTCAAATAAAAACGAGACGAAAGTGTCAGAGGGTGAAGATGGATAGAATCTGTGGTCGCGAGGTACGCACAAACACACAACTGAGGGACTTCATCTGGCGCCACGCAGGGCAATCCTATGATATCAAAATACTGCGAGAGCGAATCAAATACATATGGAGAAGTCTGGTCTCGCGGTACTTTGATGTCAAACGCTGAATGGCTTGCGTTGAGCCACCGTAGCGGGACATCTGCGTGCTGCGTATGCCATAAACTGTAGAGAAAAGTTCGCGTCTGGTCTGAGAGAAGAGATAAAGCGCAAACATATGGATGCATATCACATTTGCTTCTGTCAAGGGACCCTTTGTTAAACATGTGATGCTGCAATCAAAACAAAAGTGATGAGCGATTGCAGGAGGGCCATCCCGCACCTCAAAGGCAAGCACAAATGTTTACTCTGATGCTACTTTATTAGCTAACCTGAGCTGGTTGATATAACTTACTTTATAAGCCAAAATAAACCAGCGCTGTCCTGTACTGATTGCCTGAGTAACTTAAGTACATTATAAGATTGATAATAAGTGTACAATTTCACTGTCCTCACATTAAATCAAGTATGCTGTAATGTATTTACTGTAAAGAGGGATGCATGACTGAAGAAATGTAGTGCACTTAATGTGAGATAGTGGTGTTACGTCTACTACATGTGTTTTCAATTAATCTTTCAAATGAACAACTTCACGTTTTTAATATGCAAATTTCTGTTACTGTATATTAACTGTAACAACCTACTGGACTCTATACTGGAATTTTTGATATATTTAGATTATAACTTTTTTAGGATTGGCCTAAATGTAAGAATATTTGGTAACACTTTACAATAAGGTTGATTAGTTAACATTAGTTAATGTATTAACTAACTTGAACAAACCACGAGCAATACATTTGTTACAGTATTTATTCATCTTTGTTAATGTTACTTAATACAAATTTAAGCTTTAATTGTTTGTTCATGTTAGTTCAGAGTGCATTAACTAATGTTAACAAGATTTTAATAAAGTATTAGTAATTGTTGAAATTAACATTAACAAAGATTAATAAATGCTGTATTAATGCAGTTCATTATTAGTTCATGTTAACTAATGTAGCTAACTAATGTTAACTAATGAACCTTATTGTAAACTGTTACCATATTTATATAACAATAGTAAGGGGGGGGGGGGGTGCGGGCGCGTATACAATGTGTCACCTTTTTCAGCCCTTCTGAGTTTGCAGGTATGCTATATTGATTGCACAACAGTCATAAAGTCAGACTCAATGTTTAAGTGAAATTTAAGTACAATGGAAAGCAGTATATGGATCATCCTTGTAGGATTTAAACCTACAACCTATCAGTTATCAGTTCATCCTCCGTTAATTTATATGATTGTTAAACTACGGTGCATCACATGAAAAACTTCATCTTCCTGTGTGACTTCATAGCATGCGTCTTACCTTCATCACATCATCTCATTTCTTAGTTGTACTCCACAGTGATTGATTGTCTTGACTGATTTCTCTAGTTTTTTGTTCATTTTTCTTTCATGGGTTAGTTTACTCAAAGTCATGTTTGAGTTATATTTTGGGTGAACTACCCAATTGCATGACGTAACATCCCATCATTTGTTTTGATATGAATGCTAACGTGCCTTGCCTTGGCCTGTCTGCTGTGTGTTGTGTCTCTCTCCCTTGTTCTGCACTCTTGTGCCGCTCGCCGTGTGCCGGTTTGCCTGTGCTCTTGTGTGCCGCAGTTCACCCAAATATGGCCTTGTCGCCGACAGGTATCACTTCTGCGAGAAGTGCTTCAACGAGATCCAGGGCGACAGCGTCACCCTGGGAGATGATCCAGCACAGCCCCAGACGTACGTAGTTCCTGTCACCTTTGAGTTTTAAAGACGTAATAAGGGCTGTAAATCGATTTACGTATTTTTTTATTGTGATTGAGCTACATTTTTATTATCAGTCCGTTATTGACATTGTTACATGCATTGAGATGTGACCCTGTCTGTGATATCCAGGCTAACCTGATAATATATTGATGAAGCATCAAAGCTTGAGTTCGGTGCCAGTCAGTTTTAAAATAATGAATAGATACGTTTATAGCATGTAATAAATCTTGTGCATTGTTTTTTAGGATGATATCCAAGGAGCAGTTCGAGAAGAAGAAAAATGACATGTTGGACCCTGAACCGTGAGTCGCAAAATCTTTTATTGCGCTTTTCATCCGGTTGTGTTTGGGTATTATCTCATGGCAAGTTTAAATATCTTTGTGCATACTAAAACAACCTACATCACTTGCACTGCATGGTTTACTGTATCCCACAATGCAATGCATTAGAAAGTAGGGCTGTCAATGATTAATCGTGATAAATTGCATATAAAATGAAAGTTTGTGTTTGCATAACGTGTGTGTGTGTGTGTGCGTGTACTGTAAGTACTATGTATATATGAATACACGCGTTCATGCATGCATTTAACCCTCCTATTATGTTTGGGGACAAATTTTATATAATTTTTTTTGGCCAGTTTCCCGGACAGGGATTTGACTAATCCTAGACTAAAATAAATTTAAGAGCTGTCCAAACTGAAAACAGTTTGCACTGACATATCTTAAAATACATCAGTAAAAAGTAATGTTTTTAGTAAGACATGTTTGTTAAAACTACTTGTATTTCATAATTAAACTAAGGCCTAGTCCTGGCTTAAGATAATCCATGCCCGGGAAACCGCCCCATTAAATTCTATTATTCCCACAATTTTATTTTAAATTTGAGTTTATTTAGCATATATTTGGGTTAAATTTGAACCCAAACATTAAAAGTGTTGCTAAAATGTGAACATAACAGGAGGGTTAAGAAAAATTTTATTTATATATAAATTAGTTTTAATATATAATATAAAATGTGGGTATAATAAAAAGAATTCAAAATATATATTTTTTAAAGGGGTTGCATAACGATTAATTGCAACTAATCGTTTCCAGAATAAACATTTTTGTTGTTGTTGTTTACGTCATATTTGTGTATGTACTGTGAATTTATTTATACATAATTATTATACACACGTGCATGTATATATTTAAGAAATATTTACATGTGCATATACATTTTTATATTTATATATAATTTATATTGCATATAAATACTTAATATGTAAATATATTATTTCGTAAAATGATACATGTACTGATATGTGTGTATTTATGTATAAATAATTATTTTATACAGTACACATGTGCGCACACACACATGATGTTAACAAAGACTTTTATTTTGCTTGCTATTAATCGTTATGCAGCTCTAATTTTGTATGCGATAAATCACAATTAAAGGAACAGTATGTAGGATTGTGGCCAAAACTGGTATTGCAATAACAAAACTTGTGGATAAAACTGGTACTGCAATCACCCAACTAGTGGCCAATACATAAAATGACAACATAAACATCAGTTGAGGGCTCCACTTTTTAAATGACAATATCCTGGCCAGACCACTGTTGTCAGTGATAAAAGTATTTGAAATGAAAATGATTTCTAAATGTCTAGTGACATATCAGGGCCATTTTATGATTAATTGATATAAATTTCTTACATACTGTTCCTTTAATCGTCGACAGCCCTATTGGAAAGGCGTACTTGGTATTTTACAACAAATAAAATGCAACTTACAACAGATGCTTTAGCATAGGTTACATCCTGAATTTAGAAACATTACCTAAATTATTAAATGTGTATATATCGTCTTTCCCACAGCTTCGTTGAATGTAAAGACTGCGGCAGGAAGATGCATCAGATCTGCGTCCTGCATTATGATGTCATCTGGCCAACAGGGTAAGTGATTTATCCACCTGTACTCCTGCAGTTCACTGTGAAGTAACGTGACGTTCCCCTCACGCTTGTTGTTGTTCTTCCCCCAAAACAGTTTCATCTGTGACAACTGTCTGAAGAAGTCAGGAAAAACGAGAAAAGACAACAAGTTTTCTGCTAAGAGTAAGCACCTAATTTGTTATTTATACCTCTAGCTGTCTGCTGCAGAGTAAAGTAACCCTGTGTGTTTGTTTGAATTCAGGGTTGCAAACCACACGGTTGGGCTCGTACATTGAAGACCGAGTAAATAAGTACTTGAAAAGACAGAGTCACCCTGAGGCCGGAGAGGTGTTTGTGAGGGTGGTGGCCAGCTCTGATAAGACCGTAGAGGTCAAACCCGGGATGAAATCCAGGTACAGACACTTGAACGAATGTGCAATTAAAAGATTGTGACACATTTTTTTTGGTGTGTGTGAGATTTTTTGCATCATATCATTTCTCTGCAGGTTTGTCGACTCGGGGGAGATGTCAGAAACCTTTCCATACAGAACCAAAGCACTTTTTGCATTCGAGGAGATTGATGGAGTGGATGTGTGTTTCTTTGGCATGCATGTCCAGGAGTATGGATCCGACTGTCCTTTTCCCAACACCAGGTAGTATTTAGCTCAAATACTGATTGGCTCGAAAACAAAAAGTAAATCATGTCTTGAAAAAGCTAAATATACCACGTGCACTTTTGTCTTTTCAGACGGGTATACATATCATATCTCGACAGTATTCACTTCTTTAAGCCTCGGATGCTAAGAACTGCAGTTTACCATGAAATTCTCATCGGTTACCTGGAGTATGTTAGGAAACTTGGGTAAGTTAAGTACCACATTGATAAATGTTAGCATTTACTCAAGTTTCACATACAATAAATTGTTATAACTTAAAGTCAACATCAACTACAAATAAGCCATTCATAGATTTATTCCCCTGAAAAGTATTTACTCTTAATAAGTCTCCTGAAAAAGCAGTATTGACTTATCCATAAGTTAAGATCATGACTGATTTTAAGTGCCATCTAGTGGTGAGATTGCGAATTGCAACAAACAATTCACAGCTCACCCCTCCCTTTCGAAACGCATAGAGAAGCTACGGTACCTCCCACAGGACACAGGATGTCGTCTTGTGCACTAATAGAGATTTTTTCCATCCACAGGTATACGACTGGCCACATCTGGGCCTGCCCACCAAGTGAAGGTGACGACTACATCTTCCACTGTCACCCTCCTGATCAGAAGATTCCCAAGCCCAAGAGACTTCAGGAATGGTACAGAAAAATGCTGGACAAGGCTTTTGCGGAAAGAATCATTAATGACTACAAGGTAAGTTATAATAAATGGCTTTTCGCAGGTTTGACCTCATCTGATTTTCTGTTGGCCTATCTCTATTGATATTGGTTTAACATCTTTTAGACTTCCTGACAGATATGATTCACTAAATGACTTTGTGTTATACAGGACATATTCAAGCAGGCCACAGAAGACCGGTTGACAAGTGCCAATGAACTGCCCTATTTCGAAGGAGATTTTTGGCCTAATGTTCTCGAAGAGAGCATCAAGGAGCTGGAACAAGAGGAGGAGGAGAGAAAGAAGGAGGAGAATACAGCATCCACTGAGACGACAGAGGTTAGTCAGAGAGCCAAACTGTGATTGAAAACTTATAGTAGCTTTAGCCTTTCGTTAAATATGTCATCCATTTCGACAGGGAACTCAAGCCGACAGCAAGAACGCCAAAAAGAAGAACAATAAAAAGACCAACAAGAACAAGAGCAGCATGAGCCGCGCCAACAAAAAGAAGCCTGGGATGCCGAATGTAGCTAATGATTTGTCCCAGAAGCTTTATGCAACAATGGAGAAGCACAAAGAGGTTGGTCCTGATTCATTAGGTACATGGATAAAATAGCGTTTATGCTGCAGGACTTAATGCTAAATTTTTTACGTTCTAAATAAAATATAGGTCTTCTTCGTGATCCACTTCCATGCTGGTCCAGTGGTCAACACTCTGCCTCCAATAATGGACCCTGACCCGCTTCTGAACTGCGATCTGATGGATGGCCGTGATGCATTTCTGACGTTGGCCAGGGACAAGCACTGGGAGTTCAGTTCTTTACGTCGTTGCAAATGGAGCAGTATGTGCATGTTGGTGGAGCTACACAATCAGGGCCAAGACCGATTTGTGTACACATGCAACGAGTGCAAGCACCACGTAGAGACACGCTGGCACTGCACCGTTTGCGAGGTCAGTTCTTTTTTCATGGCTTTGAACCGTTTGGGTTACTGTTCCCTATTTAGCTAATTGTTTTTGGATGTAAGGGTATGGCATGGCCAAATAGTTAGGAGGCCTAAGCTCTGAAACTGATAGATTTCAGGCTAAAATCTTTTTTTATACAATTGAGCAACTACTTAACCCTAGGTTGTTCTATTAGGCCTTTAATATTACCAGAAAGTGTAAGGCTAGTCTGTGGATAAAACAAATTCTTCCTGCCTTAGTTATGCAATGTTAAGTGAGAAATCTATTCTGTGAAGTATTCTGAAAACAATATTTCCACTTCTGATTTCTTTCAGGACTTTGATCTATGCATTAACTGCTACAACTCCAAGGGCCATGAGCACCAGATGGTGAAGTGGGGTTTGGGCCTGGACGACGACAGCAACAACCAGGGCGGCGAGGCCAACAAGAGCCCACAGGAGAGTCGACGCCTCAGCATCCAACGCTGCATCCAGTCGCTGGTGCACGCCTGTCAGTGCCGCAATGCCAACTGCTCTCTGCCGTCTTGTCAGAAGATGAAGAGGGTGGTGCAGCACACCAAGGGTTGCAAGCGCAAGACCAACGGAGGCTGCCCTGTGTGCAAACAGCTGATTGCATTGTGCTGCTACCATGCCAAGCACTGCCAGGAGAACAAGTGTCCCGTGCCATTCTGTCTCAATATCAAGCACAAGCTGCGACAGCAGCAAATGCAGCAACGGCTGCAGCAGGCGCAGATGATGCGCCGGCGTATGGCGCTCATGCAGGGCAGAGGAATGCCTCAGAGTCTGCCCTCCCCAACTACCTCAGCAGGTCCGGGGACACCCAACTCTCAGCAACTGCAGCAGCCTAATACACCCCAGGCCCCACAGACGTTGCCCAGCCAGCCCCAGCAGCAGCAGCAGCCGCCGCATCAGAACGTGGCTGGTATGGTGCAGGCATTCCCCAACCAGCCGCCTACGCCAGGGTCCCAGGGAAAACCAGGACCACAGTCCTCACCTCTGCCCCAGCAGCAGTCTCCTCTGCCCATGCCGCCGCAACAACAGCCACAACCCTCTCCACAGCAACAGGCCGCAATGAAGGTTGCAAAACAAATCCAGATGATGACCAAAAACAAGCAGCTTCAACAGCCGCAGCAGCCAGACTATAGAATGAATATGAACGGGATGCCAATGAATCAACAACCCCGCATGATGCCTAACATGCAGATGATGGGCCCACGTGGTCCTCAGATGGTTCAAAACATGCAGCCTGGTCAGTGGGCACCAGGGATGCCAGTGCCCATGCAGAATCCACAGGCACCTCCACCGCAGCAAGTTCCCCCTCAGCAGATGGCTATGGCCCAACAGCAGCAGCCTCAGGTTACGCAGACGCCCCAACAGGCCCAGCTTATGCAGCGTGCAATGATGCAGCAGCCGCAGCGGCAGATGCAAGGTGTCATGCCTCCTCAGCAAGCGCCACCACAGGCCCCTCAGCAACAGGGCATGCAGCAAAGAGGACTGACCAGCAGTATTGCCCCAGGAGCATTGCAGGACCTGCTACGTACTTTGAAGTCACCGAGTTCCCCACAACAGCAACAGCAAGTCCTAAATATCCTCAAGTCAAATCCCCATCTCATGGCTGCATTCATCAAACAGCGGACTGCAAAATACCAGTCTAGCCAGCCACAGCAAGCGCAGCAACAGCAGCAGAATCCACAGGCAATGCTCGCAGGTCAGCCAGGAATGCCGAACATGGCTGCCATGCAGGCCGGCGGCGTGCCGAGACCCGTCATGCCCCCTCAGCAACCTCAACAGGCCGCCACCCAGGCCATGGCCGGCCTCGGACCCCAGGCACAAATGATGAATGCCGCAAACGGAAACCAACAGATGTTCCGTCGCCAGGTCATGCGTCAGATGCCTCCCGGACCGCAGAGATTCCCGCAACCAGGCCCGGCTAGTTACTCTCAAATCCGAATGCAGCAACAAATGAACATGCAGGGAGGTGCCGGGCCTATGGGTCAGATGCCACCCATGGCTCAAATGGGCCAGTCCGGCATGAGCATAGAAGCCCAGCAAAATTTGCTGCATCAGCGCTTGGTGCAGCAGCAACAACTGCAGCAGCAGCAACAACAACAACAGCAGCAGCAGCAGATGATGAAGCAGCAGATGGGTTCGCCAGCACAGGCAACTTCCATGAGCCCTCAACCCCATATGCTTGCTGGGCAGCAGCAGGCCATGGCCAACACGTTGGGCAACCAAGTGAGGTCCCCTGCCCCGTCGCCCCGTCCCCCCTCCCAACAGCAACCACATTCCAGTCCGTCCCCACGCATGCAGCCCCAGCCCTCGCCGCAGCACTCCGCTTTGCACTCCAACTCCTCTCATCCTAGCCTGGCGGGGCCCATGCCCGGTCCCATGGACCAGGCTCACTTGTGCACACCCGAACAGAGCGCAATGCTTCCTCAGCTGAACGCGTCGAACAGTGGAGGGTTGACCAACGACTTGAGTATGGTCGGGGACACCACGGGAGACATGTTAGAGAATTTTGTAAAGAATTTGTAGCATTAAAAAGACTTCTGTAAGGAGAGACTTGTGTTTTCGGCACATGTTGTACTGAAATCAGAGACGTCGGCAGAAAGGCGACGAGGTAATGGACTGTACAAGGTTTACACAACCGATGGACTGCTTTTCTTCCGTGTTGGAGGGATTAAAATAACTATTTAAAGAGCAGAATCACAAAGGGTTTTTTTCTTGGGAGGGATGGTCCGACCAGCTGTAATTCAATCCTGGTTCATGCGTTACGTTTTTTTATGATTATTTTTTCTTTTTTTTTCTCGGGGAGGGGTGTTGTTTTGAAACATGGACTTTTTAATGAAATTTCTCAAGGTAAAATATTTGATTTTATTATCGAAGACTTTCGTTTTGTATGTTTGCAAACTGAAATGCATTTTTTTTCTGTGTGTGTGCATGTGTGCTCGTTTAGGGACTGTAAAATATTGTGGTGTGGAATCAGGATCAATCCTCATTCCCATCTGATACGTATTCACACTTACCAGGTTTGGAAAAGGACACGCAGCCTTTTTCTCTCCGGACTGTGGAGTTTGTACAGAGGACCTGTATTCATTTGTACAGAAAGGAGCCTTGGCTACTGCACACACACGAACACGAGCAATCTGTGAAAATTGCTCTTATTTTTCAAGGTGCCCAAATGCGTTAATTTATTGGCCTGAATTTAGTAGTCGTTGCTTAAGATGTAGGAAAACGTTCCTCTTGTTTTCTTGTTTGATCTCTGAAACATCGATGATGTCCCCTCCACCTCGCTTATGAGGACGGAGTTTCGTCTAACTGCTGATTTCTTCAAAGAGTTCTTCAGTCGACCTTTTTCTTTCTCCATGAAACTTGAATTGAAGGTGAACGATTCTTTCATGTAAATCATGCAGCTCGGTGACACTGTAAATAAAAGGAAAAAAGAATGAGATCGCTGTATAAACTGGTTAAGAACTTGTTTCGTACTTATATACAATATTGTTAAATAAACTGTGTGCAACAGACGCCTTCTCTTGATTTTTACTCTCTGTGAATTGTTGCTCTGAATCTGAACAGTTCATGATCTAAATAAAATGTAAACCTGTGTCCTGACAAGTTGTTCAACCAAATATCAGCAAGGCCATATGTGCTATAGGTAATTATTCCTTCAGATGTTCAGTAGCTACCTCAGGATGCTGAAGAGTGTGATGATAGCAGAGTGAATTGAGTCATACACGTGATTCGAATCTTTTGATTCTATTCACCAAAAAGATTCTACCAGGTGTTATTTTTGTGTTACGAGCAGCACTTATCATCTATTATTTAGAGGTCGTAAATTGTCTACAAATCTATAAAAAGGCGGAGAGTTTGAGAATGTTGGCAGTTTCTCCGCTGGATGGATGGATAGAATTAATCGAATGGCATACGCCGAGTTTTAGTTTCATTATTACATCATTTTAATTGTGGATGGCCGCCGTCGATCGTTTCTTTCCTTCAGAATGAGATTGACGGTAGACATGCAGCTTTTTGTTCAATCGGATGAACATAAAGTTGTGGATGTAATTGTTTTAAGAAATAAACTATATTTGAAGAAATAAGCAAGTTACTTATGTGTGTGGGACACCCATACACCGATGCCGCATTGAGCTCTTGGGCCCGTTGCTGGAATACGTTAACGAGTCCGCCATTTTGGTGAGGGCAAAACAACAGAAAAAAGTGAACGGCCGGTGCGGCGTATGTGTATAGGTGTGTTCGAGTTTCTCTTACACAGAAATGAACCGGTTTTTAATAGTGTAAATTCCGCAATAATTGGCAAGCGTTACTTGCAGAACCATGGGTTAACCGTGTTTTTTTTTTTTTGTGTAAAAAATAAACATGGTTTGTGGTAACACATGCAAAATACCTTAACATTTGCTAACAGGCCTTAACACATTTATTGCCTTTGTATTTAAGTATAAGTAGAGTGCCACTTTTTGTTCAAACTCTAGTAAAACCAGGATCGTGCGGAGCTGCGCAGATCGATTGGAGTATGACGTCAAATTACCGCGAGAACGATTGAAATGCTGTGCCAGTAATTAGTAGATTTGCTTTATTAGCAAAAATTGTATGTAGTTGAGTCAGAAAGCAACATTAAGACGATTTAAAAGCTTTACTGAAGTGCAGTTGGACAATAAAAGTTACGTGGTTTACAAGTCCTGGACTAAATTTGCCAGATTCACTAGATTCGCACAGCTAAGTAATCATCGCGTGAAAGTTTCATTCAAGTAAACTTCATCGGTAAGTCAGTCGGGTTTTATTCTAATTATATACTTGTGTTAAAAGCACACTGTTCATTTCATTGAGTTGTTGCTTGTGGTGTTCCGGGTGCTTTGAACTATTATTACATAAATTAAAAATATTACGAATGTTTTTATTTGTTTTCATGTTTATTTTGCTCTTTGTAAAAGGGAACAGCCAACAACTTAAAAGGCCAAGAAGCAAGAATCAAAACAAACGATATGCAGGTAAATGCATAAAACGTGCCCTACCAGAACCGATTACTGATTATTCTTGCTGTTCTTTTAATTAAATGTTTTGGACTTCTTATAAACAGATTTCTATCCTTTATATTTTTGTGTAAAACAGAATAAATGTTACAACTAAATACCAGAATATTAAATTGATGCAGATTTTTCGGTTTTAAAATCTAATGGTGCAAGAATCAGCTTTACTGCGCCCCCTGCTGTCTGAATAACGAAACTACAGATTTCACAATCTTGTGTGAAGGATTTTTTATCAGACTTTATGAAAGCTATATAATTTATAAAACGTATAGTATCCCAGTTGAAAAGTGCACCAAAATGTACTTAATTCAAGTTTATTTAATATATGTACTATTTTCATGCACTAATTTTATACTTAATATAAAAGTAGTCTAGTTGTTTTTAAATAAACTTATGAACATTCAAGCTTACTTAACTGTGCAATTTTGAGGCACCATTTATTTCAGTACACTAAAAATTAATGAAAGTATTACCTGTATTTAGTATTCCTTTAAGCAAGGGGTGCTTTTTCTACCAAGGGCCAAAAATCAAACCCGACTGAGAGCCGTGGGCCGAAAGTAAATGTTGCTGTGTTATATTAAAATTAAAGTTACCCTGATTCTCCTAATTTATAATTTTTTTAATATTTAAAAAAAAGCCAACATTACTCCGTTTTGCATTACTAATGCAGTTTTATTTTCGATTTAGTTGAGTTTCATGATGCATGCTATTCACCATCAAGTATGCATGTATAAAAAAAATCACTTTAATTCCTTGCATTTTATTTCAGTTTCAATTTTGGTAATGTACAAATAAAATTAAAATGGTTAAATTTTAGAAAATGTTTAATTAGAAATATGAACATCTGCATCATGACATTTATCCTTTTTCCTTATCTCACATGGCATGGGATGATAGGCCAAATTAAAGGTTATTGCGGGCCCTAGTTTGGGCCTCTCTGCTTTTAAAGGACTACAGAAGTTAAACTATACTGGTAATTAATTTATTTGTAGAGTATAACTTTAAAAATATTATCCATGTACTAAAAGTTTACTAGCAAAGTCTACTAGCTGGTATATTTTTTACTAAATTCAAGTGTACTTTATTTTTGCTTGGGATGCCTTACTGTGTGATTTGATTAGTTTTATTATTATGGTAACAGCTTTTGTGAGCTCTTATGTATATTAAGAAGAAATGGAAAAGGACCGCCTTTGCAAAGATGAATGCAAAGTATAATAAAAACAGCGCACCTTCAACATTCCTCTTAAAAATAAAGGATCAATTAAATTTCTTACATTTTCCTTTTCCATTACAGATTTTTCTGTGCATGTTTAAGGTTCTTTATAAAAGTATACACCTTAATTTAAAAAAAGTTAAAATAAAAGCTGCACTAGTAATAATTTTTCCTTTAGTATCAAAAACAGAAGAAACACTTTTACCATTGGCTTGACTTTGTGAGTTTAGAGTCTCAAGAGCACTTGATTTTTTTATTTCATGGGTAGAAACTACACACAAAGCTGTTACTGGGAATTACATAAAGCTAAATATTGTCTGGATACACGGAAATTAATTTGCATTTACAAGCTACAAAAAAATGGTCAATGAAATGTTTGATGAGGACATGTGGAACGTAAGATAATAAACCAGTAAATCAGCTGCATTTAAACCCTAATAAACATAGACATTATCTGACCTTTAAAGTAATTTACTATTTTACAAATGATTGTTTCTATTCAAAGAAAACCTCCTTCCAAGTTACTTTCAGTATTCATCGCCATCCATCGCACACAGACAGATGGCAAAAACTGCATCTTGTCAGCATGTAAAATGTGACTCCACCCAAACTACAGATATCAGAGTCTTTATAAATAACTTTAGTTTGAGTTTAGGCTGTGATGTGGTGATGAAGAGCTGTGCACAGCTCCAATGATGTTAAAACAGAGTCCAGCAGAGTCAAATGCAGTGTGGGCTTCAGTGTTTCTCCAAGGCTTGTGTGAGAAGTTTATTCAATCTAGAAATCATCGGACGGGGGTCTTCATTCAGTCCAGCGGTGATCATTGCATTGTCATAGATCTGGAAATTAAACATGTATTTTAACACAATGAGGCATTAACCGACTGTATCATTCATTTACTTACTATTAACTAATAATAATGACGATAATAATATTGTCATGTGCAGGTCATGGGTTCATCTCACCTGATCCAGAAGCATCTGTGCGAGATCAGGGCTTGAGTCCTTCAGATCATGAAGTTTCTTGATGAGGTCGTGTCTGCAAACCAAAGATTGAAATTAAAGGGGGGTGTAGAGATATTTCATGCATTCTGACTTATGTCCTCATGCTAAACATAGGCAAAGTGACAAAAAAGCAGTTGAACGTGTGGCAGAGTATTTCTGTACCGTATCTAGAAGGTATTTTTGAACATGAAAGATTCATATGTAACAATCTTGCTGTATTTCTTTTATGGGTAATTTTAGTGCAGGAAGTACAGTGGAAGTCCTTATATGGGCACTTTCACTGGAATAGGGCACGCACACACCAACCAAGACCTGACGCAAAATCAACATCACTGAAGAAGTGTCGTTGTTTGTGAGGAAAATTTAAGTTTGTTCAGCTTCCCAGCATTATGTAAACAATAGATATAGTTTGTTAATCCAGTGAAGGAGCAGAGTTTGCGTATGTGTTTGTTTAACGCTGGATTTTTTTTAAATTGGGCGGTCCCAACCGGGTCAACAGGCGGTAGGTAAAACTGCATTAAATGCCTGCATCTTGTTTGCAATCATCGCGTAAGTGCATTGCATATAATGTAAACAACATGAACGTGCAGTGAATCATAAGTTATCTTAAGATAGTGGGATAATGTTTTGGAAAAAAATCTGTAAAGTTGATCTGTCTTTTATAAATCCAATAAAACTAAAGACTCTTTGGATATATGACAGATGTAATACTACTCTATAGCTACTCAAGATTAACATGAGATAAGCAGAAACGGCATGTGTTGTGTGAGCTTTAAAGAAAAACACAAGGTTGAAAGCTTTCACTTCATCTAAAACAAAAAAACTACATTTACCCCTAAAGCGTATTTCGAGATGTCCAAATTTTGTTTGTATTCCCAATAGTTACTGTAATACATAGATCATTGTGTTGTGTTAATACTTAAATCACCATAAACGCTGTACAACAAACATAACAATGACAAGAAACAATACACAAGCTAGCATATGTTATTTAAAGGGATAGTTCACCCAAAAATGAATATCCTAAGTTTCGTTATTCTGCTGAACACGACAAAGGCACCCATTGACTTCCATAGTATTTGTTATTCCTACTATGGAAGTCAATGGCTGCCATCAACTGTGTGGTTACCACCATCATTTATCAATATAATCTTCTATTGTATTTAACAGAATAAAGAAACTCATTCAGGTTCAGTACAACATGAGGATAAGTGAATTATGAAAGGATTTTAATTTTGGGATGAACTATGATTTTTATTTAATTTAAATAATATAAATGCTAGCTCAGTTTCTTGTCTTTATGTACTGAATGTGTTTTTTAGGGTTATGTACCCAGTATTGATCTCCAGTGTGGGCTGTAGTATCTGCGCTCTCTCCTCTGAGCTGCGGGCGAGTTGTTGTGTGCGCAGGAAGTGACGCGCGGCGCCCATCTCCAGCACTGTGATCATGGCCGGGTGCGTGTCCAGACGAGGGGTCACCTACAGAAGATGAGGTACCAAACGTTACTCTTTTACATTGGAGACATTATTTACTTTACCTTTTGCATATCATTAACATTAGGGCTGCACGATTAATCGTTTTTTAAACCGAAATCGCGATGTGAATGGATGCGATTTTCGAATCGCAAGAAATGCGATTATTTCGATTCAAAACTATTAAATATAACAATCATCTAGTACGCAGTTTTTGACAGTTCGCTTCATGCGCATTTTACGTTTGATGCAGTTTAGACCAATAGAGTGCATGAACACTGAGGTGCTGACTACACGTCATCACATCATTTGGAAAACATGAGCGCGAGCAGCAGTTCAACTCCTCAACAAAGTGTACGGCCATATGATTTCCGCGATGCGGAAAACACGGACAGAATCGCGAAATGCATACAAATGGAATTAACTGCACAACGCGGAATGTCATGAAGTTGGCAGATTTTGGATTCAGTCATTTTAAAAACGCATTATAACTCATTAACCGGCAAATGAAAGGACAGAAATGCGCGAAAACATTTCCCTTTTGTGTAATGTTGGACTTAAAGAAAGGTGTATATACGTCCGTTTCTCGTCATGCATCGCAAACAATGACAAGCGCCTCATCAGACTATAAGCAGGTTTCATTAAAGCCCGGAACACAGCAGACGAAACAGGTACATTATACTTTCTTGCACGCGCACATCTGCCCCGCTTTGAATATTTACAGGCATGAGGGTTCATGAAGCGCGCACACAGAGAGCAGTCAGCACACGCGTGATCACTAAACTTAAGTTTTCTTTCAGCTGGATGTTTATCAGTACATTAAAGCAGAGCAGTTTTAAAGCTGTCTTGTGTCTTAAAGTGACAGTAACCTGGTGCTTTCTGTGTCAGAAATGTTTATTACACACCAAAAATTAAAATCACTCCTTACTCTTAACTGAACAAGCTTCTGCAGCTCCACATTTAAAATCCTACAGTGAGGACTGTGCAGTCTTTTATTTGTATTTTTTGCTTATGTTAAATCATAGATTCTAATAACTAATATATTTACATTTATTACAGATGCCTGAAAAGTAAAACAAGATGAGTATAGTCTTATGATTAAAAGAAAAACTAAACATTTGCTTGTCAGAAGCATTGTTGTAGTGACAGCCAAAATACATTGGCCTATATGTTATTTTAAATAAAACTTTCAAAAAAAAAATTTAAATTGTATTTTTTTTAATGTTCTTAGATTAAAAAAAAAGTTTGTCTGCAGAATAGCAAAGTCCTGCAGACAACTTGGTACAATGTTTAAGAGGTTTTAAATAAACAGTAGCACAGCATCTTTCTTTGGTGCTATTAAAACCACCACAACAAACCTGGATGTACCTCTTTTATTATATACTAATGAATCGCACTTTAAATCGCGAATCGCAATTTTGATCAGAAAAATCGCAATTAGATTTTTTCTCCGAATCGTGCAGCCCTAATTAACATGTAGTAATACACACTTACACACCAAAGGAAATGTAAAAATGTGAATAGGAGCTCTTTAAAGCATGATTGGGTATTTTTGTTCACAATATTGAAATTTTCATCAATATCGTGCAGCACTATGAAAATGTATTTGTAAATGCTGAAATTACCATAAAATAAGATAATAGATAATAATAAATGCTATAGAAGTACTGATCATTGCTAGTTCATGTTAGCCAATGCATTCACTAATGTTAACCAATACAAACTTATTGTAATGTGTTACCTAAATGTTTTTAATTTATTAGTCAATCAGAATGAATGAAGACTGTGGGTGTCAATGATAAGCAGGTGAGGTGAGTGTCTCTGTAAATGTAATAACCTTGATGTTGGTGACTTTCTGTCCGAGGGAGTTTCTCATCCAGGCCATCAGATCATCAGCCTGCTGTTCGGTTAACCTCTCAGACTCTGATCAACAGAAATTAAATCATCAGTGTCTCAAAACCAAACATGTATCAGTTGCATCTGTCCATATACTTTAAGGAAACGTTCACCCAAATACGAAAATTCTCATAATTTACTCACCCCCTAGTTAATGTATGCATGTTTGTCATGGCACATGCAAGAACCAATGAAATTCAGTATTATTGGCATGCAACCATATGTGAATTTCCTATGCTGATCCATGGATATGTGAGACCACAGAACCAGTCACAAGGGTGTTTTTATTTGTTATATAAGCTTGTTCTGATGTATGGTTTGTAGGATAATACAATATTGAGATATAACCATTTAAATCTAGAATCTGAGAAAATCGCCTTTAAAGTTGTCCAAATGAAGTCCTTAGCAACACGTTTTACTAATGAGAAACACATTTTGATATATTTGCGGTAGGACATTACAAAATATCTTCATGTAACATGATCTTTACTTGATATGCTAATTATTTAACAGCATAAAACAATCATTTTGACCCGTACAGTGTATTGTTGGCTATTGCTACAGATATACCCGTGCGACTTATGACTGGCTTTGTGGTCCAGGGTCACATATTACATTTGGGTGAAGCATTCCTTTAAGCCACTAATAAACACAGCAGCATGCTCAGAAATCAAAGATATAAATTCAGCTGTGGTTTTATGTTACCTGGTTTGCTGTCTTGAAATTTCTCCTCTTTGTAATGATCCACCACGATGTCCGTCTCTGCTGAGATGAGTTTCTTTCTGTCAAACTCTCTGAGGTGAAGCAACGTCAGCTCATCAAACTGCTCGAAGCAGAACAGAACCTGACCAAAGAAACACAACGTCAAATACACTGCGTTTCTCAAACTGGTGTGCGTGAGATGGCTCCTGACATTTTTTTAAAACAATAATTACTCATAAATTTTGTGCAATTAAATCTCAAACAAAACATAAAATTATACAGCGTGTATAAATGATACAATGTAGTGCTGTTGGTTTGTAGCCTTAATTTTTTCCAAGTTTTTTCTTAGCAATGCATGAAGCCTGATAACCCAGAATTCAGTAAGGCCACATTTACATTGTATGTTTGAAGTGATTCAATTCAGATTTTTTTCCTCGTGACACAGATTGGATATAACACACAAATGTGCAAGCAGGAAAAAAGTGCATAGATTTCGATATTCTCTGATTGGTTTCAGGCCTCATTCATATGTGGAAAATCTGGAAATAAATAGGATATGAATCGGATACATGCATTCGCGTCCGTAATGCGAGCGGACAGATCGAATATTCTTATTTCAAGACGTGTCGTGCGTCATTGCGATGCTGGCAAATTAAGTCAACTCGGATGGACTCCACCCAAGATCACATGACTTTTTTTAGCAGAGCAATGGAGGACGACAGCTGCACTTAGTGGAGTAATGTTAAAGTTTTACCGGTGTGTCTTGTTACAGAAATAAAGCTCTATAATCTTGTATAATCATTTTGTCTGTGTCCATTGCATATCGCATCATTTGACTTCCTCTGTGGTTTAAGTTGTTCTGGGTCAGTATGTCCACCATAAATAATTTTGGTTTCAAGTGTTAAGTTTAAATGCTGATATCAGATACAAGTCACTTTTAAAAGATGATGCAAGTGGGTTGTCAAAAAAAAAAAAAAAAAAAAAAATTCGGATTCAGGCAACAAATTAGAATTGGGCATCAAGATTTGCAGTGTAAATCCAGCCTTAGTGGCCAACTGACGTTATCCTGTAGCAATAATTTGGCTTTTTTGAGGTTATTTGTCCATTTAACAGATGTGGTAGTGCCCCCTTGTGTCAGTTTTAAAGACTACACACAGTTATGTCCATGCATGATGCCCATTTCTTGTCATGTTTAAAGCTGCAATCCCTAGTTATTTTGGTTAAAAATAAAAAAACCTGCCATTGAGCAAGTAAAACATAAAAATCTGTTTTGTGTTTAAAACTAAAATGGTGTTATAAAGGCAAAAGTTATGGACTGCAGCTTTAAATGAACTTAAAGGGATAGTTCACCCAAAAATTATTACAAAAAAAAAAATAGTATTACAAACCTATATTAATTTCTTTTTTTCTGATGAACACAAATGAAGATATTTTGAGGAATGTTTGTAACCAAACCAATCAGAGGTCCAATTGACTTCTATAGTATTCTTTAATCCTGCTATGGAAGTCAATGGGGCCTCTGATTGGTTTGGTTACAAACATTCCTCAAAATATCTTCATTCGTGCTCATCAGAACAAACAAATGTATACGGGTTTGTAACAACATGAGAGTAAATGATGACAGGGTTTTAATTTATACATGAACTATCCCTTTAATAAATGACTAAACTGTAGACTGATGTCTGGTCTCACCTCCATGTCTTTTTGTTTCATGGCCTCAAAGTACGGCGAGTGTTCAGCCAGGTGTCGGTTCGGCGCGCACAGATAGTAAATATTCCTGCTTCCCGCCTTCATGCGTGATGCGTATTCCATCAGACTGGTCTGCTGTCCAGCGGGAAGAGCCGATGACTCGAACCGCAGCAGCTTACCGATGTCCTCCTGTGACAACATAACACAGTAATTTATAAACAAACAGAACAAATGAAGATTAAATAGACTAACAAACTGTTGCACACCTTCACGCTCTGCTCCGCCGTGGTCACGATGCCCTCACGCATAAACAGACCGTAGTCCTCGAAGAAACGAGCGTATTTCTCTGGATCTTTCTTGCTCTGATCCAACAGGAAGCGAATGATACGCTGCTGTAAAACATCTCGCAGTTTTCTAAAGGAAATTAAGCATTTGTTACTCTCTTTTTAATATGATAGTGGTGATGTGTGGTCATATATTGCACAGGGTTTATACCTGATCAGGGCGCTTTCCTGCAGCAGCTCTCGACTGAGATTTAAGGGAATATCTTCACTGTCCACGACACCTGCCAATAAAGCAATGAGACTTATATTTGCTCTCACATGATATTGTGTAATGCTTGTGTTGATGGGTGTCCTGCTCACCTCTCATGAATCGCAGCCACTTGGGTAGAATATCTGTGGCTTTGGTTTGGATCAGAACCTTCCGGCTGTACAGAGCCACGCTGGATCCCATCTCACGACTCACATCAAACATAGAGGGTTTCTTCTCACACACACATAAAAAAAACATCAGCTATGCAATAAAAACAGTAGTTTTTGACACATGTAGGGCTGCAACTTACAATCATTTTCATAGTTGATTCATCATGTGCTTATTTTCAAAGTCGATTAATCCTGCGCTTATTTTCCATAGCCGATTAATCGTGCGCTTATTTTCATAATCTACTAATTGTGCGCTTATTTTCATAGTCGATTAATCGTGCGCTTATTTTCATAGTCGATTAATCGTGCGCTTATTTTCATAGTCGATTAATCGTGCGCTTATTTTCATAGTCGATTAATCGTGCGCTTATTTTCATAGTCGATTAATCGTGCGCTTATTTTCATAGTCGATTAATCGTGCGCTCATTTTCATAGTCGATTAATCGTGCGCTCATTTTCATAGTCGATTAATCGTGCGCTCATTGTTATAGTCGATTAATCGTGCGCTCATTGTTATAGTCGATTAATCGTGCGCTCATTGTTATAGTCGATTAATCGTGCGCTTATTGTTATAGTCGATTAATCGTGCGCTTATTGTTATAGTCGATTAATCGTGCGCTTATTTTCATAGTCGATTAATCGTGCGCTTATTTTCATAGTTGACTAATCATGTGCTTAATTCCCATTATCAACTAATAGGACGCTTTTTTACCATAATCGACTAATCGCACATTTATTCTCCGTAATCGACTAACCGTGCAACTATTTGGCATAATCGACTAACTGTGCGCTTATTGTCCATAATCGATTAATTGTGCACTTATTTTCCATAATTGACTAATCGGGCGACTATTTTTTTTTAATTAATCGACTAATCAGGCGACTTTTTTTATTAAATCGACTAATCAGATAATATCTACATATTTACTCAATTATAATTTTCACTTATAGTTAAAGGCTCTCTAAGCGAATCTGCGAGACGTTAGTTATTGTTGACGTTTGAAACTGTTTTCAAACAGACGGAGCGTAGCTAACTCCTCCCCCTCCCTTCCGTGCTTTCATGAACGCGCCCAACCCCCACCCCCAAATCCTTTTTGTCGTTTATTGGCTGGAATACTTTGTTTTGTTTTGTGATGCTAGGTTTGGCCACTTGTTGATATTGCCGTTTGTGAAGCCTGGGCTGTCTACAGAGATCGCGTTTTTTTACAGTTTGATAAACGGAAAGGCAGCAAGCAGATAGTGAGGAGAGGTTTCCGGTATGTAACAAAAAAATGTTTTATGGTCTAAAACGCTTTAATTCGCTTAGAGCGCCTTTAAATAAGGTACTAAATTAGGGTATTCACGTGTAATTTTAAAAGTGCAAAAGCCAAAAGCATATCATAATTATTATCGATTAGTTGTTGCAGTCCTAGTCTCATGTATCTTTCATACTCACCATCTCAGGCACGTAGAAGATACTGCGGATGTTGAGCGGAGCGTCTGCACGGTAGTGAAGCGTGTATCGAGGTTTATCATGAGCCTGAGCCACGTACCGATAAAACTCCTCATGTTGCCACTCGCTGATGTCTTTGGGCTCCATCATCCAGAGCGCCTGGAGAGAAGGACAGAGATGGAGACATCCGGATTAATGATAAAGTTTTGGAGGGGTCAAAGGTAATTTGTTAGTAAACTCAACGCACCTGCAGTGTGTTCAGCCTTCGTCCGTTTAGGAAGATTGGAAAACTGACGAAGTTGCTGTATTTAGTCACAACATCTGAAAAATACACAGGAGTCGTTTCAGTCTACGTCTTCTCCTAGTGAAACGTGTTTTAAGTAAGCGGAGTCACAAACCTTTGACGCGGTCCTCGGATGAGAACTCCTTACAGTCGTCTTTCAGGTGAAGCACAATCTTGGTCCCCTGACGCACACCTGAAGCTTCTGCGACCTCAAATACTCCAGAACTGCAGAGACACGAAACTCAATGAGTCGAATATAAAGTTTGTTTGAGCAAACAGATCTGCTTTCTGCTCACCCGTCTGAGGACCACTTGAATCCAGTAGCATCTGGTTCAGCAGATCGAGAATAAACATCCACCTTGTCAGCCACCATAAAGGCGGAGTAGAAGCCCACACCAAACTGACCAATGATAGAGCTGCTGGCCTCAGCTTGATTCTGAAGGGCATCCAGAAACGCCTGAAAATCAGAATGAGAGAATCAGGAAAAAATGTCCTTAAGGTGCTTAAAAGGTGCAATGTGGGCGTTTTAAGCGGCATCTAGTGATGAGATTGTGAATTGCAACCCACAGCTCAGTGCACCGTAGAGGTCTTCTTAGGTCCAAAGAAATGTACCAGACCCGAAATGACCTGAATCACTTTTTACCCGAACCAGACGTGCATAAATCATTATTTTTAAAGAAAGATACGAGACAAACCCGAGAAAATTAGGTTCGAGTGTGACCCGATCCAGTGGCCATTTTTTTTTTACCTGACTGGACCCGAATGTAAATGGAACAAATGTGTGTGTCCCTCTATTTATTTTCATTTGTTATCTGATGATGACACCAAGATAACCGCTAAAATGTACATTTAAAATTAATTGACAGGTCTGGCTCAACGAAAATTACCTGCCTCCAGCCACAATGTCGCAAGCGCTCATGGCAAACAGGAGGCATTGGAAAAGGACTTGATGCACACGCAAGATAGTTCAGGTCTTCTCGGGACTGTTTTACAAAAATTCACTTATTTTAAATGACCCGCGACCAAATGCCGTATTATACCCGACCCGTGTCCAAGGCACACATGAAACTTTCACTGTGCGTTCACACCAGGCGCAGAAGAGGCGGCAAAAACGCGCGTTGTTGGACGGTTGAACATTGAGATTACTCGCTTCATTTGCGCGTGAAATTCTAGTCATTCAAGACTAGAGAGACAAGATTTACCCCATGGGAGGGACTTCTGCAACTCCGCTCGCTTCCTGTAATCACATCACTTCTACAGCAAGCTCCTGATTGGTTAACGTGGTGCAATTTTCCGGCAAAGTTAATTTTTTTAACTGCCGCGTTCTTGTGGCAACGAGTACCCCACTACAGGATGCATATTCACGTCTTTGCATTGACTTAAAATGTAATTCACTCGCGCTTGCCGCCTTTTCCGCGTCTGGTGTGAATGCCACATTTGACCCAACCTGCTCAGGTCTTGGATCAGAGCTCAGGTTTTCAGATCTCAGGGGACCCGTGAAGACCTCTAGTCCACAGCTTACCCCTCCTTTTAAAAACGCATACAGAAGCTACGATAGCTGCTATAGAACAAACACGTCATCGTCTGAGACAACATAAGATAAAAAACACGCTCTGTAGAGCAGTTTGTCCATTTAGGGCTACTGTACAAATATGACGGTGACTTCCATGTAAGGGGACCCGTGGTGTATATAGATAAAAACGTCTCATTTTAAGGTAATAAAAACAATACAGTTCATTATGTAAGCTCTTTATACACTATTGATAATATAGTCATGTATATTATATTACATTTCTGTCAAAAGATCCTCCTAAAAGTTTCACATTGCACCTTGGTAAATTGCATATTTCTCTTATATTTGTCTTTCTAAAAGAGCTTATATTTGGGAAAACATTTTTGGAAAGGGATTTTTACAGCAGTCCCCCCCTTCCATATATTCTCAGTGTTTTGTTCAGTGAGGTAAGAGAAGCTGTGATTTGCTCATTGGTGGAAGCTCATTGGTGGAATCAACCACAGGTTTAGACGCACCTTTGATCCAGAGCGGGCGATGGTACCCAGATTAGCAACCAGCTCTTCTTGACTCATTCCAATACCTGTATCCTAAAATACGAGAATAAAGACTGTGAAACAAATGATTTGACATTTTGCAATGGCAAAAAAAATATCTGGTAAGGACAAATCAAAAATATTAATTTATACTGCCATATTTAGCATTATTCTAATTTTACTATTAAAAAAGATTGAATGAAACAATGTTTTCAGGTATATGCATAACAGTAATTTTTATTTCTTTTATACTTTCCAAAACATGTCTCAAATCAATGTGCTTGACAATTGACAAATGTAGTTTCTTATGGACACATGCCATAAATAAATACATTTAGATTTAATAAATGTTAGATTAATCCAGGACTAGGCCTTGCTTATATTAGCACATTTAAATTGTTTTTACACACAAACCTTACTAAAAATAATACTGATGTGTATCTTGAGACAAAACAATGGCATGGATGTATTTTAAGAAATGTCAGTAAAGGTCTTTTTTATATTAAGGCAGATCAAACATACATTTTAGTCTGGGACTAGGATAAACCCTCTCCATGAAACTGTCCCATAATGCAGTGGTTCTCAAACTGGGGGCCGCAGTTTTATGACATTTTATAAAATACATTAATTTATCATGAATTCTCATCTAAAATGTATCTTAATTTATTTTCATTATCACGAAAAAAATAAGGCTACTAACCAACAGCACAGCTTTGGGGGGGCCGTGAAGGAATGCACCATACATAAGGGGGGCCGCACGGTGAAAAAGTTTGAGAACCACTGCCATAATGCACAGATTTTGTACCAGAACATGTGGGTGTGGAAAACTGAAGTGATATTAAATTATGTATGTGCAACCCAGACCACATTTATTGAATTTATTATGAAATCTGATCGTATCAGTGTTTTATAAATGAGATTTCAGCACTCTTTAAATTTCCAAATTAAAGATCTTGTGTTTCATTGGTGAAGGATACCTGGATGGTGAAAGTTCCCTTATCTGCATCTGTCTGCAGGTGAATCTCCATCGTTGCTGCGTCACCACCTGTTGTCATCATCTTGTGCCTCAGTTTCTCCAGAGCATCACTGCCATTGGAGATGAGCTCTCTGATAAACACCTAACAAAGCAAACATTAGTGATTATAATATTGTTTAAGTAATCTCTTGTTTCTTGAATCTTCTTTACCTCTTTCTCAGAGTACAGTGACCTGGCCACAATATCCAGCAGTTTCTTCGTCTCTGCTTGGAACTCATGTTTGGAAAAGGATCCTTATGCAAAAACAACAACTAAAGTCATCTTCTTATGTTCAACAGACAGTTTGAACAACATGAGTGTGAGTAAATAATGTCTATAAACCACCCACAGTTAGTAGACACAGACACTGCATGATGAAGAGTTGTGTGTTTTTGATACCTTGTACGCTCTCTGTGTCATTGATGATGTTGTGCAGCGTCTCCTCTTCTGCAGGTTCTGCTTGTTGTGTGCTGTAGGTGCGGTGGGTGACATTGGCACCGGTTAAACTTGAGCTCCAGACTCTGACAGGTCTGATGTGACACTGCTGCTGTCTGCCATTGGTATCAACTGTTAAAGAGAAACACAGAGTCAGTATCAGTAGTGATGATTGGGTTTGTATTGGGTTGGCTATAAATGCTCATCCATATCTGGACTTTTACAGGAGTTATTTACAAAAACATATCAAACTAATAAACACTTCAATTTGAGCACAAATCACATGCATCTTAGCAAGCAATAAGTTATATGATCTATTACATCCATATTTTCTTATGAAAATGCCTGCCAGTGCCATTATTTAATCAATAGTTTCCAACACTTTGTTGTATAATCTTGCTGGTACATTATGTCGTCATTGTGGTCTTTAATTAATACAGTATAATATTATTAAATTAAAAATAAATTACCTCCATTGAATGTGGCAGGTACAATTCTGTTCCTTATCCCTCTGCTGGATGATAAGAGCCTGACATGAGCCCTCTGTGAGAGGTTTACAGAGTATTTGAGTAAACTTAATGATCGGATCATTTCTGCTTTGACCTATAGATGCTGGAAACTGCGGCGTGACAAGCGTACAGTGACCGAAAGGACCCAGCGGGCGCGGAATGATGGCGTCACCGTGGGGCTTAATATGTGCCTGTGTAAAGTTTTTCACACATTATTGAACACAGTCGATGATGTCAGATTTGTTGTAGGTTAGTTTGTTCTATATGGTACTTTTGCTATACGTAGTTTTATACAAAAAGCAATCAAAAAATGTATTGACTGTCGCGATGCTCTCGCGCGCCGATGACACCTGCTGGTCGAACTTGTAACCGCAATGAAATCAAACACTGTACATTTGGATTTATGTCAATGTTATGACAAATGTATACATGCGATCTGCTATATATTAAATTACATCGCTTAAGAATGCTGTCATGCTAATATATAAAGGGTTTCAGCGGGTGTTTAAGATCTTGAAACGTCTTAGTTAACCTTAAAAATCCTTGAGCAAGAATTGAATCTTAAAATAAAGAATAGGGTTAGATTAGTGCGCAGTAGATGGCGGTGTGTGCTCATTTGTCACTCACCTCCAGAATTTGCCAAACATGCGTAGATTACTTTGCTTTCTGAATCACACATTTGGGAATTTGATACACGTTTGGAAAAATTGGGAAGTTTTTGTTTCTTGGCTAAATGGCTTTAAGAACATGATGTTAAGGTGTTAAGGCGTTACGCATACGATGTCAAAATCCTTAACGCGTTTAAAATAATTTAACGCATAGTAAACGTACAGATCTATAAAGTTGTGTTATGTGGTATTGGGTCCCCCTATCATAAACATTCATATCTATTCAAAGTTCACTACTAGAGAGCACATAATTGATTACAAGAGCACAACTTAACACACATCAGGGGAAGAGGTACATCCCCATAGTTTCACAAAATTGTGTGGGGAAAAACATAACACTTGGGAGTTTATAACACTATAGGTGCAAGCACTTGTAAAATAAGAAAAATCAGAACCCTTTAAATTTAGCCAATTGTTGATCAGAATGTCAGCCTTTAATAAAACGTGCCTGGTTTTATGAATGAAATTTCCACAGTTTTAAAAGATACAAATTACAAGTCAATTCCAATGGCCAAGTCAGTCACAAAGTCAAAGTCCTTTCATGTACATCTGATCTGAACCTTCCACTATTAACCATTTGGAACAGTGGTTCTCAAACTGGGGGGCCACGAGATGTGCCAGGGGGGCCCCAGTGTTATGACATTTTAAAAAATACATTAATTTATCATGAATTCTGCGTAATTAAACCTAAAAAATAAGGTGACTAACCAACAGCACTACTTTGTATAATTTAATGTTTTCTTTAATTTAATTAAGTTTTAGAACAGTTTTTTTCCATAAGTTTTTTTGGGGGGCTGCGAAGGAATGCACCGTAAACTAAGGGGGCCTCATGCTGAAAAAGTTTGAGAACCACTGATTTAGAATGCAAAGCTCCGCCTCCGAGACAAATAGCCACACCCACTAGTGCTGATAGCAGACTACCTGCAAAAACTTGCATTGACTTGTCTTTGTGTGTTGTTGTCTGAATATGTCACTCTTTCAGGAATACACAGCGGTGTTAATCTGTGTTTTAATTCTGCTTTTGGTTCTTTATCATCTGTTCTCTGGGTCTAACTTGAGAAATGAACCTCCTGGGCCAAAACCATTGCCACTACTAGGAAATCTGCTAATGCTGGATGTCAACAGACCATATTTGAGTCTCTGTGAGGTGAGTTAACACAGAACCAGACAAACCTGACTGATGAGATACCAGAAACAATAATATTTCCAAGGAACTTATGAAACCATTTGACACGGGTTAAAGATCTTAAGTTACATTAAACGCTTTGGATCATGAACATATTTGTGACCTGAACAACTGAGACCCCATTTACACCTGCACTGGGGTAACGATTCAGGTGACCCAATCTCGGGTGTAAAAGTGATGACCAAAAAGTTTTATAATTAAATCACAAACAGAGGTAGACTTTGTACTACTAAATTGCTGCTGTAAATATACATGTGTCCTGATAAGTTAGGCAGTGAAAGACCACCCACTTACCTGTCAATCAACCACTGTGCAATGTGGATTGGTTGCAGTTCACAGTCTTCCCACTAGAGGCCGCTACAAATCTACACAGTGGACCTATAAATCCATTAGGATTTCTAACATGGTTGTTATTGTTTCTCAGTAGGGTTAAGCAGAGCTTTATAATGCTTTGACACAACAGTGTCTGTCATTTCATTAGATGTTTATAATGTCTGTTATGTCTTCATCAGATGGCGAAGCAGTATGGCCCGGTGTTTACTGTGTACTTTGGTCCAAAGAAAGTGGTTGTGTTGGCTGGCTACAAAACAGTGAAACAGGCGCTTGTTCATTATGCAGACGAATTTGGAGACAGAGAAATTATGCCACTGTTTCGTGATTTTACTAAAGGACATGGTACGAGTGTTTCAAAACCCTTGCAATGTGTTAGGAGATTTCTTTTAAGTATATTCATTTGTATCTTAGATATGTGACCCTGCCTGTGAAAACCCAGCTAAAGCCTTTTTTGTGATTTACGGTTTTCTACATAAAATCATTCATCATAATGTAAAGAAAAAAAATGACCTTCATTTCTTTAATATTGATACTGACTGAGTAAGATGGTCAAAGATTAAAAATCAATGAGACTTGGATTTCACAGACACAGTTTAAAAATTAGACTAATCGTATGAATTGAGAAAATAAAATAAAAACTTTGCAGGAATTATAGCTGCCAATGGAGAGAGCTGGAAAGAGATGAGACGTTTCGCTCTTACCAACCTGCGAGACTTTGGGATGGGGAAGAAGAAGATTGAGGAGAAGATCATAGAGGAAACATGCCACTTAAAAGAGGAATTTGAGAAGTTTGAAGGTAAAGACCAGAATTTTATGGAGCAAACACCTTTCAAACCCAAGACTGCTGCTCCCAGTTAAAAAACATTTTTGAGAAGTGACAACACCACGTTCATCTCTTTTGTAGGAAATCCATTTGAAACCAACCAGCTGATGAACTATGCTGCTTCAAGTGTCATATCTGCTATCATTTATGGGCACAGATTTGATTATACAGATCCTCAGTTGAGGTGTATGGTGGATCGAGCAAATGAGAGCGTTCGATTGACTGGGACAGCATCTGTACAGGTTCACTTATGACTTAAACATACTACAGATGCCAAGAATAGCATATACAGTAAATAACATTTAACCAAACCGATCGTGGACCTCATTAATTTCCAGAGTAGGAAAAAAGAATACTATGGAAGTGAATGGGTCCATGAATGGTTTGGTTACAAACATTTCTCAAAATATCTTCCTTTAGTGTTCATCAGAACGAAAAAGAAGAAATTGATACAGGTTTGTAACAACATAAGAGTGAGTAAATGATGACAGGAATTACATTTTTGGGTGACCATTTAAGGGTGACTAAAGGCTCTTCAGAACGTCTCGGTTACTAAAAAAATATTTAATCAGAGGCAAGGATATAAAGACCAGAGGGGGGATAATCCCCCATTCACACAGGACTTTGATCCCAGAAAATATCCATAAATTGGCAGAAAGGCTTCTGTGTGAACGCAAACGCATCCCGTAAATGTTCTGGGATCGCTAAATTAAAGGGGACCTTAAAACATACACAGAAAGCATTCTGTGTGAACAAGAGGCAGAAACGATGCCGGTAAGGGGGACGCACACCAGACGTGCAGCTCATCGCAGTGCCGTTTCTAAAAAAAAAAATTTGTTTTTTATGAGTATACGCACACTGGCGCCAACAGGTGGCGCCCAGCTACGGCTCAGGAAGTTGCTCCTGTCGCGCCACAGAGCGCCACTCTCATAGTTTAACGTTAAATAACATCATATTTGTTCCAAATCATTAACGATTAACATTGGCTGCTAACGTTTATTTTCCATTTTGAAGTAGACGCTATCTGAATAAGCTTGCGCTATTTAATGTGCACTTCCGGTGTACGATACCTCCGAGTTGTCCTAGACGCGACTCTTCGACAGTGCGCGGCGCTTAGCTGCGCAGCCGGTGTGCGACCCCCTTAAGGGGCGTGCCATAGTCAGGATGCAACGTACTGAGGACACGCATGTCAAGTTATGGTTCAGCTCTTTGACACAGGGATTTAAACACAGGTCAACATTCACGACGTGAAATGTCAGCAAACTGGACTAAAGCAGAGATCAAGGACCTCCTCACTATCCGCGCTGAAGCTGAGATAATTCACCAACATGACAGAGCAGCGCATCACACGCTCCTTTTGATCTTGTCATTAACAAAAATTGTTTATGATTTCTCATGACAGAAATATAATTAGCAAACTTCAGACACTGTGGAAAAAACCTACCAAGTGCAGGACTTTAAACACGTCCCCAAACGATCCCAGACATATCCTGGATGCATTTTCCATGTATTTATTCGTAATCTCTGCATGAAAAAGGCTTTGCATATCCCTCGTTCCCTGAAGAAGGGGAAGGAGATGTCATGTCAAGGACCATTGAATAGGGAATCTCACCAGAGAGACCATTCTGCTTCGACAATTAAACGAGCTAATGCACATCGGCATGTGGTATTTGCATCATATATAGGTTTTCGCTGACGTCCAAGTGGTCGTCTGAAAGGTGGAACCCAAACTGTGTTTTCTTGAGAATCTTTGTATAATTTAATATGTAGTAAAAACTTTTAATTTATTTTTGGATCTTCAGCTCTGTAACATGCTGCCATGGCTTGGTCCTTGGATAAAGAACTGGAGACTGCTGATGAAAAACCTTGAGCTTGATATCAAAGAGATATCAGACCTGGTGGAGAGTTCACGTCAAACATTAAACCCTCAAAACCTCAGAGGATTTGTGGATTCATTCCTGCTCCACCAGCAGACTGTAGAGGTTTGACTGATATAACACTGCTTTAAATATGAATACTCATCTCAGTTTGTACTTCTTGCTAATGTTTACTAATATACGATTTGATCAGGGATCTGAAGAGAAATCATCATTTTTCCATGAGCAGAACCTCATTTTTACTATTGATAATCTGTTTATTGCTGGTACTGACACCACCAGTACAACACTGCGCTGGGCTTTACTGCTGATGGCCAAATATCCTCATATACAGGGTAAGACTCAAGTATCACTGTTAGGATCTTCAGTATCAGGATGGTGTTCATTCAGTATTTTTATGGTGTTGTGTTTGTAGATCAGGTTCAGGAGGAGATTGATAAAGTGATTGGTGAACGTCAGCCGGTTACAGAAGACAGGAAAAACTTACCTTATACAGACGCTGTGATCCATGAAACCCAGAGACTGGCAAACATAGTACCCATGAGTCTGCCCCATATGACCAGCTGTGATGTCAACTTCAATGGATATTTCTTCAAGAAGGTCAGAATATTTGAAATTTAATATAGGATGACATTAGACTATTTTGTACAAATGTGTTTTGCGCATGTATCATTACTTATGTAATACTTTCTTGAGATATACAGTATGATGGCATTACCATGTTTATTATCTGTGTACCATAATGTTGAATTAATTTGGAGTGTCATTTTAAACTGTGGTATGATGTAAATTTACTAATAATCAATCAGTACTATGGTACATCATGTAGCAAACAACTGTGGTCATATGATCACTGTATTATAATACTTTATTGTTAGAATAAACTTTACATTTGTGTCATAAGCTGTGTTCGAAGAATGCGACCTTCTAAGGACGTATTCTAATGCGGCGTTTACACCAGCCGCAGTAGAGGCGGCAAGCGCGGTGCGAATGTCGTGAAACGCGTGGACTGCGCGTTGCCGCGGGAAGCGAGAGTTGAAAAATCTGAACTGCGGCAGATTTCGGCACCGCATTATCCAATCAGGACCTTGCTGTAGTAGTGACGTGATTACAGGAAGCGAGCAGAGTGGCGGAGTCTCAGCGTAGTCGCAGAAGCCCCTCCCAATTTCCGCGTGAATTTCTCGAATGACTAGAATTTCACACGCAGCTTTCACACGTGAATGAAGCGAGTCAACTCAAATGTTCAAGTGTCCAACTATGCGCGAATTGCGCGTTTTTGCCGCCTCTACCAGGGCTGTTGTAAACGCAACATAAGACCAACTGCGTCACAGCAGTGCGACTTAAGGTCAGTAAAGCCGTCCCAATTCGATGGGTGTTTAAAATGAAGCCTTAAAATGCGTCCTTGTTTCTCCGCACTGTTCAGGATAGAACGAATGGATCCTTGAAAGCCGAGGCTATCCCATGATTCATTGCCCGCATGTTACAGTTGAATTTAACAGATGGATATTTTAAAATAAATAATTAAAACCTTTATTTATATGTATTTAGCAAAAAACATTTCTTGTCATTATTTTAGTATTATAAGTTATGTTTTGTATTAATATTATTCCATGTATGTTGCGTATATCTGTGTATGTTGGTTAGTTTAATCTACATCGACGTGTCATATTTCCTAAAATATTTTTTTTTCTGGTTTTATATTTATTTGAAATAAGTCAAAAATGCTTTTGAGGAAGCGTTCTTCTAAGGACCCAGTCTTCGAATAAAGGACACAGCTATTGTGTGTACAGACAGATTTTTTCCACAAACAAATCATAATTCAGCAAAAACTTTTGTACAAAAAATTATTCTAAATGTAGGAAAAATTTCAAGAAAAACTTATATCACACATACGCATAATTACGAATTCTATAATCAAATAGCTACTAAAACTATATAATAATGCTGATAATATTATTATTTTAATATTATTATTTTTTCACTATTATGCATTATCTATATTATAATATACCGTATATTCTACAATATTATATAGGCTATATTATTTTTTTCTACACCTTGAATTAATTTATTTTTAAAAAGAATTATTTTAAAAGATGTTTACATTTTATCATCATTAATGGACAACAGCTGAGCACTACCTCCTATGTCAGTGTTTCATCTTAGCAAAATTCAATTTAATCATTCATTTTAACCTTTTTAAAGGCAGTAAATGACAGAATAACTTCCTATAGCTGACAATTCACCAGAAATACCTGAGCTGACTTATCGAAAACCAGGACTTAACTTTGCAGTCAATTATAAGTGAATGAGACCCACTGTTCTAAAAGGCAAATGTTAAGATTATTAAAATTATTTATCTTTTGTAGGGTACGTGTGTATTTCCTCTTCTGACGTCTGTATTATGGGACGAGAATGAATGGGAAACCCCTCACATCTTTAACCCTGAACACTTTCTGGATGAACACCGCAGGTTCAGGAAGAGAGAAGCTTTTATGCCGTTCTCTGCAGGTTTTTGGTTTCTTTATTCACAGTTAGTTTTAAACTTTATATTATAGACCTTTCAAATCGACCTAATATATATTTAGTCTTATAGTAAAAGGCAAGGGGGGTGCTGGGGGAAAGGGAAGGGAAATTTATATGATTCTAAGGGCCCCACATACTTTTGGGGCCCTGAAAGATAATTTTTACTAGTAGTAACAGTACTAGTAGTAATGTAATACAAAAATAAAAGTACATTTACAGTTTGTTTCTGTATCACTGGTATATTTTTGCAATTGAAAATATATTTCATTTTAATCTTAAACAAAATACAAAGTTTTTATTCGAATGCGTTGTGAATATAAATGCTTTAAAATATATTTATTTTTAAAATATATTTCAAAATATACAAAAAATGGCCAAAAAAACATATTTCAAAATATATTTTACCACATGTATTTGTTGGCCATTTTTTGTACATTTTGAAATAATTTAAAATTATATCAGAAAATATATATTTTTGTCGTAGGGGGCAGTTTGGGGGCCCAACCTCATATTCTTTCATAGGGCCTAAAATTGCTAGTGTCACTCCTGGTAGAGGGTATATTCATAGACTTAAGGTTTGTCTCTTCAATCATCTCTTACTGCCAAAAACAAGCAAATGCAATTCACCACCAATTAAGATTCAGAAAGTCTTAAAATGTTGGTTTACTACCAGCAGAAGACATTTTTATAAAAAGTCCCTTGGTCAAAGATTAAACAATTAATAATGGTCTCTCTCTCTCTCTCTCTCTCTCTCTCTCTCTCTCTCTCAGGTCGCAGGGCTTGTTTAGGAGAGAGTTTGGCGAGGATGGAGCTCTTTCTGTTCTTCACTTCTCTCCTTCAGTATTTTCGCTTCACTCCTCCACCTGGAGTCTCTGAAGATGAACTGAATCTCACTCCAGCTGTGGGCTTCACACTGAGTCCATCACCACACAAACTGTGTGCACTCAAACGGTTTTGATATCTGTGGCACTAAAAAATAAAAACTGTCACTGTCTTTAAAGATATCTGAAGTTAAATAATGTAAATGTGACCCTGGACCACTAAACCAGCCACAAGTCGCACGGGTATATTTGTAGAAATAGCAAACAATACACTGTGGGCCCTATCTTGTATCATTCGTATTTTGCACCGGCGCACAGCGGGTTTTTCCCTCCACAGACGCACGTCGGCAAACTAGGGAATGAACTTGCGCTCCCTGGGCGGTTCAGCGCAAAAAAGGAGGCGTGTTGTGCCGCAAACCATACCTGATGCTATTTTGCAGTTTCAAAAAACAATTGCGCCACTGACTAAAAAAAACTAGTCTAAAGTCAGTGGTGCGTTGCGCGTTGTTCATTATGGTATTTTAAGGGAGCATGCTTGACCATAATGTATAGCGTGCACAACGCGCACACACTTATCTAATCTACACAGATGCAACAGTTATTTTTGCAAATGGGGGAGTAAGTAAGTGTACTTTGGGGTTGGACCTTGCTTGCATTTCTTGGGTCCGATTTCAAAGCCCCCAAACCCTTGGCGCAACGATGGGGATGCCAGCTGATGAGACAATTGTGGCTATTTCCTCTCACGCCTGTTTAACCTACGCTGATTTGGGCGGGTTTCTCCTATCCCCATACAAAACAACTTCTCTGCTTTTGACTGCTCTTACAAGAACGTCGGTCTCCTCGGCTGTGAACCGCGCCTGGCGTGCGCCTGGTAAATCCGTCATAATAATAGCAACCCGCCATGGAACTTGCGCACTTGCGTTTAAAGGGAATGTTGGATAGCGTTCTGATTGGTTTATTTGACTTTACGCCCAAACCACACCTATGAATAATGAACCTACTTCAGACCAACCCCTTATTGATTTGTGCCTGGCGCAAGAGTTATTTCTCCCGCCGGGAAAATAGCAACAGCGCCCAAGGTCCGCCCACAAAGTCACTTGCGCTTTGCGCTTCGCACTTGCGTTTCAGATCGTTAAAATAGGGTCCTTAACTTCTACAGTCACTTCCTGGTCTTTCTGTATTTAACCACGGCTGCGTTCCACTCCAGTTTTAGACACGCACTCTCGAACTTCCCTAAACACTTCCCTTTGGGGAATCCCTGTCGCCATTTTGAAGTGCGTTCCACTTCGTCAAGTGAATGAGGGAAGTTTATATGGACAGACCCTTGCTCCCTTGATTTTGACAGAGGGAGCAGGCTACTTCAATGTACACTTTAGGCAGCTCCATATCCCACAATGCAACACGATTGTGACGTCACTTCAGCAGCTCGCGCTTTTCACAGTTCAAATGATGGAGGGGGCGGTCTCCACTTTACATGTAATCAAGGGCTTAGAGCGTTTCATTTGAACCCATTTCAAGTGTTCTGCCAGTAGTGGGCACTTGTACAGCATAAGAAATGACGTACATCTGAGTGAACGAGACTGAGGGAAGTTATCAAGGGTAGGTCATAAAAAATTAATTTAACGCAGCCCATGCCATTCACTCATTTATGGGGTAAAATGCAACCTGTATATAGGGTTTTTTTGATAATGTAAAAACTTTTTGTTTTATTCAGAATATGCCCAAATATAATGCAGCATGTTAAGTACATTATTTATTATTTATAATTAATAAGGGATTCATGATTTCTTTGACAAGGTTTAATTGCTGCCAACTTGAAAATGTGCAGGTGATTGATGGGAGGAGCCGTGTAAGAATTTCAGGTGTATGAGATCATAAGTGAAAGTAAAATCAAACAAGTTTCTGCTTGATCCCTTTGTACAAACTCTCATGAACAGAATTTATTCAGATGCTATAGACGATTGTCAACAAACTTAATGTTGAGCTGAAGGTAAGAATGATGAATTAACAATGTTAAGAAATAAATTGCAGTAAAATAGATTAGAGCAGTGTTGAAATGTGAAATTGTTAACTTAACAATCTGTTTCTACCTCATTTTGATTTTTTTGAGGTTGGTTGGCCTCTCATTTACTTGAATGTGTTTACTACTTATTTTTTAATGCTGTTTAATAAAGTTTAAATAAATGATGATGAAGCTTTTAATGACTGCATGTTTCTCTATGATCGGTGTTGAAAAAACATGTCAACGTTACAGGAAGAACTTGTATGACAAGATGATCATTCACACAATAATCTGCTTTATTGTAAGAAAAGGTGTATGAAGGTAAACTTATGGTTTATCCGTAAACATTTATTTTTTGTTTTGTCATGTTTTTAAGAAGCTGTGTTTTGGAGTGATGGAGTTCATTTGTGTGACTCTGATGATTATTATTGGAATCACAGATTCAACAGCAGGTAAATATTCACACATTCTAACAAACTCATGGGGGGAGTTGTGTCAAGCTTGTAACCTGAAGGCTGGTTTGATTCCCAAGACTGGCAGCAGGACTGAGGTGCCCTTGAGCAAGGCACATTAACCCCAATTGTTCCCCGGGGCACTGCGATGATTTCTCCCCACTACTCTGTGTTACAAGTATACAAGACACAAGTAGGGTTGCAATAGGGCAGAAAGTTTCCAGTTAATTTCTGTAAACTTTCCATTAGAAGTTAATCTGGGGAATTATGGAAATATTCCAAATTGAAAACTTAACAGGAATTTATGGGAATTATTTGGACATTTTTATAAACTAAATCATATACAAACAGTAATTCTGTATGATAACAGACAACTGGCTAGCAGAATGTAGAAGAAAGAGCATCACAGTTTGAGCTAGCTACATGATAGCTAGCCTCATACATTTTCAATAAAATGGTGCTAGCTTACATTTAGATATCTGATTTACTGGCTTCAAAAAATTATCTGTGCTTGGCCAATATGTTTCTTTCTCCTTTAATAGTGCAACACAAATACATGTTTTTACAACAGACAACATGCAGTCAAACACCTCATTTTGCATGGTGTTCCCTTTAACACAGTAGCATTCGCGGAGTGCACTTTTAAACTCCATAAGCAATAAAGTCGACCAAGCCATGGGATATACCGAATTATCTGAGCTCTTGCTCCCATTATGCAAAGCCAGCTCAAACGTGCCACAAAATTTTGCGCAGTCTTTCACGCTGTCAGACTTTAAAACAGCAAACAGGAAAAACAATAAAAGGCATGACTTACATTGTATCCAGCTAGACAATACCATTTGCCATAACTGATAGAAAAGCACACAGACTACAACTGCAATCACTTGACTCCGTTGGTCGATCTGGTCCTAGCTTCTTAATGCTTTATTCTTTAAATAAACACCTTGAAAGGGGTAATTTTGTAAGGATAAAATCATATTTTCTTTCATCTCGAGATATTTCACTTGCTTCCACTAATCAGTACTGTAACAATTTGGGAGGGTTTGGGGCGCACGGTGTTGCGCCCCAAGGCAGATCTGAAACCAGCCAATTAGAGCTCAGCCTCAAGTTACATGGCTTTAAAAAGTTTACTCACTTACATACACACTCATTTGGGTGGCGCCCCCCAACACACAACAACAAACTCAGGTTTGATTTTATTTTGTATTAATTTGCACTATGTATATTCAACTTTTTGGTAATATGTTAAAGTAGTTTTCCTCTCTGAACAACTTTAAGCGCCTCCTTTTGACCAGCCGCCACTGCACAACCGTCTGTGACAGCAGATTTCAGACCTGTTTTCTGTCTCTTAAAACAGGTCAATATGCGGTTGTGGGACCTGTAGATCCTCTCCTTACTGTAGCTGGTGAAGATGCAATTCTGCCCTGTTCTCTCAAACCCAACACCAGTGCTGTAAACATGAGAGTCGAGTGGTTTAGAGTTGATCTCAAAGGGTCAATAGTTCATCTCTATGAATCTCATGAAGATAACAACATAAATCAGCTTCAGTCGTACAGAGGAAGAACTGAAGTCTTTAAAGATGAACTACAGAAAGGAAACACATCACTCAAACTCTCAAGAGTTAAATTGTTTGATGAAGGACTTTACAAGTGTTTAATAGAGTATAAATCCTGGAGTGCTGACATCACTGTTGATCTTAGAGTTGAAGGTGAGCAAACCAACACTGTACGAGTTTTATTTTTCTGTTCTGTGCTTGTATAAACTTATAGTTTATAGGCAGAAAATAAACTAAATGTATTTTTCACCCTTGATATGTGTAGCTGTAGGAAGTCCTCCACTCATCACTGTAGATGGATTTGATGGTTCTGGTGGACTTCATCTTCAGTGTGAATCTAAAGGTTGGAATCCTGAACCTGAACTTGTGTGGCTGGACAGTGAAGGAGTCACTTTGACATCTGAAAATACAGACAAACAGAAAGAGATGGATGGATTCAGAGTGAAACACATGATAACTGTTTATAACAGAGACAGTAAATATCACTGTAGGGTCATAATGAGACATCACATGATGGACACTGATATTATTCTATCAAGTAAGTACACACACAAACACACACTGATTCTGGTTATGTTGTTAATTTTCTTTTGGTCTTAGGATGAATTAATGCTGTAAAATAGATGAGCCATTCCACTGAACCGGTGCCATTTGCATGTTGTAACTCGTCAAAATGAAACTTTTATATTTTTTAAAGGGGACAAAGAATGAAAAACCATTTTTACCTTGTCTTTGTTGAATAATGGTAGTCTACACGCATTCACGAACGTACAAAAAGTGCTAAACATTTCAGTCTCATAGAAATTCCTCTTTTAGAAATGTTAGCCAGAAAACGGCCCAATCTGAAAAACTGATACTTATAACATCACAGACATCTAACTGCCCCTCTTCTTTAAAATAATTGGCTACATTTTTTGAGTGGCAGCAAAGTCAGCCAATTAGGAATGAGATTGCAAGTTAAGCCAGTAGGGGGAGCCAAATAGGTGCAAAACCGCTTGTTTAAAATCCCCCACCCTAATAGAGCTATCTGAGAGAGGTTTTTAGGAAGCTTCTAAGGCATTACAGACCCAAACAAATTTTTTTTGTCTACATGTCACATCACAGAACAAGGATAAATACCCTGTTCAATCATTCTATATCACCTTTAAAAGTAAGGGCCAGATATCATTAAACGGGGCAAATAAGCGCAAAACCGCAATTCCAAAAATGCACAGATGGGAGTGCTAATATCTGCGGGTTATTTCTAAAAAGGTGCAAATTAAATAACACAAACGCAAAAGCAGATTTCCATAATGACCAACACAATCTACTAAGAGCAGCACAAATTAGTTCAGGGTCACAAATAAGCACATCTGATGAGGTGCAGGTGATCTAACACACCTGATGCGCTTGAGTTCAGCATCACGGACATCCCAGCTAACAAAGCCATAGTACACTGAAAAGAACTAGAGGACAAAACATTAAAGTTTACAAGAAGTTTTTAAACACCTGGTACTATGTGACCACTTTTAGTGACTTCAGCAAACAAAAAAATAACATAGCTTGGCAAACAATAGGTGTGTTCGACTTCATGCAGCGCTGCGCAGACTGATCGGCGGTTGACTTGAAGCAGTGTATGCTGGTTAGAAATTTTGTCTGACTTGAGCTGGAACTGAAGACATGTGACTATGACATATGGTTTTAAAGAACTGTGAGAGCGCTTCGAGAGTTGGCTGGCTTAGCCCACGCCGCCTCTCCAGACCCAGTCAGAAAACAAATTTGGCCCAGATTTGGCATGTGTCTAGCACAGCTGGTATTCATCTGGCAATGGCATACAGCATGTTGGCCAAAGCATTTAAATAAATCTTTAGGGTTAAATTTTGATTATTTGCTTTGACAATTTAAAAGACATATTTTTATGGTTTATAATATTATTCATATTGCTTTCCCCACACAGTTTAACTAGGTGTTTATACATAAAGATGTCCAGCTGGTTCTGTTTTAAAATGATGATCATATCTGAAAAAAGTTAGACAGTCTAAGTTGCACTGGATTTGAGCCTAGTATAGTACAACATTTGCATATATTAATAATGAAATAGTAAGTTTTGTAAGTTTTCTTTTACAGGTAAAATGTTTAACTCTTGGAGGACATCAGTGGTCCTGATTTCATTTGCTGTTATATTCAGTGTGATCACTGGGATATTGATCGCTATGTTCATCTATAGACACAGAGGTAACATTCATGTTTGTTTTATTATTTTTACCTTTTCAGGTTTAGATTCACTTCTTCATCAACTGAGCACACAGTGATTTGAGATTTCACTTCTCATACTGTAGTGCTTAAAAGTCAATAATTTATACTTTTCAGACAGATTTATGATTTGTGCTGTAAACTGAACTGCACACATTATCATGTAGAGACATCAGTGTCAAGTGGAAGTGGGCAAATCAAAGTTTAAACCAGACAACCGTATTAATGGTAAATAATGCATGTTTGTAGTTGTAAAGAAATAATTTCAATGTTTTTTCCACTTCAGAAATACAGAGAAAGAAACTGAGTGAAGACGAGAGACTAAAGACTGAAGAGAGTAGACTAAAAAATGGTAATATTGGTTCTCATTCACTAAGCATGCATATGCACAAATTTGTTTGTAAAATGTGCGTACGGACGTTTTAACTTACAAATCATGATTCAACAAAAACTTTCATATAAATTTATTTTAAATCTAGGCAAAAACGTAAGAACAACTTAGGCCACACATGCACAATTAAAATGAACAAGGAAAAAGAACCCTATAATATATATCTGTGTACAATTTATATATTTTTTCCTTGTTCATGATTATTGCACACATGTGGTCTAAGTTGTTCTTACGTTTTTGGCATAGTGGGCACTTAATTCCAAAAACTTTTATTTCAGGACGCAGCATTGAGTTCCCTCGAAAAGGAACGCCTCGGTTACGACTGTAACCTTTGTTCCCTGAAATATCTTGACATAACTCCTTGTGCCTGTAGCACTTGCTTCATTTTTTCCAGAAGCTGGCATACGTTGTTTACGCTTCCTATTTATACCCTCTGGTATCTACAGTCAATTGTGACATCATTTCTCATTTATAAAACAGGAACTAGTTTTATAAGTTATTTAGATGTGTGCATGCTAAAGTTTCATTTCATGATGCAGCGTCTCGTTCCCTATCCCAGGGAACATAGGATACAGTAGTAATCAAGATGTTTCCTTTATAAAGAGGATAAGTGCCGTAATACTATTGACTCTTGTGTTGATCTGAAGCTCAAATAATGGTCATTATGATCAATAGTTTACACAAACATCTGTATTTCTATTGTGTGATTTAAGATTAAAAATCAGATCAAACTTTACAAAATAGTTACAGTGGGGAAAATAAGTATTTGACACATCAGCATTTTTATCAGTAAGAGGATTTCTAAGTGGGCTATTGACACAAAATATCCACCAGATGTAGCCATCAAGCCAAATATTGAATTCATACAAAGAAATCAGAACATTTAAGTATACAAGTTGAGTCATAATAAATAAAGTGAAATGACACAGGGAATAAGTATTGAACACATGAAGAGAACAAGGTGCAAAATGGCAGAGAAAGCCAGATCATCACCTGAAATCTCTCAGTATTGAGAGAGAAACCCTGCCCCCTATCAGTACTAAGTGATATCAGCTGCTTTAGTCTTAATTGATGGCCTATAAAGGCTTCTCATTACCCAGGAGGCACACAGGAAAGACTTTCATGATGGGTAAAAGCAATAACTATTTCGAGATCTTCATAATCTTATTGATGAAAGCATTTTGATGGGAATGGTTATAGGCACATTTCCAGAATGCTGAATGTTCCTGTGAGCACTGTGGGGGCCATTATACGGAAATGGAAAGAGCATCACTTCACCATAAACTGGCCAAGATCAGGTGCTCCACGTAAGATCTCTGTGTGAGAGGTCCAAAGAATAAACAGGAGAGTTCATCAAGAGCCAAGAACCACTCGGGCATAACGCCAGGAAGACCTTGTATCAGCAGGTACTATTGTTTCAAAGAAAACTATAAGCAATGCACTGAACCGCCATGGCATCCATGCACGCTCTCCACACAAGACTCCATTGCTGATCAAAAAGCATGTTGAGGCTCGGTTAAAGTTTGCAAAAGAGCATTTGGAGAAGCCTCTGGATTATTGGGAGACTATAGTATGGTCACATAAAAGCAAAATTGAACTTTTTGGCAGTCATTCTACACCCCATGTTTGGAGAAGAAATTGCACTACCCACCACCCCAAGAACACCATACCAACAGTTAAGTTTGGGGGTGGAAGCATCATGGTTTGGGGCTGCTTTTCAGCAAGGGGTACTGGCAGACTTCATATTATTGAAGGCAGGATGAATGGAGAAATGTACCGGGACATTCTGGATAAAAATCTGCTGCCATCTACCAGAAAGCTGAAAATGAAAAGAGGGTGGACATTTCAACAAGACAATGATCCCAAACACAAGGCAAAGGAATCAATGAAGTGGTCAATCAATCACCTGACCTAAATCCCATAGAAAATCTATGGAGAGAACTGAAAATCAAAGTTCACAAAAGAGGCCCAATGAACCTTGAAGATTTAAAGACTATTTGTTTGGAAGAATGGTCCAGAATCACCCCTGAGCAATGCAGACGACTGGTCTCTCCATACAAGAGGCGTCTAGAAGCTGTAATCACCAACAAAGGCTTTTCTACAAAGTATTAAATAAAGTGTGTTCAATACTTATTCCCTGTGTCATTTGACTTTATTTATTATGACTCAACTTGTATACTTAAATGTTTTGATTTCTTTGTATGAATATTTGGCTTGATGGCGGAATCTGGTGGAAATTTTGTGTCAATAGCCCACTTAGAAATCTCCTTACTGATACTGAAAATGCTGATGTGTCAAATACTTATTTTCCCCGCTGTAAATGCTTGTGTTAATAATTGTTGTTTAAAGTTTATTTTTATTTGACTTAATCTGTTTTCTCTCCTCTTTACAACTTAAACTCTCTAGAATGTGAGAGACTTGCAATGATAGAGAAGGGGACTGTAGAAAGTTGTGAGTTTATTTTCATATCTTTATTCAATTATTAGATTTTACTATAAATGTTTTAATGTCATTCACAATCTTCTATTATGATCCCTGTTTAACTCTTTACTGTCTTTCTGTTTTTAGTGAAATCACTCTTAAGAAAATTTGCAGGTAAGCTAAAGCTTTATGACATCATTAAAGTGTTATAGATCTACAGCTGTTTGATAAGACTGTATGTGGTTTTCTTGACACATTGATTTTTTTTATATTTTATCAGTGAAAGTGACACTGGATCCTGATTCCGCTCATCCAGATCTCATTGTGTCTGATGATGGGAAACAAGTGAGATATGAAAAACAATCAGGAACCGTGAAGGATGAAGACCAAAAGTCAAATAACAAGTTTGATGAGGAACTCTGTGTTCTTGGAAATGAAGGATTCACCTCAGAGTGTTTTTACTATGAGGTGCAGGTGAAGGGTTTAAGTGAGTGGTTTGTGGGTGTGGCCAGAGAATCTGTTAAGAGGAAGGGGTTCGTCAGTCTGAATCCTGAGAAGGGATATTGGGTGGCTGGTTTGAGAGGAGGAAAGTATCAGGCTAGTGAGTATCCATATATTCCTATTTCTGTGAGCGTGAAGCCTCAGAGAGTCGGGGTGTTTGTGGATAATGATGAGGGTCGAGTCTCTTTTTATGATGTGGAGTCTATGTGTCATATCTTCTCTTTTACTGATCAATCGTTTAATGATAAACTACATCCGATCTTTTGGCATAGTAACTCTGCACCACTCATCATCTGTGATCTCTGAGATTTAATCTAAATATAAAAATCCTCTCCTTAAGTTAGTTGTGTAACTTGGAATGATATTATACACAGGAACGTGTGTGTCATTTCAGTAACATACATTTGATGCTGATCTGGTAGGCTCTGGCATAAAGCCTGTGTCACTGGAAAGCCTTGTTGAATGCTGTTCACTACTAATGGACTGTAACAATCTTCTCAATAATGTCATGGGGAGTCATTTACCACCTGTTGAATCTTTGTCTAGTCAGACTGAGCATTGAGAACACAACTAAGATTATTCAGTAAACTCTGTTCATTTTGGGCCCTATCATACACCTGGCCCAATGCAGCGCAAGTGTTTTTAACTTTTCACTTTCAAGTCCTGCACCACGTTGTTTACATACCAAATGCATTTGCACCCATTTGTGCGCCCATAGCTGGTCTGAAATAGAAGTGTTTAGGCGCATTGTTGGTGCATTGCTATTTTAAGGCATCTGAAAAGGACTGTGCCACTGACCAACTAAAATTTGATCTAAAGTCAATGGCACATTTTTTACATTTATATTTTATATAGTATTATGCACCTATAAATGGGACGACAATGTCCTAATTACACACACAACCATTTGTGACATGTGCTGGCAAAATGAGCACATTTTCAAAAATGAGTTTATTTATTTTGGCATTCTCTATTAAACTAAAACTTAAAAAAGTATGATTTGTTAAAATCTAATAAAAATGATAGAGCTACACCTGTTTGAAGTTGACAGAGTCAGCAAAGTCATTTGTGAAAAATCGAGTTTTTGAGCGTTCAAAAACAAAATGACTGCATCCATATCTTATAATCACTGATAAAATGAATAGATTAGGCACACACAAAGTCAAAACCAATATCTATAGGAATATATATATGTTTAAATTTTTCCTTTCTTTTATTGTTTGATTGATGTTGAGACAGTCAGCTTTAAGATTGACTGTATTGCAGGGATCTAATATAATGTTACACATCAGATATTTTTATCTCACAGTTAACCAAACACTCACTTAAGACATAACAGATTATATCTGTGTAAATTCTTGACAAAACAGATATTTTTTAAACTGTAATTCTGTGTATATGTGTATATATCGGGTTCGCTCACTCCCGCATATGTGTACATGCTTCGGATCTGTCAATCAGTGAGAAGAAAATCGTTTTCAAGTCTGTAACTCTTAATAACTCTTTTACCATCAAGAAAGTCCTGCACATCATTTTCTAATGTTTCTAAACCAAAATCAAAATGTCAGATGCGCATGTGGATGGATGCATCCACAATCAATATTTATACTTTTGCCTGTAGCTCAAAATTAGACAGTGCGCATTACGACTCATTTTGCCAACACGGGTCAGATTTTTAAATATGAAAAATTAAAGGATTAAAATGTAAAAGATTATTATTGTGTTTCTGGGATAATCATGTGTCATATGATGAGAACCATTTTCATCAAAACACTCACAACGGTCTCTCAGGTTCTGAAACGTTGCGGTTCTTGAAATGTTTGTAAATCTCCTGTTTGTTACAAATAAAGTATTTTTTGAGTGCAAACCTTTTTTTTGCATATTTGTAAATTATTCTTGTAAAAATATTTTTTGAGTTTACAGTGATCATGTATCCATACTTTTTCAGGACACACCCTAAGTGTACTTGCGCTGTGCACTATAGATCATACGCTTAGATCATTAAAATAGGGCCTTTATTTTATCATCGCTTTATCTTCCTGATGGTCTTCTCCTTCTCTGTCTCATGGATGAGTAAAAGTGTTAACTCACAACAGAGTTGACTAACTTTGAGTAACAGACAAGATCATCATCCTGATAGAGACCGACATCATGACCTACAGTATTATCAACAATAAATAACACACTTCATTAAATCATCAGCATGTTTTGTTTAAAATATTCCTGTAGTCACTTTGTGAAGTCCTGTCACAGTTCTGACTTCAGTTTGTATGAATGTTCATGACTCCTGATTATACTTTGTTGGGTACTCATTTTTAGTCTGATTGTATTTTGCTCATTGGGAGGATAAAGTGAGACAAAGAAAAATATGTAACATATGATTCTGAATGAAATTCATTGTGTTAAACACATGTGTCACATCAATAAATCTTTTGTAGTCATTTGTTTTTTTCTTATTGATTTCACTTTGGTTTTGTCACATTAAAATAATATTTGTTAAACTGTCTCTGAAATCCTGGCAAGTATTGTAATGTATTACCATTTAGTACAATTTTTCCAATTCAACTTTTTTTGCTATTCAAATTAAACACTGATGATGTTTACCAAAAAGTATGAGCTTTTGTGTCCATTTTTCCACATAATGGGTTAATACTGATGAATGTGTTTCAAAGCTTTTTAAATCTAAGGAGGGAGGGTAATTATACAGGTAGATTAATTCTTAGATGGGTTTAAAATAACATAAAACTAAATTTTTTATATTCTTGAGTACTTAAGTCACACAAACGTTTATTATACCTTATCAATCCTTAAGAGAGAGAGAGGAGACTTCTCTCATGTCACATTAACAGACCAGAGAACAGGGGCCTCGTTTATAAAATGCTATACATTATAGGAATTAACGCATAGAAAATGCGCGTATGCCTCACTTTCAGACGTGAAATCTATAAATCACAAATGAGTTTAAGATTGTGCACAGCTGAACAGTTGCAGATTTCCATCTTTAAACGATGCTTAATTATTGTCATTGACATATAAAAGAGCACATGTTAATGTTTAAATCATTTTTGAGCAGCAAGAATGGCTTATATTTCCAAAAACCTGCAATTGGACAAGCAAACATCTGCTCAGACCCTGACGCTAAGCACTTTTCCACGTCAAAGACAGTTTTTATAAATATGGACTTTGTTGTGGATTTTTGTGTATGCATACTTTACGATCAAATCTGTGCGTACGCACGCTTTATAAATGAGGCCCCAGATCTCATCGCATCTGCTTGTCTAGTAAGTGTTAACAGCACCATGAACTGTTTGCAATATCAATGAACTTTTAATGTATCAGTCACACCTACTTTACACTCTTCAGTGCTTGTTACAGATATCTCCACTTTGTCCCAGAAAAACCTGTATTGACTTGTCTTTGGGTGTTGTTGTCTAATATGGCACTTCTTCAGGATTACAACACAACTGTGTTGATATTTTTTAATTCTCCTTTTGTTTTTTTACCATCTGTTCTCTGGGTCTAACTCGAGAGATGAACCTCAAGGGCCAAAACCATTGCCACTGGAAATCTACTTAATGCTGGATGTCAAAAGACCATATTTGAGTCTCTGTGAGGTGAGTTAACACAGAACCAGACAAATCTGACTGATGAGATACCAGACACAATACTGTTTCCAACGAACTTACCTGTATGAAACCATTTTACACAGTTAAAGATCTTAAAGGGCGATTTGCAGGTAAAATTTTTCAATGAATTTGTGCAATTTGCTTGTTGATAATAAACATTTAAACTGTTATCCATTGTATTTTATGTTGTTGGGTATCACAAAACCCGAAAAAGTATGAAAAAGTACAGCGGTTTGCAATGATTCTCCTTTCCCCCACAACGCACTGTATGACGTCACGCTGGGGAGAGAATTTCCCAAAGCCGCATTGAGAGCATTGAGAATGACTATAGAAAGACGAGTAAAGTACAGTTCTGATAGCGCAGATTATAGATTATAGATAGATAGATAGATAGATAGATAGATAGATAGATAGATAGATAGATAGATAGATAGATAGATAGATAGATAGATAGACAGACAGACAGACAGACAGACAGACAGATGGATAGGCTAGTATAGAGAGATAGGCAGACAGACAGCCAGATAGCATAACGTTAGCATATCTTCGTGTAGAAAGTAAACAAACAATTAACATACTCGTGCATGCTGGCTTGAGGGGGATGATCCTGCCTGAAATGGGTGTAACTTTATGCGATCTTCAGCACAAACGGTTTTGGCAGCATGTCTCTAATCCTGGAAGCTGAGTGAGGCACGTCACATCTGTTCGCGGGGACCAGCGACCCAAACGCACTCACTTTCTTACAACCAGTAGCGGAATGGCAATCGAGAGAGTCGGGACTTTCTCGGTGGGTCGATCTGATAATAGTTATACATTTCGAGTTAACACAGTCTGGCGGCGTGATATGCGTCCGGTTCCCGCAGCCCGCTGGTCAAACTGCTCAACCTCTCTGCTAAACAAAGTATATGAAAGTCCTCAACCTGTTCGGCAGGTCCAAACATGTACAGGATTTATAAAAATACGGTGATCAATGAGCGGTTCCTCCTCAAATGGCATAGTCTGTCGTGATGTAAAAAGCCGCTGAATGCCTGTTTATTACAGTATGTATGCGGTCGGATCCGAGTGTGCTGCAGCTGCTGACTGCTGCGTATAAAATGATCGTGTGATTCGTTATCGCATAAACAATATAACAAAGCATTCTTTTATTTCACAAAACAATATATTTGAGATATTATTTGATAGACTAGTACGTGTGGATTAAGGATGTTTAAAAATCTCTAGCCTGGTGGTCAGGACATGAATGGATCAAATCAGCAGATTTGCGAAGTTTTATTTATTTCCACAGATATCATAAATAATAATTATCATGGTAACTTTGCAGTATAACACATTATATATTTACTACGATGTATATATGATTTCCAAATTGTATACGTAAGTATTAAACAGCAATAAATGTCTCATCTATCTCTATGGCTCTGGCTGAGTCTTTCTCCACTTCTCCCCAACGTGACGTCATTGCAGAATTGCGTAAAAAAACCGTTAATACCAAAAACGTAAAAAAAGTGGTCTTTAAGACCATTTTTGAGACATTTTAAAAATTATACACATATCTTGAGTGATTTATGTACCCATTAATCGACAGTGGTGGTTAACCTGCAAGACGCACTTTAAGTTACATTGAATGCTCTGAATCATGAACATATTTGGAGTCTCTGAAAATGAACTGAATCTCACTCCAGCTGTGGGCTTCACATTGAATCCATCACCACACAAACTGTGTGCAGTCTAAAGTTTTGATATCTGTGACACTGAAATGTCACACTGCACATGCCAAATATAATTCATGTTATTGGCATATTATATGGTGTAAAAAGCAACCTGAACATGTAGGTGTTTTGTATGAGATTCAGCTTGTTTTGAGTTTTGTTGTTTGTCCTTTTATAACTAAATAAGATTTTAATTACTGCCAAGGCAAAATGTATGGTGATGGGAAGAGAGTAAGCTATTTGTATGTTCATGTGAATACTTTGACAAATACAATAAAATCTGTATTTTTATTATTTATAAGGATATCAATATTTCTTTTACAAGGTGTTATGGCTGCAAACCTACACGTTTAGTTTATTTCATAGCCATACCACATATTGAACCATGAAACAGTAAGAATATGACCATCCCACACCTAAAACACCACAAATTCATGTTAAACACTTAAAGCTTAAAGATTTCAGTCCACACACAGAGAGAAAATCAGCTTCCTGTTTATCAGAATGATGGGAGGAGCTGTGTGAGCACTTCAGGTGTATGATCGAGATCAAAAGTGAAAGTAAAATTTAACAAGTTACTGCTTGATCACACAAACGCTCATAAACAGAATTTAATCAGACACTTTAGACGATTGTGAACAAACTTTATGTTCAGCTGAAGGTAAGAATGATGAATTAACCGAGTCTGTGTAAGTCTTACATTAGTGTAGTTGAGAGGTCATGTATGTGATTTCAACATATATTGAATGTAAATTAGGTTAAAGAATAAATACAATTAATAAAGATTACAGGAGTGTTATAATGTGCATTTGTTCTAAAAATCTGTTTCTACCTCATTCTGATGTTTGTGAGGTTGTGTTGCCTCTCTTCTGTTTACTACCTGTGTGTAAAAGTTTAATCCTATTACAAATGTTGATGAAGATTTGAATGTGTGTGCATATGATCAGTATTGAATAAAAGATGTTAGGATTACAGGATGAACTTGAGAATCTAATGAGTGATTGACCAACCAAAAGTTTTTTCAGAGGAGCTAAGGGAAAGGTTTCCTCCAAAATGTCTTGTGTGTTCTTTTATTTCCAGCAACCTTTTTTAATAATCTCATATTGCTCATTTATGCATCATTTATTGTAAAGCCTGTATGTGGGTATCTGCATGCCATCTGATTGACAGGCTGTCTTGTTAATCAATTTAAAACTCTGTCTGACTTGCAAATGTTTTCCTGCAATTGTTAGACATTTGCATTTTAATCTGTTTTATTGAAAGTCATTGTAGGTATGAATGTAAAATTTGTGTTTGTACTTGTTTTTGTAAATGGGTTTGTGTCTAAAAACATTTTTTTGTCATGTTTTTGAGAAGTTGTGTTTTGGAGTGATGGAGTTCATTTGTGTGACTCTGATGATTATTATTGGAATCACAGATTCAACAGCAGGTAAATATTCACACATTATAACTTACTGTGCATTCAGACCGCCACCGGCGAGAGCGTCAAAGTGGCCGGAAGTCATTCATTTTCAATGAGAACCGGCGGCGAACTCCATAGACAGTAAAAAAAAATGGACACAGCGACCCCATTGAATTCAACGGAGACAAGTGAAGTCAATTAGAAGCACCCACTTCCTGGGTGTCGAGCGTACTGCGCAGACTCAAACTGATCTCAATGACGTGAATGTCACGTGAGCAACCTGTCTGAAAATTGTAAGTCTTCTAACAGCCGTGCCAAGAGAAATCTGAACACCCACCGAATCTCGTAGCAAGGCAGAGCGTGAACAGGAGCAATTTGGTAAGTATTCTGATTAATTATTTTGCATAGTATTTATTTATTTATTTTTAAATGTAACGCCAGTACGCCATATTAAGTTAATGCATAATATTAAGAAGTTATGATATTAAAGAACTTGTGATATTATGATTAATTATTTTTGTCATTTTGCATAGTATTTATTTATTTAAAAATGTAATGCCAGTACGCCATATTAAGTTAATGCATAATATTAAAAAGTTATGTAAAATGATATTCAACTGGTGATATGAATTAATAAGTTACACAATAGGTACATGTAAGGGGATAACCAGATAACATACTAGGCACAGGCTAACTAAATGTTAATTAACATTAGTAATTAATTTTAAAAAGCTATGTAGAATGTACGTTAAATGAGTCATATTTATGGGAGCGCATATATTAAATATGATTTAATTAATTTAAGCACGATTAAATTAGGCATTGGTATAAATAACGAACGTGCTTGCTGGGCACATGTTAATTGATGCACATGGTGTTGTATAACGTTAATGGTCGCCGAATATAACCACAAAATGGCGTTATCTTCAACGCAAGAGAAATGGACGAATCAGTCATATAAAAAAGCTTTGGCCTGTTAAATAACACATAGCCTATAATACATGGACAATAACGAATGTCACCAATAACATCTATAACTAATGTTTGCCCTTTCTATGTTTTTTTTCCTCAACTTCAAAAACTTCAAAGTTGTTCAAAAACAACTTCAAACACTTTAAAAATAAACTTCAACTGCAGTAGCCTACTTTAAGCAGTTACACCATGGATAACAACAAAGGTAAGCCATTTAGCTATAGTATAATTTAGAAATATAGTATATAACATAGAAAGCAACACATTGATCATATGAGAGAGAATAAAATAATTAATGAAGCTTGTGTAATACCTATATTGTCATATTATTATTTCAATGAACAGATTAGATCAATTAATTTGTGTTTAATTGTATGCATAGGCTTTTTCCTGTTTTGTTCGGATAGAAAGAAATCAATGACCCGAGACAAGTTACTTGTGTGTGTTAAAATGTGTGTACTGATCCTGACAAAAAAATTTGATTGTGATTGCTGTTTGCAGTGATTTGGATCATGGGCAGCAGCTACATTCGTCGTGGGGAAGAGAGAGCCAGAGAGACCATAGGGGCCAATCTTGGCCTAGCAGCCAAGGTTCACTGGTTTGGCAGGGGTGGACTTCGATGGCACGGATTCCTTCCTTTTTTCTACCGGTCCCTTAGAGGAAGAGCAGCCCCGGATGTCCTGCTGATTCACTGCGGCGGGAATGACTTGGGATGCAGGAAGAGCATCGATCTCGTCGCAGCAATGAAGCAGGATCTGCAACATCTCTATCGGCGTTTCCCTCAGATGGTCATCGTGCTGTCTGACATCACCCAGAGACGTCGGTGGAGATCGGGCCTTCCGGGGAAAATTGACAAGGCCCGTAAATGGGTGAACAGTGTCTTGGCTACCTTTGTCCTGGGAATGCAGGGGCATATCGTGCATCACCCTCAAATTGTATTTAACAAACCTCAACTGTTTCTAAGGGACAACGTTCATTTATCCACTATGGGTAATGATATTTTTTTTAATAATTTAGCTGAAGCCTTGAGAGTCTTAATCCAGTAGGGGTGATGCTGGATTAAAGCTCTCAACATGTTTTAAACACGAAACAGTTGAAATTGTTAAATTGTTTTGAGGTTGTGTTTGTGCCTTTTATCTTTAGTTTAATACCTTATCACATTGGTAGACATAACACTGTTCAGTAGTCACTGCTCTTTCTCCCCCCACCCTTTCTCCCCTCCGTGCTATTTATGGATCACCCTAGCCATCCACCCCATGGCCTCTCTCTTTTCTTCCCCACGACAAATGTAGCTAAAGGGGATAGGATTTTTTTTACTTTTTAAATAGTTTTTTAAAGATTTTCAAAAATTGTGTTTATAGTGTTTATATAATAAAGAAATATTTATTAACCAAATGATTCAATATTTATTATCGAAAAACACAGTAGACACTTCAAGTAGACATACTTTGACTTTAATGTGTTTTTTTTACTTATGGTTTAGAACTTTGTAATGATAAATATTAAAAGTCAGTGGCCTACTGAATATTTATAAGGGAGGTGATACCTCAATACACCCTTAGATTAGATTTAGCTTTAAAGGGGCCATGGCATGAAAATCTGACTTTTTCCATGTTTAAGTGCTATTATTGGGTCCCTTGTGCTGCTATCAACCTAGAAAATATGAAAAAGATCAACCCAGTAACTTAGTTTTGGTACACCATTCTCTACAAGCACATGAAAAAATAGGTCGTTGAAATTTGGCTCTCCTTATGATGTCATAAGGAGCTCTTATTATAATAAAACCACCCCTTAATCCAACCACAGCACTGCCATTTAGTGCAGAGAGAAAATAATTCACAGAACAATTGAGTTTCAATTTCAACAAACCACCATCATTGTGATCAGTGTTTGAATTTCATCCGCTCATGTGCATTTTAAAGGACACACCCAAAACGGCAAATTTTTGCACACACCTACAAAGTGGCAATTTTAACATGCTATAATAAATTATTTATATGGTATTTTGAGCTAAAACTTCACATATGTGCTCTGGGGACACCAAAGATTTATTTGAGATCTTAAAAAAGTCCTGTGACATGGCCCCTTTAATATTGTTAGATCAGGTCTCCACAACACAGACAAAATAAAAAATGATCCAGCCATGAACACCAGATCACTTCAAAAAAATATAAGTTTACTTGTTTAACAGGCATCTGTCAGTTAAAAGGTTGATCAATCGTTGCTATAGGAGAGCATAAACAGGACGTGAGACGAAGGTTTAGATGATAAAATAGAACAGAGTTTTATTGATGGACAGCAGTTTCAGTTGCATATGTCTCAATGTTCAAACCTCGTCTACCCCCATGAATACAGCATGCACTGTTATATCAAAATTGCTCAGCTGCAACATCCTTTAGACCTTGGGTTTACACACAGATAGAACAGGTCTTGAAACTTCACAAGTGTGAGACTTAACCACCATGAAATTATTAATAAGAGACATATATAATATAGAAATACAATAAATGAATGAATGAATAAACAATAATGTAATAATAAAAATGATAATAATGAAGTTTATAATGATAAAATAATATTAAATAATCAAATACATAATTAAATGGATAACTAATGATTATAAAATGATTATGATGATTATGTAAATAAATGATTAAACATAAAAAACACAACATTAAAAACATTCGGCACATGAGGATCTAAGGTAGGATCCATCATTGTCAATGTTCAATGCAGTTAGCGTCTAACCAGAAGTGCAACAAGTACATATATAGACAGGTAGTGTAGTATAAACTGTAAATGTCATAGTGCAGTGTAGACAGTAGTATACAGTTAACCTAGTGGAATGGTTTACATTAAGGATATGTACATTGTATTAACGGTAGCATTATAAGAGCAGCACACGTGGGTATGCATTATGGAAAATATAGAGAGATACACTGTAAAGGTTAGACCTTAACAGGTTTTTTACAGTAAAATACTGGCAACACTTTAGTATTTACTAACATTTATAATGCATTGATAATGTGAGCAAAGTATTATTGTGAACTTATTCATTTGAGACAAAAAAGTATTGTACATTAAAAGATTTTCACTGTCCACAACTGTGACAGTGCAGTCACCGCCTGTTAAATAAAGCAACACACAGTGTATCATCAAGAGGCATAGCAGTTGCCATACCATACTGTGACACATTGGTGAGAATGCTCTAGATCAGTCCCGCCAAAGCACATTCTAATTATAGTCTCAATTGTAATATTTATTGTATATTTTTATATAAGCTTGGCTACTTCTATGTATGTTAACATTTTAAACAATGATAAAACATATCAACAAGTAAAATAAAATAGAATCAACAAGTAAAACAAAACCGTTTTAAGCAGATAAATATCAAAAAGTAGCCCTCCAGATTGTTTTATCCATTGTGGTAGCCCTTGCTCACAAAAAGGTTGGAGACTCCTGCTCTAGATGCTGCAGCGGTAGAAGTTCACCAGGATCAATTACACCTGTAATAGCAATGACATAATAATAAAATAGCTGAGAAAATAATTAAATTGCTTTGGTCTGATTTTTCTATTAACATGTTGGCTAGAAAGCTAACAGATCAGTAAACTACAGATGTTGTCTGAGTTATTTAACTTAACATAACAGCCAAGTGACAACATATAACTAAACTTTGTATGTGTGATTTGTGTGCTGCTGCTTACTGTCCTCAATCTGAGTAAAAAGTTATATTATACTTACCAGTGTTCGTTACTGGAAAAACTTGGAATCAGCAACCACCAGCATCTCTGAAAAAGAGAAAGAATGAGCAGGATCTTGGCTTTAACTATCAACATCTAGCCTGGCTTAGTTTAAAGCCCACTCACCACGTCAAGGTGCAGGCTCAGAGTGGGTAGACAGGACAAGACAAACGTTACAAACAGACGCCACAAACGGACAACATAATGAAACATATGAACATTTGATTGTAACATTTGAACAGAATGAACTGCATAATCACAAAAAATTAAAGTTTAAGCTTAGAACTTCATGTAACTTAATGTAACAGCGAACAGAAATGTGTTACTGACAGGTTTTCCCATGTGCGTGTAAAGACGTGGTTTTCTCAAAGCAAGTAAGAAGCGTGAAAGCTGAACATATGTAAAGTCAGGTTTAATCAGCAAATACTTATGCCCCGATGATGCGAGCTCTAAGCAAAGCAGGTGTGAGTGATGTACGAACATGTGTAAAGTCAGGTTTAATCAGCAAATACTTATGCCCCGTTGATGCAGGCTCTAAGCAAAGCAGGTGTGAGCGATGTACGAACATGTGTAAAGTCAGGTTTAATCAGCAAATACTTATGCCCCGTTGATGCGGGCTCTAAGCAAAGCAAGTGTGAGTGATACACAGAAAGTGCTGTAAACATTATTCAAACAGGAAGATGTGCACCAAAAACACCATACTATTGGTGATTGAAAAGTATTAATTTGTTCATCTTCCTTCTCACAGGAGCCCCTGTTACTTTCTCAGTTTCTCTCCTTGCCAAATGATGAAGGCGTATCTTGCAGTACATGGAGGCTGCCATCTTAATCAAGGTGTGAACATGATTGTCCTCAACACTGGTCTCAAACATGTGGTTGTACAACTCTGAAAAAATATTTTTGTCAGCACAATCACTCAGAACCTGAATTATAATGGCAGCTGTCAATCCTTTTCCTTGAGGAAGCTTCCCTCCACTGGTGTTTAGAAGTCTCTGAAAGCACCTTTCAGAGGCTTTACACACCTCCACAATGTTATTTGATGGATTCTGTAAGCCTCCCCTGTTCTTCAGTGCAATAAAAGCATGCATGCTGGAATCAGAACTCAGTGCAAGAGAACAGGGCATGCACAAGATTTTCTCCTTCATCTTTTTTACCACAAATCCAGCAATGTAATGGATAGCGGCGTCTTTGAACTCAGATATTGAATCGACACAAGGTAAGATACTGTAGTCGTGGTCAGAATCCAGAGGGAGTGCTGGTGTGACATCAAATTGACGAGAAGTTGGACCAACTGTCACTGCCAACATGTTGGTTCCATCTCTAATGAGACAGTTCCCTGTTCCATTTTTTACTTGATGTCTTACTAGGAGGCGTTTGTACGCAGCCTTGAACTGTCGGGCAGTTGGGTTGTTGTTGTAGCCTCCGCGTGCCCTAACTGCAGAAAAGAACAGCTCAAGATGATCCTGACTGAGTTTGTAAGTGAGGAGATACTTACAAGGTGCATCCTGTGCTTCAACCAGCTCTTTAAAAATGTTGGAAATGCTTCTGGAGCTGGCAATAAATCCAATGGGACCCGTTTTCCTAGGACCTGCATAAAGATGTCTCCCAGAGCTATCTCTGAGCTGCAGAAGGAAATTTTCAGCTCTCTCCAACAGACTTAGCATGTGAAGTTTATTACAACTTCTCAAAGGAGCTTTGGAACCCTTTGCCAGAGGGTTCCTGCTGTTGAGAACATCAAAAGCTAAGTCGATTGTTCTCAGAAATTCGACGGTTTCCTCTGAACCATGAAACTGAGGCAAGTGAAGCTCCTTGTTGCAGAATTCAAGGGCATCTGCAACGCTGCTGCTGAAAACTTGAGCAGCAAGATTTACCTTCATCTTCTGATTTCTCCACAGAATATGTGCCATCTTCAGCTTATTACCCAGCCTTAAGCCCTCAGTCTCCTGAAGTTTGTTGAGGTCTTCTAGGTATTGCCACCTAATCTTATTGCCACTGCCTGTCTGGAAAACACGTCCATCAGCAAAAGCGTTCCTCAAGAGTTTCATCATGTGACACACGTCAAAAACCACATGAACAGCCTGCATTGGATTTGCAGGGTGAGGAAAAAATGGCCTCATGTTTTCAACTGTGATATTGGCTCCAAGAGCCTGCATCATGGTGAAGTGACAAGACGGTCCATCACATGTCAAGGAAACAACACGCACTCCAATGTCATGCAGCTTGTAAAGACACTGTGTGACAATATTTGCTCTCTCTTGTCCGCTTAACCCGTCAAGGAGAAAGTAAGCCACAGGGATTTTCCAAGATCCATTAACAGCTACAACCATGAGAACCAATGCATCCTTAGCTACTGGCAAAGAGTCATCAACTTTGCCACATCCTACATCAACATACCCATGGAATTTCCCTTCAGCATATTCAACATGCTTTCTGATGGCCATCTCATCCATCATAAGAGCACAAACAGTCTCCTTACCATCTTTCCTTCCTTGCTCCACATGGGATTGGAGGGCAGCGAATGATGCCTCTGTAAAGCCTGGGTCTGCAGGAATGCTGCTGTACCAAGACCTGATTGTTTGAGGATGAGGCAGAACACCATCAAAGCTATCACGAACAAACTGGTAAGCTTTTGCAGAGTAGAAATGTAGAGTCATGGCAAAAGATCTCAAATTATCAGAGATTCTAGAAGATTTAGTCTTGCACTTGGCCCTTGTAAGAATTTCTTTACCAACACTGCTAAAGGAAGCCTCCAGCATATCACCACAGCTGGTGGAAACAAGCAGCTTCTCTTTCAGATCAGTGACAACTGAAGAGAGAGACTTCACTTTCTGTTTCAGTCTTCTGACTCTCTGGTCTTGAAGCTTCAATTTTTTCTTGCAAGAACCCAATCTACTTTGAACAAATGACACCTTCCTCTTTAGAGGACTGGGGAAGGTTTCCAGTGTGTATGCATGATGATCTGCAGAAGAATGGCTATGGCTGCAGCTGGCTACACTCATCTCGACCATCTGTGGTTTACTGTGAGTGCAACTGATGTAATCATGGTCATGACTGACGTTCCTGCGTTTACCAGCTAGCGTGTCAGAGTGAATCTTACTTACCATTGTGTTCTTACTGACTTTGGTGTGCCTTACCTTGACCTTCACCTGGGAATGGGGGTAGAACATGGTTGGCACCGCGTCTGGTTTAAGGGTGTTCCCTCCTTGGAAAGGGATGAAACAGTCCTGTGTGAAGTGAAGGGAGCAGAGGAGAGAACGGTTGGTTGGTGTCCAGCCCTTTCTCTTGACATTGTGTATCCACTGCTGCAACCTGCCTTTATCATTGAAGGGGAACCTAGAAAGAAAAAAAGCATATCACATTGTTCAAGAAAATAAATTAAATGGAAATAAATGTCATTTACCTTAAAGAATGTCATGTCATTCATTTTATATAATGAATTTAATGGAAATTAAACCAAAAGTGATGGATTTTTCTCTCTCAAAGAATCTGCATCCCATGCTACCCTAAAATGATCTCATTGCCTGCCCCCCACCCCAGTTGAGAATCAATTGCAGTGAAAATACATAAGCTGATCCGTCACCCACATTCAACCAAAACAATAAAATGTGGCTGTGGTGGTATATAATAAAATTTGTAGAAAGAATTAAACTGGGCACTAGCTATAGTATGACACCCATATAAATGTGCATGTACAGATACAAATGCACAAGTGTGCATGCACAAACACACACATTATGCACATACACTCCCTATATTTACAAATATTTTATTGTTGTAGCCATTCATTTAAAATAAACCTGTTGTTGTGGCATACCACTTGGAGTACCCTTAGTTTTTGTGCTTGTTTTCTGAATCTCTGGTGTTTAATTTTGGAGATGAGGTCATGACTGCAGGTGCTGATGAGGCTGAAACCAGCACATTCAGTGCAATTAGACTTTGACTAGTTAATTTTAATTAACATTATTTTATATATCTTATTAAGGCAGTTGTCTCCATTTTGTGCTCAGCTTTATTTTGATTTTAGAATTTCTCACAAATCAATTGTTCATTTCACCTGCATGTCTTAAGTCATCTACATGTCTCAGCTGTTGAGAACGACCTGCATCTTTTTAGCCACATTAAGTACGAGTAAAATACTTAAATATTGTTGAAATCAAAAAAAGTTAAGACTTTTAGTCAAATTAATTTAGTCTAATGGATTGCTTTTGTACTGTAAGGTAGGCCTATCTGTATTTTTACTCAAGTGTTGATTTTCAAGTTAAAGTCACTCTTTACATTTGCGCTGCAAAGGCCTATAATGGCGATTCGAATAATCAAAATATTTCATTATATTGATGGAGATAGTGGACTTACCTGAAAAAGCTTAACTCGGGAGAAGAGTCTTGTCTCTTAGAACACATGTATGCTACACAGCAAGGCATGTTCGCACGATGGAGAAATGCTAGCAACACGTCAATTAATGTAAATAGAGGAAGATGATATAACGAAAAACAGGCAACAAACAGTTAACACACTGAATTAATAAAATACCACCTATAACACAATACTTGTCTTGAACGACGATCCGAAGTTTCCAAGGTCGAATATCTCTTCAAAAATAAGGGCTTTGACTATTGCCAGGTAAAGCGCAAGCAAGCTGACCTCAAACGGTCAATGACGCATCAGAGTAAACTCACATTGAACATTAATGTGTGTGTGTTTTGGAAATCAAATCGTATAGTAATAACAAAATATAATGTATATTAATATTACAATAATATTAATATAACATCTTACGCTATACAATTACAATATGACATATTAAAACATTATAGGCCTGACAAAACAAGTGGCTAAAATAGACATTAAAATACATTTGGATTGTAACCTGTTCTTAGTAATTTTAGTTATTTAAAATTATAATAAAATAAACATTTAAAATGAAAAATAACAGATAAATAGGTACATAGGCCTACATCTCGAGCACAATTAAATCTTTTAAAATTATTAAAAGTTATTTAAATAGGCACAGATGCACACATATGCATAAACGCACATTTACAAAAATTTTCCATCTGTCTTCTTCGTTTCCTTTTATCTACATCAAACCTTAATATTTTAGATTAATATTATATATATATATATATATATATATATATATATATAAACCTAACATATTAAGGTTTGATGTAGATAGAAGGAAACGTAGAAGACAGACTTAATGTATAAGCCAAGGAACCATACTGTAAGTATACAATATGTTCTCGAGTCATTTTCGTATACATTCAATATATTCATTTTAAATATAGTCTCTTAAAATTGCTCATTGTTCTACATTATGTAATCTCTTTACGTAAAACATTTGAGCATATAATTTTCCAATGTATAAAGAATTGTGAGCAAGGTGTTATGTAGTTTTGGCTAATAAATCATGGACAAAAACACTTGATCAGAAACTGATTTTTTTATTTCACATTATGTAGGATAGGACATGTTGTAAGTTAGATGGCTTCCGACCAGGATGAAATGGATTACATTCCTCTTCAAGCGTATCCTATATCTGTAAATAAATAAATAAATAAAGGAATAACGTTAACCGCGATTGACATTGAGATGGGTTTTTGTTTCTTCCATTGCATGTATAATTTCATGATAATTGCCCCAACCCCCGTTAAATTAGATACCCCGTTACCCATACTTCATTATTTAATTAAGTAGATAAATTATTTAAAGTTCGTGGATAAATGTTACTTCCGAATTATTTCCAATTCCTAAAAACGTTATTGAACAAATCTGTCCCGTTGCTTATATGGACTCTTTATATAGGCTTCTCACTTTTATGCTTCCATGCTCCCCTGATTGCCTCAGTAAAAGACATAGACAGTAAAAGATTGCTTGCGAGCTTCTCCTTCTGTCTATACGGTATTTTCTCTACTGTGCGACAGAGAGTCGCAGGCTTATGACGCAATCGTTAGCCTATTTTTACAAAAACTGCTTCTACTGGGACATTACGTAAGATACAAGGTAATGGAGCCTTTTATGCATTTTCGTGTTTCTTTAGAAATAATAAAAGGACAAATTGAGTCTTTAAACGCATCAGATGTAAAGTTATTCGCTGTCAAAGTGAAGCCAAAATGAATGGGAGTCAATGGGATGCTAACAGCAGATGGGTGTTCGCTAAGCAATGGCGGCAACCAGGGAAGCTTCAATAAAATATGAAACCCTGCCCCCCGGCGAACTCCGGCGAGCAGCGGCGCGGCGCGTCATGTACAGCGTGAGCGTCGAGGAGAGTTGAAATCAGCTCAACTTTATGGTAATGAGATATGACGCGGTTCGGCATACCAATCGGAAGGCGGAAATGTTCACCGGCAACCAATCGGAAGGCGGAAACCTCCGCCTGAGAGGAGTTCAGAGAATGCATTCGATTTCGAACGTCAGAGCGTCCACTACAACTTTTCTTTAGCGTCGTTGTCAGGGCAGCCAGAGCTTTTATTGACGCTCTCGCCGGTGGCGGTCTGAATGCACAGTAAGATATTCACTTTTTTGTGTAAAAACTGTCTAAAAGTAGACAGCTGATAATAGAAGAAGAATGTATGCATTACTTACTTATCCTCTTCGTCCCAGTTTGGGCATAAGGCTGATTTTTTGCATGAATGGTTTGTTTAAATTTAACATGATAAAACCACACAACACCTCTCTGACAGCAGATTTCAGACCTGTTTTCTGTCTCTTACAGATCAGTTTGCTGTTGTTGGACCTGTAGATCCTCTCTTCATTGTATCTGGTGAAGATGTGATTCTGCCCTGTTCTCTCAAACCCAACATCAGTGCTGTAAACATGAGAGTCGAGTGGTTTAGACTTGATCTCAAAGACTCAGTAGTTCATCTCTATGAAGATCATGAAGATAAAAACACAAAACAGCTTCAGTCGTACAGAGGAAGAACTGAAGTGTTTAAAGATGAACTACAGAAAGGAAACACATCACTTAAACTCTCAAGAGTTCAGATCTCTGATGAAGGAGCTTATAAGTGTTTTATTCAGTCCAAAACCAACTATGATGACATCACTGTTGATCTCAATGTTGAAGGTGAGCAAACCCCTGAAAACTAACATTGAACGAGTTTAATTTCTTGTAAGTGATATTCAGTATTGAGTTAAAGGCATGTTGTCATAATCACTTTTAGCCAGAAAAAAACAAGTAGCATAGACATAAATCAATCACTAAATGAATATTTTTCTTGTTTTTGTTATGTGTAGCTGTAGGAAGTCCTCCACTCATCACTATAGATGGATTTGATGTTTCTGGTGGACTTCATCTTCAGTGTGAATCTAAAGGTTGGTACCCTGAACCTGAACTTGTGTGGCTGGACAGTGAAGGAGTCACTTTGACATCTGAAACTACAAACACACAGAGAGAGACAGATGGATTCAGAGTGAAACACATGATCACTGTATATAACAGAGACAGTAAATATCACTGTAGAGTCAAACTGAGACATCACATGATGGAGACTGAGATTATTACATCAAGTAAGTACACACACTGAAACTGGTTATGTTGTTTATTTTGTTTTATAATCACACACACATTCATAAGTATCAGGACAGTGAAGACAAATTTTCAAAAGGGTCCTCGCACATCAGGCCCTAATAAGTACAGAATTTCAATTTTTTTATTATTAACATTTTATGTTTAAACATACATGCGTTAGCAACTAAGAACACCAACCTTAAATGTTGGCTTGTGTGTGTCCCCCCAAATGCAAGACGCAGAAGCAATGGATCAAACTGATACTACAGTACACAGTCTCTGCTTTTCATGTGTGCACAATTGATGCATCAGGACAGAGCTCATCACTTAACACCTGTGAGGCAATGGTCTCAATATCTCTCATTAGATTAAGTTTTAAATACAAATGTGTTGTTCCATTGAGTTCGTAAATTGATTATGTTAAACCAGGTGAAAAAATAAAATGTGACATTCTGTACTTTTGTCTCATATTCAACTTTTAATGTTTAGACATTTCTTTACTTCACAGCACACATAAGAATTTTGCCTGAATTGTCCCGATACTTATGGAGGACACTTATACAGTAGTGTAAAAATTGCAACATACACAAACAGTAGAGATTAAAAAGTGCTTTAGAGAAACACAGAATAGACAAGCATTTCTATGAAATTAACTCTAGTCTCAGTGTTGATGTATACAGCTTATCTGGAATATCAGACAATACTAAAGTAAAGTAAACCAACAGAGTTTAGTGTTGAGCATTTTACTTAAGTAATTAAAGTAATTAGTTATAGTTATAGTACTAGTAACTTCTCACAAATAGTAACTGAGTTAGTAACTGCATTACATCATTATAACAGTAACTAATTAACAGGGAAAGTAACTATTGCTTAAAAAATCTAATATGTCAAATAACTTGCCCCCAGTATTAAATCTGTTAAATAAATGAAATGGACACTAAAGAGAAACCACAAATTGTGTGGCAGCATGTGATGATGTGAGGTGCTTCATTAGACCTCAACGAGGGAAAGTAGTGCTTATACATATACTTTCAGTTTGCGAACGCTACCTTTAAGCTTGTTGTACTTGCCATCGCTTTGATCGATGTCGGTGTGTGCGGGAGGATTGCTGCGCAAGGACTGGGCTCCTTGTGAGTGCTTTGGGACGGGGATGGGGCCCACAGCAGCAGCACCTGCTGCTTATTGAGAAGAGAACGATATGTGCTTTCACATCAGTCTGCAACCACACCAGAAAAAGTTGCTAGATTTGTCCTAGTCGCTTTTTTGAAATAAAGTCGCTAAAGGGGTCTAAAAAGTTGCTAAATCTAGCAACAAAGTCACCAAGTTGACAACACTACTCAGACTGTGCATGTGCTTGTGTGTGAACTGCCTCTGGTTGGCGAATGATGGAAATTAAGCCAATCATCGTTATGTGTCCAACCCCCCAACACACACACCAGAGAAAAAAATGTTGCAGGTCCTACTGTAAGGCTGAAGGAGAGCCTAATTATAGTAATGTGCAACATTTATTGTCAGTAACAGTAATTGCGTTTTAACAGGGGAAACAATCATTTGTTTGATTACTCGTTACTGAAAAAAACTTTTTTTATCTCATGTCACGTGTGTTGTGAGAAACACTTACTTCTGAACATACAGTGAATCAGACATCAATCATCGATTGAGTTCTGTGCTTATACAGTTTTCTGGAGGTCGCGTGCATTTAAAGCTCCCATAACACACGCTGTTTCTACCGCCTGCGACTCATGACGTGGTTGGGATCTTTATCGGGAAGCCAACACGGAAGTGACTTAAACTGCAACTTGTTGACTGGCCGCTACAGGCTGGCCAAAAGGAAGTCAATCCCATAACCCCCCCACCCCCATGTTTAAATGTCCAACTTTACAGCAGAAATAAATTCAAAACGTTTGGGCCGTTTGCTTTATAAAAAAACGACTCAAGACTTATTTATTTGCAATTAAGGAACTCAAACGAGTCAATTTGTGAATTCCCCAGAAACACAAGATGGTAATTTGAAAATAAAATACATATTTTTCAATGCCTTAAGATACAGTAACAAAATACTCAAGATACAGTTACTTGAGTAAAAGTACCCACCTTTTAATGTACTATAAGTGTCAGGGATTACAGATGAACCCAAGAGCTGACAACAAAGGAGTTAACAAAAGACTTTAATTATGAAAACAAACAACAAAACAAAGGCCCACGAGGAGGTACACACATATAAACTAGACTAGGCTAGAATATAGGCTTGGTAGTTACAGACTGGAACAATATACACAACAGCACAAAACAAACCAGGGGCCCGTTTCAATAAGGAGGTTCAACCAACTCTGAGTTTAAACTTGAACTCTGAGTTGACTTACTCTGAGATAGGAAACTCTGAGTTTTCGGTTACAGAAAAGCTGATCTGAGTTAGTTAACTCAACTCTGAGTAGGTTGACTCTGAGTTAAGCACGTGCACAGCCACAATGAAAAGCCATCATCAATGGAGCTCAGATATTACGATTTACCATGGCAACAGCACGTGACAAAGAGGTCTTAATCATTTTTACTACTAAAACTGAAAGTGTTACTGCAAGTGTACAGCAACTACGAGCATATATTTTAAAGAAAATAGTTGTTTTTGTAAATTGCTACTCTAGTAAATGCGTACATTTAATTTTTCATCACAGTTAAAATATCCGAAGTAAATAAACTGAGGACTGTACATTATTATATTCATTTACATGCAGATGCAATTCCATTGACAAAAATATGACAGCAACTCAGCTAAAAATGAAATCAAGCATAATACTTGTAATATAAGGCTACGAACTTTACAAATGTTTGTCATGAATAAAAAAAACTTACCGAGCCGGGACTCGAACTCAGATCACCCACAGTGCGTCTGCACTAACTACTGCGTGCATACAGCGCTACCCACTAGACCAGCGATAATGACATGTGGATACGTAAGAAATGTCAAGACAACTGTATAGATGTAAGAGCACCACAAAGACTGATATTAATATAAGGATATTTATATCTAAAATGACTGCAAAAAATTATAATTTTGCTCACATAAATGTAAGTGGATATGACAAAAAAACACTCGGGGTCTCAAAATCCTCTCGCGACATAAATCTAACTTTCTACAAATGAATGCAACATCATCATCTACAGGATTCTCTATAAAAGTACATGACATTTTAGTCACTAAGACGGTCTATGCACCTAACTAGTATATCAATTAGCTTTACAAGTCATTTCAATTTACTGTTTTAATTTTTTAGTTGAAAGTTTAGTGTAATATATAAAAATATAAAGTAGTAAGTTAAAATTGTTTACTCTGGCAATTTAATTATAACTTAAAGACAGCTAAAATATTTTACAGTGTACATAATAAAAATGTGCGCAATGAATGAATGTACTAAAGCAACTAACAAGATTAAACACCGCTACTCCTTTAAAAAAGGGGAGGAGACCACAAGAAACTCAGAGTTTACAGGATAAAACCTGCTCCCGACCAGGTTAGGTTCACAGAGTAAGTTACCCCGGAAACAGACTCTGAGTATAAGTTACCTCTCCTTCTGAAACAGGCTTGACTTACCCCGCTGTCTCAGGATTAACCTACCTCCCTTTTTGAAACAGAAAACTCAGAGTTTCCCTCATTTCAGGGTTAACAAACTCAGAGTTTTCACTTAACCACCTTTCTGAAACGGGCCCCTGCACAGGACTATGAACACAAGGGTATTAAATAAGAGAAACTAAAGATAACAAGGGAAACAGGTGAGGGGAATAAACTAATGATGAATAATTATCAGGGAGAACGAGGGGGTGGGTACTAGAGACGAGACACCGAAGGCACATGACCCGATACCAAGGTCATGAGCCTTCACAAAGAATATGAGACTGTCAGCACCCTGCCACAATTAACTAGATACACACATAAAACAAGACTTTTGGCAGGATCCTGACAATTAAAAGTGTCATATCTTCTAAAATCTTACTCAAGTAAATGTAACAAAGTAAATCTAGTGCGTTTCTTCCCACCTCTGATGGGTGTTTATGAAAATGTACAGCTGTATTTAGAGACGGGCTTGTTTCAAGATGATTTCTGACATCAAGAAAGTTTGACAGTCTCAGTTCTGCTGTACAGTTTCACTATATTTGAGCCTGAATGTACTGTACAAGTTTATTATATTTATAATTAAACAGTTATTTTTGACTGCAAACAGTGCAGCTCTGTTTGTAAACACAAAAGTTTTGTTTTACAGGTAAATTGTTTAACTCTTGGAGGTCATCAGTGATCTTGATTTCTGTTGGATCTTTGTTCATTGTGATCACTGGAATATTGATCACTGTGTTTGTCTATAGACACAGAGGTAACATTCATGTTTGTTTTATTATGTTTAATGTAGGACCCCAGGAAGAATAGCTTTTAGCTTATGCACTCTAAAAAAACAAACGGTGCTATATAGCACCAAAACTGTTGCTTTGGATCGTAACCATAGAAGAACCATTTTTAGTGCCATATAGCACCGGTGAAGCACCTGTGTAGCACCTGTGTAGAACCATATAGGGGCCATATAGCACCACTATAGCACCACATATGGTTCTACATAGCACTATATGGTTCTACACAAGTGCTTCACTGGTGCTTCACCGGTGCTATATGGCACTAAAAATGGTTCTTCTATGATTACGAGCAAAGAACCACTTTTGGTGCTATATAGCACCGTTTGTTTTTAGAGTGTAAAGCTAATGGGGATCCAAATAAAAACAACAAACAAACAAATTTATTATATATAAATAGAGTATATAGGGTGATATAGGGGTAGGGAGACAAACCCCCCATCTGATTGTTTTAAAACCATGCATATTTAAAATAGCATAAAGAAATGTACTTTAAATAATTGTGTAAGTAAAAAAAATACAAATGCAAATGGGGCAAAAATGTGTGCAGAGTTTAGAAACATTATGAGTCCCCCCTCCTTTGCCCCACAGTGGTTTGGTTCCCTGCCTGCTTTCCCTCTTTACAACACACACACACGCGCACCGACACAGTTATTCAGTAAGAAAGAACAAAGTTGTTCAGTAGTTACAGTAAGTTGATTGTCAAGGCTTTTATTCTCTTTTAACATCAGATGAAGTCATTCTTTTTTTTCTTTTAGACAGATGATGCAGAGTCGTCAATAAATTAATCTTGACAAAAAATTATGATACCCGATGTATTTTTCCATGAGTCTGCTATGTTACAGATTCTAACGCTAGCTTACAGTCATTATGATTGAAGTTCGAGTATAATTGTAGTTCTATAAAACTATTAAACATTCAGGCCTGTCAATCATCATTAAGAGCATATAAGGCACATAATCTTCATGCCTCCAGCTGCAATTTTTCTGTCATCCCTCCTCCTCCCCATTTCCTCCTTCAGTACTCTCTTTATTCCTCTGTGCAATTTCAATTCTATCTTATGGCAATTCGTACAGATTTTACGAGGTGGCTAATTCGTATTAATTCATACGTCAGTTTCTTGATTGTAAACAGCTTTAAAACAACATTGCAATAAACAAATGGTTTTGAAGAAGAGCATTAGGCTTTTCTCTGTGTACACAAGTACAAGTCTGGCTATAGACTTTGTTTCCCCCTTAAAATTTGCTCTGGAGAAATGTTATGTTTACTGTCCCCCCTATATTGTTGGATGTAATTTACACTCATTAGTGTAACTAATAGTCAGTTAGATATAAAGACATGTTGTTAGCACTGAGCATCTCAGTTTGTGGAGTTGAGTCCATAATATGATGTTTGTTACAGATTTTAAAGAAGCAACTTTTTCAGGTTTAGATTCACTTCATCTTCAACTGAGCACACAGTGATTTGAGATTTCACTTCTCATACTGTAGTGCTTAAAAGTCAAGAGTTTATATATTTCAGACAGTTGTGTACTGTAACATTATCCTGTAAAGACATCACAGTGTTAAGTGGTCAAATAAAAGTTTAAAACAAAAAATAATCTTTATAAAATAATGTTGGATGTTTGTAGTTGTTATTTCTATAAATAATTATATCTTTTCAATATTTTTTCTCTTTAGAAATACACAGAGAGAACCTGAGACTACAGACAGAGGACCTGAGACTACAGACAGAGGACCTGAGACTACTGAGAGAGAACCAGAATCGACATGAAGGTAAGAGAATATTTTTTTTATTTTGTCTGTTGGTTATTTATTTTATTGATTTATTGTTAATATAAAAACTTTTTGATCAATTAAATATTTAATAAGTGAACACTGTGTAATCACATGTATAAAAAAGTTTTTTCACAGTAATTCATATACATAAACGTTTAGTTTTCTTATTTTTAAAAGAATATCAGTGTTTCCAGGCGTTGTATGTAACATAATTCTAGCGGTTGAACTTGGTACCACAGTATAAATTCAAAATATTGCAGACGTCTTTTTCTTCAACCCCCCTCTCGGGTTGCCAGACACATACAGTACAGGTGTACAACTGATGATGGAAAGCACAAGTTTATCTGCTCATTTTTACGTTTGCAATGTTTGATGATGCTTGCAACGTACAATCCTGCTTGTGTTCATAACTCAATCAGTGGTTCATTTTGGAGGTTGCATCCACCGGAGGTCGCATTTGTGTGCCATTGCGGTCTCATAATAAGCAATCGTAATAACTGAGCTGTCGAAATACACTGTTGAGTAAATTGGCAGTAGGCAGGATCACACAGACCAAAACAAAAACTGACTACAGCACTGATTTTAAGTGAAACAGATATGTGAACTTAGCATGTTTCCTAAATGTCTATGAATATAGGCCTATTATTGTATTTTTATACAGTCAAGTATTTTTATACATATATTATTGTATTTTTATAAGTTTAGGGCAGCCAAAATCCTACATACAGCTCCTTAAAAATGTGTGATAAACATATTTACCATGTAGAGTGGAAAAATATATGAACCTGAAGTCAATTACACAAGATTGCAGCTGCCTGAATAAAACAACAAAACTTTATGAGTTTGTAAACATAAAGAGTTTAATATGTAAAGAGGATCAGTGCAGAAATATTATTGACTCTTGTGTTGATGTGAAGCTGAAATAATCACTCAATACATGAAACACTCAGTGGATGTTACTGCTGATAAAAGAGAGAAACTCAGTCATTATGATCAAGAGTTCACAAACTTTATCCACCTGCACTGTAAATCTTTACACAAACATCTGTGTGTCTGTTGTGTGATTTAAGTTTAGATGATCAGATCAAATTCTGATAAACAACAAACATAAAATCATTCATTACAACATGACCAAATATTTAAATGTTTATTTGTGTTATTTATTAATTTTATTAAATTAATTTAATTGTTGTGTTATTTTACTTAATCTGTTTTCTCTTTATAACTTGAACTCTCTAGAACATCAGACCGTTTTACTGATAGAGACGAGGATTATAAAAAGGGGTGAGTTTATTTTCAATGTCTTTATTAAATTATTCATTATTAGACACTGTGCTGTACAATTTTTAAGATTTTTTGTGGAAAAAATTGATGCAATTAGACAGTCTATTATTCCATCTTTTGATGAACCTGTAGATTTTTTGTATCCCACTACTTTTTTTAATTCATTTGAGCCGATTTCTATTCTGGGATTAATGGATTCAGTTGTTAAGCTGAAACCTACTACTTCTGCTCTTGATATTTGATAGTGTTGGGGACTGGATTTTAGCAATTATAAATAAGAGCCTGGTTTCTGGATCTGTTCCAGCCTTTTGTAAACATGCTCTGGTGAGACCGTTGTTGAAAAAGCCAAATCTGGACACAACTATTTTATCACATTTTAGACCAATTTCAAATTTACCTTTTATTGCAAAAATCTTAGAGAGATCGGTTTACATGCAATTACATGGGTTTTAAAGCTAGCATAGGTAATCCTGTTCAGATACATTTTTTATTATACTGGGTGAAATGGTCCTTCTATCCTGAGAGTAGTCAATACATTATGTGTTCAGAAAACGGAATGAAAACAATCAGACCTCTGTAGCAGCTGCAGGACAGTAAAAACTCCGACCAATCACTGCCATTCGGTGCGTGTGTAAAGAACCAATCAGATGCCTTCATGTCTCGTGGCCCAGCCCCACTGCGCGCGCTGCCCTGCGTGCACTAATCACGTCATCGTCACCCTGAACACTACACCGAGTAAGCAGGAGTTTGCGGCACCGGCACAATGGAAGATAAAAAGCAGCCAAAACTACCACTGCCAGCTTTGCTGGTAACTGCTCGCCCTAATAAAAAACCTAGAAAAAGAAAATCTGAGGCAGAAAAGGCTGCAACTAAACAGGTACTGGATAAAGCCAGAGGACAAACTCGCGTAAACATCGGTGGAGCATTTGAACGGTGGAGACAACTGAGGGAGCTGAAGGGCCTGAAAAGCGATGCCGAGGTTGCGGTCTTTCTGCTGAACAGGTAATAATTTGTTTTGCTTCGGGGGATTTGTTATTTCCATGATAAATGTTACGTTAGGCAACGTAGCTATTTTTGTAGCTAGTATTAGCCCAATGCTAACATTAGATTCTCTGTCGGTGTAAATCAGTTGAGTTACAGGTGAATGAGACATGAAGTCGTTTGGTTGATGCCTATAATGTGTTGAAATACTCGGTTTTCCTGTGACCTGCAGCTGACTCCGACTGTGGATGCGCGTTCATGTTTGTGGGGGCGTAGCTTTGGACGGAGTGCTAACGAGAGGGGGTGTAGCTTAGAAGAGGTGCCATTTTCTAATTTTGCTAGCTCTCAAACATTACCTATCCGAGCTTTAAGTAAAGAATAGGGTTTTTGAGAAATTCCAGTCTGGATTTATGAAAAAACATAGTACTGAGTCTGCACTACTAAGAGTATTAAATTTTATTATTTGCTGACTCTGGAAATTCAGTAATTTTAGTGCTCCTTGATTTGAGCGCAGCTTTTGATACTGTTGATCATAAAATTTTACTATCACGCCTGGAAAAGTGTGTGGGTATCCAAGGAACTGCCCTAAGCTTGCTCAGATCTTACCTTAGCAATAGAACTTTCTCAGTAGGTATTGGTCATGCGGTTTCATCCATAGCACCTTTAACTTGTGGAGTTCCTCAAGGATCCATTCTGGCTCCCATTTTATTTTCACTCTACATGCTTCCATTAGGTTCCATCTTTAGGAAGCATGGAGTATCCTTTCATTTTTATGCAGATGACACCCAAATTTATTTACCTTTAAAACATAATGACAAGCAAGGCCTAAACACCTTGCTTGCATGCCTAGCTGATGTACGTTCTTGGATGTCTATGAATTTCTTGCATTTAAATGAGAGTAAGACTGAAGCAATTGTTTTTGGGCCTTCAGTGGGAAAAGGAAATCTGAATCTAAATTATGGTCCCTTAAATTCACATATCAAGCCTACTGTGAAAAATCTGGGAGTTAGTTTTGATTCATGTCTTAAGTTTGATCAACAAATAAATTCGGTAGTCAAGTCATGCTTTTTTCATCTTAAACTTTTATCAAAAGTGAAAACTTTCTTGTCTTTTAGTGACCTTGAGAGAGTAACACAGGCGTTTGTTTTATCTCGATTGGACTACTGTAACTCATTATATGTTGGGTTACCTCAATCCTCCATGTTACGGCTTCAGATGGCTCAAAATGCCACAGCTAGGTTTTTAACTGGGGTTCGTAAACGAGAACATATTACTCCAATTTTAGTGTCTCTTAATTGGTTGCCAGTATTACACTGTCTTACCCTAGAACACGATTGAAGTTGAGAGGTGACCGTGCGTTTGCAGTGGCCGGTCCTAAATTATGGAACAGTCTTCCTTTATCTGTAAGGTCTGCATCATCTGTTTATGATTTTAAATCAAAGTTACAGTCTTATCTTTTTAGTCTGGCATTTTCTTAATTTTGTGATGTCTCTTATATCATTTCTGTTCTGATTTCTATTTTATTTTAGTCTATTTTATTATTTGTACTGTACAGCACAGTGGTCAACTTTTGTTGTGTTTATTTGTGCTTAATAAATAAATGAAATGAAATGAAATGAATGACAATGAAACACACTATGTGTTATATCATATGTAAGTAAAAAATCAAGTATTTGATTTTACTGTAAATGTTTTGATCTTATTCTTAATATTTAGTATAATTCTGTTATGATCTCTTTTTTTAACTCTTTACTGTCTGTCTGTTTTTAGTGAAATCACTGTTAAGGAGATTTGCAGGTAAGTTAAAGTTTGATGACATCATTAAAGTGTTATAGATCTACAGCTGTTAGATGAGACTGTATGTGGTTTTATTGACACATTGAATTTGTTTGTTATCCTCTTTATATTTTTCATCTGTGTTCATTTGTTGTTATATATTGTTCAGATTTGTCTTGTTTTGTTTCAGTTAATTTTCTCTATGCAGTGTGTTTATGTTTGTTTATTTCTCTGTAAAGTAATGTTGTTTAATAGAAAGACACAAACTAATAATATTATTATCATCATTATTACAACATTCATCTGTAAAGCAGAAATCTCAATATTTTAACAGTGAATGTGACTCTGGATCCTGATTCAGCTCATCCAGATCTCATTGTGTCTGATGATGGGAAACAAGTGAGATATAAACAACAATCAGGATCAGTGAAGGATGGAGATCAGAAGTCAAATAAGATTTTTGATGAAGAGCTCTGTGTTCTTGGAAATGAAGGATTCACCTCAGGGTGTTTTTACTATTCGGTGCAGGTGAAGGGGTTAACTGATTGGTTTGTGGGTGTGGCCAGAGAATCTGTAGAGAGGAAGGGGGGGATCTGTCTGAATCCTGAGAATGGATACTGGGTGGCTGGTTTGAGAGACGGAGAGTATCGGGCTAGTGAGGGTACTTCATATGTTCCTCTTTCACTTAGTGTGAAGCCTCAGAGAGTCGGGGTGTTTGTGGATTATGAGGAGGGTCGAGTTTCTTTTTATGATATGGAGTCTATGTGTCATATCTACTCTTTTACTGATCAAACTTTTAATGAGAAACTATTTCCTGTTTTGTCTTTAAGTTATATTTATTCTAGAAACTCCTCAAAAGCACCACTCATCATCTGCAGTGATCTCTTATGAAATCTGATAAATATCTGATCTAAAAATATAAATCCTCTCTGGAGAGTAAATCAAACCCATTTGAAGAGACTCAATTGTAAAGGTATTATACACAGTTATGTGTGTAATTTTAATGAACATATATAACATATGTATACGTGTGAAACTGTATATCAAGCCAAACACATGAATTACAAACGCACAGCCGTTTCATTCACACCAGACTTTATCTCATTTGTTCTAATGGGCACCAAACTGTTGTGGTTTTATCTTCAATATATGTGATCCAGTCTGTGAAAACCCAGCTAAAGTCATTGAATTGATGTCTATAAAACTGCAGTGGAAAGATTTGTTAGCTGTTGTGATAAGAACAGAGGCGTCCTGCCCATTCAAACTGAGGGGGCACCTGCCCCCTTGGTTTTTTTGAGCCAATGGATTTTGCATCCAACCTCAAAATCAAATAAGCGTCCATTAATCTGTTATTTGACTTTTAATCTGTTTAATATGCACAATATTATACATTCTGTGCTGCAGCCTTGTCACTTTTCAGAGATTTTCGCCGTTTTGATCGTGTTTTGATCATGTTACATTACTTTTTTCTGGCGGCAGCTGGCGCTGCAGTCAGAGCGCAGACGTCATCAGCGTCTGGGCGCGCTCACGAGCTTTATGCTGTTGCTGGCTTGCTGCTGCATTTGGCTATCTGAGGAATTAAGACGTGTTAGAAACGCTCACAACATTTCCAAACCCCAGTACGGTAATGTGCAGTTAACCTCCTCTGTGTAGAAAATGTATGGTTTTAAATGTGACCGTCTCAACGTTATATTAGCAGAGATTCATCTTCTTGGCACAACGCCAAAGTTCGCCAGAGTTCACGCGGGCGCAGAATCTCACATGCTCACATGAGGTAAAATTCACTGCAAAAATCCGTTCCTCTAATAATTTTATCTAAACATATTTTTTAAAATCATTATTGAACATTAAAATTAATCACGTGGCTATAGCTTATGTCATTTTCGTTGTTTATACTTTAAAATTACATTAATTTTATATGATAATGTAGTTGTTGTGCAAAATGCATTAATGACACAATTAAACAAGCCATTAAGACTTAAATAAAACATGCCGTTTCAGATGTAAATATGATGCAAATGTGTCATTATTCCGATGGAATAGTATTTGATATTAAAGTTAGTCATCACTCTTATTTTGGAGGTTTTTGCATGAAAGCAGGGGTTTTCAGATTGTTAAAAATGTAAGTGCCATGGAAAAGACTGAAAGCTCTATAATATTTCGTTTGATGTCTGTGTATGCACAAATTTCTGTGAGCTGTTGACACTGTGCCCCCTTAAAAAAAATTGGTGCATGACGCCCCTGGATAAGAATACTTTAAGATTAATGTTAATAAAACTGAGGAGGTCATCACAGACCCCAGATCAGTGGGAGAGAGGCGCTCTGTTGTTGTTCACAGTCATGACATTAATCAGATTGCTTCCTGTACTGTAAATATTTGTGGGTCCACATCAACAGTGAGCTTCAGTGGCATAAACACTTCATGTGTCAAGTGTTTGTATACAAGAGTTCATTAGCGTCTACACTTTTTAAGAAGATTATGATTATTTGTAGTGAGCAGTAGTTCTGTATATATTTTATAAAGCTACAATATAATTTATTTTGTGATATAAAATTATTGTCTGGTTTGGGAGTCTAATGTTTAAAATGAAAACTCAAATAAATAATCTGTTGAGCGTGTCAGGGGAAATCATTAAAAAACACAAGCTTTTTTTAAGCAGTCCATCATACAGCAGATTAGTAAGATCTTAATAAACTCTTCACATGTGTTAAACTCTGAATGATGTGTAAGAGATTTTAGGGTCCTGTTATGTAGACATAATCAATATAAACATTCATTTATTTCACTGTAACACTGATAATAGACTTACTGTATACAGTAACTCATGTAACTAAAGGCTCTGGACAAAGTAAATTTTTACACGTTAAATCATTGTGTGTGTTGAACTCACTGAATGGGATAATGAAGAGGTCACATTCCGAGAGAGAGAGAGAGAGAGAGAGAGAGAGAGAGAGAGAGAGCGAGAGAGAGCCTATGAGATCATATTAAATGGGTGAAGTCATTATCATTATATGGATTATCATTATCAAACATTATCATTACTGCAGCATGATATTACATTAAATATATGCATTTCCAAACTCATGTTTCGATAATGAGAATTAAAAAGTTGTCTAGGTACTATGACAAACAAAATTTCAACTTTTATCTGAAGAGAGAAAAAATAAGAACTGCTTACCTAGTAGTCATCTTGAGTGTCACAGTCATTTATGTCCCTTTCAACAATGTTTTTTTTAATAATGTTAGTTCATTGAGGGCTTAAACAATGATTGAAAATTGTTGCGGAGGCTGAGAAAATTGGTCTTGGACACATTTATATTGCTTATTATTGTCTCTACATTTACCAGTGATCACAAAATACCACATGTTTCTTTACTGTAAATGTTAATAGTATAACATGCACTGAAGCCTTTTATTTTTTAGATTTTTTAATTATAAATATTTCCATGTCAAAGAACCCAAATCCAGTCATGGACATGGATGGTTGCGGTAATCAAAATTTTCCCCTTAAATGTGAAAAAAAATTGGTTTGTATGATGCCATTTTAATCATGTGCCAAATAGTACATGAAGAAATTTTTTTAACTGTATGCTTCTTATTTTGATACTCTTACTTTGCATTTCCTTTTTTTTATCAAAATGTTTGATGACACCTCATGAGTCTAATTTCGCAAGAATCACCCGTATATGTAACGTTCTCAAATTCTATTTAATTTTTTACTTGTCAGAACTAGAAATCGTTCTTATCAAAAATACAGTACATGTTTTACTGTGATTCTGATTTCTATGTTTTTATTGTTGTATTGGACATTTCAGCCACTGGCCATAAAAAATGTGTTTACTACAAATAAAAATCAAATTTACAAACATGTAGACCGATAGAAGTGTGTAAACAAATAACACTGTATGGCTTTGATGAGAAAAGTTTGATCACTTGTAGAGAATCTATTATAAGGTACAATACTGATTAAAAACAATCATAATGATCTAGTATGAGTTTAAAAGTCAAAGAAAAAAAATACTTGAATGTAGAAACTTTTCTGAAGATCAACACAGCTGACAGTGTAACAGATGTTTGCTCATTGTGTCACCTTTCTTTTCTCTATCATTACGTTTTTATCAAGTGTGCTCTCACGTCGACGTTTATCTTCTTGTGAGCTTTCAAACATGTGTGCTGGGAAAAACTCACATTTGAAGTGTTGTGTGTATCTTTATGCCAAAGTAAACTCTTTACTGCACTGATTGGTGAAATGCTTTTCTCTAAAATGAAATCTGCGCTGGTGATTTCTGAGAGCTTTGTCCCGTGTAAAATTAAGTCCCCACTGTTAACAAATGAAAGGTTTCTCTCCAGTGTGAATCCTCACGTGTGCATTAAGAGAAGATTTTCCTTTAAAACTCTTTCCACAGTGTTGGCATGTTAATGGTTTCTCTCCATTGTGAACTGTCATGTGTGCATCAAGATGACCTTTCATTCTGAAACTCATTCCACACTCATGACATGTGAATGTTTTTTCTCCGGTGTGAATTCTCATATGTTTATTAAGGATACACTTCAGTCTGAAACGATTTCCACAATGATTACATGCGAATGGTTTCTCTCCTGTGTGAATTTGCATGTGTACTGTAAGGTGACCTTTACGTTTGAAATTCTTTTTACACAGATGACATGTGAAGGGTTTCTCTCCAGTGGAAAAATACTCACAAAGGAACCCGGTGGGACACAATGTGGAGCCCGAGCCAACACGTAGGTCCGCGAGGATACAGCTAGTGAAGGCTGACAGCCAATGCTCCGCAACAAAGGCTGCCAAGGCAGCGGAGGAAGAACAATTCAAACCATTACGCATTTTTGCTCTGAAGGCCTTCCATACTGACACAGTTATGAAGCATCAGTTGGAGGCTGCAAGCCGACCTGCGAGACTGTTCTCCGTGCCCTCCCTGGTGAGGAAAGAACACGAGAGGATACAGGCTCTATACGAACACTGTAAAATCTAATGAACGTATTAGGTGTCGCCCAACCAGCAGCTCTACAGATGTCTGTTAGCGAGGAAATACGAGCTAAAGCCCAAGATGAGGCAACGCTCAGTGTGGAGTGCGCTCTCAAATTAAAGGGGCAAGGAATGCCCTGAAGATTATAAGCCAGGGCGATAGTATCAACTATCCAATGAGACATCCTCTGCTTGGTGACAGCCTTCCCTTTCTGCTGGCCACCGTTACAAACAAAGAGCTGGTCTGAGGTCCTGAGGCTTTGCGTGCGGTCCACGTAAAATCGCAGTGCGCGTACGGGGCACAACAAAGCCATGGTTGGGTCTGCGTCCTCCGGGGGCAGCGCTTGCAAGCTCACCACCTGGTCTCTGAAAGGAGTGGTGGGAACTTTGGGCACGTAGCCTGGTCTGGGCCTCAATGTTACACTCGAGGCAGCAGGACCAAACTGAAGGCACGAATCGTCAACAGAGAATGCATGTAAATCCCCTACTCTCTTCACTGAGGCCAATGCTAGCAGGGTCAGAGCTTTCATTGATAAAAGCTTCAGACTCGCAGACTGCAAAGGCTCGAACGGGGGGGCCTGAAGGGCTTTCAGCACCATGGACAGGTCCCAGGGAGGAATAGAAGGAGGGCGCGAGGGGTTTATCCTACGAGCGCCTCTTAAAAATCTAATAACCAAATCATGCTGGCCAACTGATCTGCCGTTGATAAGTGAGTGATGAGCAGAAATAGCAGCGATATCAACTTTAATGGTGGAGGGTGACAGCCTACCGTCTAACCTATGTTGAAGATATAAAAGCACGATGTTAATAGGGCATTCTCTGGGGTCTTCGCGTTGCGAAGAGCACCAGGTGACGAAAAGGTTCCATTTAAGGTTCCAAGACGTAAGCCCGTCTTGTGGACGGAGCTCGAGCCGCGTCGATTGTGTTAGATACCGCCTGTGGTAAATCACCTAAACCTTGCGCGCGCTCAACGACCACACATGGAGATCCCACAGGTCGGGGCGCGGGTGCCATAATGTGCCCCCTCCTTGAGAAAGAAGGTCCTTCCTCAGGGGAATCCGCCAGGGAGGGGCTGTCGCGAGGAGCATTAGTTCTGGAAACCAATTCCTGCTCGTCCAGTATGGGGCGATCAGTAAAAGGCTCTCCTTGTCCTGCCTGACTTTGCACAGTGTCTGTGCGATTAAGCTCACTGGGGGGAATGCGTATTTGCGCATCCCCCGAGGCCAGCTGTGTGCCAATGCGTCCACGCCGAGGCTGCCCTCGGTTAGTGAATAAAATAGGCGACAGTGGGTATCGTCCGGCGACGCAAACAGGTCCATCTGCGCACGACCGAACTTCTTCCAAATTAGCTGGACCGTCTGGGGGTGGAATCGCCATTCGCCGGGGCGCGCAGCTCGAGAAAGCGCGTCCGCCGCTGTATTGAGCGAGCCCGGAATGTGAATGGCACGAAGGGACCTCAGATGCTTCTGACTCCAAAGGAGGAGATGACGAGCGAGATGCGACAGGTGACGGGAGAATGGACACATGGAAGTACGCGTCTTTCAGGTCTATTGCCGCAAACCAATCTTGGGGGCGAATTGAATTGAATATTTGCTTCGGTGTTATCATCCTGAAAGACCTCTTCTGCAGAGATTTGTTCAGAACGCGCAAATCCAAGATCGGTCACAGCCCACCGCCTTTTTTGGGTACTATGAAATACAGGCTGTAGAAACCCGACCTCATCTCGGTTGGAGGGACCGGCTCCATCGCGTCCTTCGCCAGCAGGACTCCGACCTGTGCACGCAGTACATGTGCATCGGACGCTTTCACCGTGGTGAAACAAATGCCCGAGAATTTGGGTGTGTGCCGGTTGAATTGTATTTCGTAACCGAGGCGGACAGTGCGTAAAACCCAACGAGACGGGTTGGGAAGCTGAAGCCAAGCCCCCAGGGACCGTACGAGGGGAATTAACGACACTACCGGTGTACCCGCGGTGGGGCGGCGAGGCGGGACAGGCGGAACTGCCGGTACGTCTGCTGTGACAGCATAAGTATCTACAGTATGTGTGTGTGTGACACTGACCTGAGCCCGCTGAGGGTGACGGTCGTCTGGTCTCCTCAGCGGAGAGCACAGACTCCGATGAGGGTGCTGGTGGTCCTGTCTCCTCAGCGGAGAGCTGGGAGTCCTCAGGACACCCGCTGGCGATAGAGGAGAGGGAGGAAGAGCATGTGAATGCCCGCTCACATCTCTCTCGATCCTCTGAAGACCTGGAGAAGGAATAGGAATGCACTCTTTTTGTGGTTTTGTGGGTGCCGGCTGAGAAGCCGGCGGAACAGAAACAAAACGAAACCAAAGATTCTCCACCCGGCCCTCTACCGGTGGAGGGAGCGATGCCATCACCATCTCCCGTAGAGTGATCCCATCCAAATCCAGGTCGCCCGTCTCAGGGCCGCTTCGATTTCCGTTTACCACGGGAAGCGGGTGGGGCGGGCGGGGCGGGCTGCCGACGGCTGTTCCCCCTCCGTGGCCTGGAAGATGTTCTAGTGGGGGGGTGGAGGCAGCTGCCGCAGGGCGCCCTCGGCGAGGAGCAGACGGGCCCGCCGGCGCTGGAGGGCGAGATGCAGGTCGCTTGCGCCGGGGCATGATCTGAGCGATCGCCTCTGTCTGCTTCTGGGCGGCGGAGAACTGCTGGGCAAAAGACTCCACCGACTCACCGAAGAGGCCAGCCTGGGACACTGGAGCGTCCAAGAACTTGTTCTTCTCCGCATCCGACATGTCCGCCAGACATAGCCATAAGTGGCGTTCCTGGACCACCATCGTGGACATGGCACGACCAATTGCCTGCGCTGTCACCTTCGTAGCGCGAAGAGCCAGATCAGTGGCAGCCCGGAGCTCCGAAAGGACAGGCGAGTCGTGTCCTCCCTCGTGCAGATCCCTCAAGGCCTTCGCTTGGTGAACCTGCAGCAACGCCATAGCGTGCAGGGCTGAAGCCGCCTCTCCACATGCCTGGTGGGCAGCGCCCGTTAAACCGGAGGACTGTCTGCAGGCACGAGAGGGGAGGGTTGGGCGGTCCTTCCAAGAGGGAGCGTTAGCCGGACACAGCTGCATCGCGACCGCGCGCTCCACAGGAGGGATCCCCGTATAACCCTTAGCGGCTCCGCTGGTGAGGGAGGTGAGGGGGGAGGGCTGAAACGGCCGTAATCTGGTAGAAAACGGCGACTTCCAGGTTCTAGTCAGCTCCTCGTGCACCTCGGGGAAGAAAGGCACCGGTGGAGAGGGTTGTGAAACCCGGGCAGCTCCAAAGAACCAATCATCCAGGCGGGACGGCTCGGGCTGAGGGGGGGAACCCACTCTAACCCTACGGTCTCCGCCGCTCGAGCGAGCACGGCCACCATCTCTGGATCGAACTCCGGCGTCCCAACCCGACCAGAGGGAGGAAGGGCGTCGGGGTCCACGTCAGGGGGAGGAGGCCCACCCTCGGATGCTGCGGCGTCGGTGGACCCGGAGGGAGGCACAATGGATTCTAGAGTCATCGTAGAACACGACGCTGAAGTCTCCATCGGCACATCAACCGGCTGTGGATGAGGAGGCTGAGAGCTGGAGGACGAATCCCCCGACCGGCTCAGCACAGTGATGCGGAGGTCGTCCTTTGAGAGCTTCACGGCCGCACCGTGGCGGCGTTCAGCACTCGCATGACGAGGGTTGCGCTTTTCCCGGAGGAAAGACAACCGTCTCCGCAAATCCACAAGGGACATGTTCTCGCAGTGAGAACACTTACCCCCAGCGAACGCTGCCTCTGCGTGCTCGATGCCCAAACACGAAAGACAACGCTCGTGACCGTCCTTCGGACCCATGTATTTGCCGCACCCAAGATCGCACGGACGAAAAGCCATCATGAAAAGACGCTGATGTCCGGATATACGAGAGAGTGGCTGCCTTTAACAAGGCACAAAGCTCTCTCGTATCACTCTTTTAGGGAAATTCACTCAGATGCTCAGTTGATGATGCGCACAGGGAAGGGCAACGCACACACTAAACTCAAAACAAACAAACAGATGTAGAGCCGTGGAATAAGCGAAGCGTCCGCTGTGGTACTGCCAGTCCAACCAACTTCAGCAATCAAATCCCAACAGAGTAAAGTAGCTTCTCAGTAGCAGATACTGCCGGCTTTCGAAGCGATAAAAAGCTAATTTCCCTATTTGCACCTGCTGCTTATATACGCACCTGGCGGGGCGGCGCCAGCATTATGCAAATATCTCAATGCCAAGTTCATTGGCGTTTTAGTAGTATTCGAAGCAGATTGTTCTCTCTAAGCGAGTTCCCAATTCGTCGGTCACGACGTGACGTCGTAGTGACCGACTGAAAGGGAACATTACGTTTTCTTTTTACATTCTGATGTTTTTCATCCATCTCACTCAGTTCAATTAGATGGTCTGTGTTTATTCCAATCATATCTAAAATGAAGACAGTAAATAGTTAAAACTGATAAACCATAGTGCAAAACACTTTTGAGATTGTATGACAAAAGCAGCGTGTCATGTATCTGTTATGTGTTATTTATCATGTGAAGTACATTATGTCATTTTTATTGTCAATTTCTGCTCTTGTAGTTTAACTGTGGTAGAGCATTGCATGGATCAATTCCCAGAGAACTCTCAAATTTGCACGTGGGCGGCAACATTAAACAAACGCATTAAAACCGCTTCTAAAACTTGATATATCCGAAAATCATATATATTTATGTCCATCAATCCATCTTTATAGCACTTCTGACATTGATATTGACTCATATTTGTACTCTGTTTAACGTTTTATCCATCGTTATAGAGAAATCCTATGGAATAAATTTCCCGCCTAATGTATTGAGGTCACGGATTAAAAAATAATATGCATGAATAAAATAATAATAAGCGCAAATCTAAATCAGAACTTTAAACAGATGTAAAGTTATATAACTGAAAAACGAATGCAAAGTTATCCAAATTGCATACAAAATGACGTTTTCTTTGTTTATATTTTTCATTTTTTTCTTCTCTTTAATATATTCTGCTCATATAAAATTTTCCACAATCTGCGCTTGCATTTCCAAAAGTTGCAGTTAGAGTTTCATGCAAATCAGGGCAGACTTTAAGTGTCGCCATTGGTCCGCTAGTTTTAGATTGACAGCTCCTCCTCTAGCCAATCAGTCGAAGAGAGGGTGATGACGTCACTTCGGCACGGTGCGACTCAAAGCAGGCGATCGTGCAGGTGAAGATGGATAACCATCAGATGGGCTTTGATAATTTCAGATAAATATTTGTATATTCACAGTAGGGATGCTTAACGATTAATCGTTAGCAGAATAAAAGTTTTTGTTTACATCATAGATGTGTGTGAACTGTGTATAATAACTTTGTATAAATAAATGTACACACATGCATGTTTTAGAAATGTTTACATGTGTATATACATTTGTATATTTATGTATAATTTATATTATATATAAATATAAATACTTAATATATAAACAAATTTTCTTAAAATTATACATGAATGTGTTCATATTTATATATATACATATTTATTATACACAGTTTACACACATATGTGATGTAAACAAAAACTTTTATTCTGCTAACGATTAATCGCGATTAATTGATTAGCATCCCTAATTCACAGGTAGTGAAGTATGCATGTACAGTTTCTTTAAATATAATTATTGGCATTTATAGTCCGTTTTGAGAGAAAATTGAATTTTTCTACTGTTATTGAGCTTATTTAAACTTAGCGGTTAGCGCTTAGCCTATTTACCTCAAAGTTTACTTCAGGAATATTACCTTTACTTATGTAATAATACTACAGTTTGCATATCAATCCTGCTTCTTTATATGTTTATTCATGAATTTATGCTGTTATGTGAAGTCATGAGAGCTATATTTATTGTAATACGAGACATTTAATGCCGTTATATGAATACTTTTGCTTTTAATGTGCTCATTATACACTCACAGTGGCATTTTTGTGCTGGATTTAAATGCATGTTTATGTATTTGTTTTTACGTTTATATTGCAAACTTTTTGGCACAATATAACGTGGTCTTATTGCAACAGGTCCTATAAAACTGTACACTGTACACGTGCCTTCCCGTGTATAGTTTGAAACACATGTAGCCTTTCTACAACCCTGCCTGTTGCCTTAATAATCTTAATATATGTGGAGATAAATAAACCTTTGCACTAAATCTGGCTACTTTGATCCACATCTGTGTTCTGACTCTGACACACCAAGAGACATGCTGGAGATTTTAAACATCTTTAAAACAATCTCCTTATGTCCAATATTTATATATGTCCAACATTTAAAGTATATATTATGTGTATCTATTTATTCACACACGTCATATGCAAGAAAGAAATGCAGTGTTTTTAAACTTATTTTCTTTGTATGCTGTCAGAATATGAATATTGGCTCAATAAGGACTATTAATGGAAATTCACAATTCGGAGATTGTTGGCAGATATATTTAGTTTTATTTTGTGCAGCTTGCTGGATACTTTGGAGCTTAAAGCATCAATTTATAATTTATGTAATTTATCATACAGTTATTTTAATTTGTGTCATTTAACTCGGTTATGCAGTTCATCTATACCTAGCACAGTTAATAAACAAAGCTTTTTCTGTATTGTTGAGTTGTATTATTTATTATTTATTTGTATTAATACAAATAATGTAATGCCCGAGTAAACACAATGGGTCTGAAAATAAAACATAATAGCAACTGGTCTGAAAATGCTTTATTTCTTATCAATATTGGGAAATCCACTAAAGTAGTGTTAAACACAAAGCTTCCTTTTGAAACATGTTATAACTACTGTACATTTATTCAAAATGAAAACCTGAAGCACCACACTGATATTCAGGGGTGTATTCCAGAAAGCTGGTTATGTGGCTTACCCGGGTAAGTTTAGGAGTAAGTAAGCGGATAACCTCTGCTTTCGGTTCCAAAAACGGAGGTAACTTTCGGGTTATGTAAGTAACCATAGCAACTGACTCTCTGAAGATAACCTGCTCCGGAGCAGGTTATGTTGCAAGGTAAGTTCATTTTAGTTAATAAAACGAGGCTCCGGAGGAAGTCTGCGCATGCGTGTACTTATGACGAGCGTACAGCGGGCGTGGAAGCATATATTTTGCATAATTTTACAATGTTAAAGCATTTATTTTATTTTATTGCATTTACAGTCGCGAATATTTATTGCTGTCTTAAAAAAATGTGTGTTATGAATTTTTTTTAAAGAAACTATTTTTTTAATAACATGGATTGATATTTGTGATTGGACTAATTACTATAAATGTAATTATTTATTAAATTTTATTAAAAATGTATTCATATTTGTGTTCAGACTAAATACTATACATTTAATTATGTTCATTATTAATATATCTCCAAATATCAGTGGATGTATGAAACACAATTCCATCAGTTAATTAATGTTAACAATAAAGTACATTTCCATATCAATTTTGTCAATTCATAAATAACCTCATCTTTCGCTTACTAGATAATTTGAGATTAATCTAAAGTTATAATAAATGTGTGTGCAAATACATTGTCATTAATGAATCTTAACCTATGTTACTTAAGTGACAATGTGACAATGTTACAGTAAATGGGTATAACAAATAGAAACACATGATGCCTATCATAATAATAATTACTGAGGGACAGAAGTTACCCCTGGCTGCAGTCTCTGATAGGCATGTGCATCTGACCTGGCCCACAGAATGACACCCATGAAGCAAAGGCATGATTTAACACTGATCAGAATGACACAGGTGAAGCACAGACTTCATTAGATGAAACACCATTGAATCACAGACATGGCATAGTGTTCAGAGATTTTCTATTATCAGTTAGAATCATGTACACAATGAAATGAAATTATAAATATATATTTCATAGTATAATATTTATTTCTTAAACATGCAGATCCTTAGCCCTCTCTCTACATTTGATCTATAGTTGGTGTTTTTCTAAATCACCTTTATTTCTTTAAAATGGGCCTTTTGTAGCTGCTCTCCAGAGCTATCATTTTTGAGCAAAGGGAAATTGAGATATTTGCATATATTAGATGATACAGGACATATTACAACATGTTACTATTGACACTAATGTAACATTTCTATTCTCCAATTCTGTCTCAGCAGATCCTAATGGTCCAATGCAAATGAAGTGTAATGAAAAGCATTACAGTGTAGTGTAATGAAAAGCATTACACAACATTATTGAAAATCTGTAAGGAGTGTAAGGAAGCTTTACAAATAAAAGAGGGTGCATAAATCTATCAGCTATCAGTAAATGTTAAAAAAGATGGTGACACAGTGTCATACAAGGAAAGTCCTAAAACTAAACAGGGTCACCCAAAGGAGCAGAAGTAAAATAAGTACAATATAGTGAATATTATCATAATGCATTTTATGCCTACACAATACAATCATATCTAAAAAAAAACCCTTTAAATAAGCCTTATGACAGATTTGCACTTTATGTGCCACAACCCTTGTGAAATTAACCATGGTTTTATTGGTGTATAGTTGTAGTAACCATGTTTTTTTTTTGGTGCATTGATTACTATCAGCAGAACCATGGTTTTACTACACTAACCATGGTTTAACTATGTTTTTTGAAAACCATGGTTATTTTGTGGTTACCATGGTTTTACTGTAACCATGTTTTTTACTGTAGTAAAACCATTGTTACTTTTCACAAGGGAAAAGATATTCATAATTCATATGTTTACAATCATATATAAAATCTATGATTATTTTTACTATATTAATTATTTTAGATTGTTTTAGATTATTTTAAATAATATTGTGTGTATTTTCGTTGAGACACATACAATATTGGACTTAAATGGGGTAAAATAGGTTCGTATTAATTATTTAATTAATTAATTTTATCTGTTTTGTAATCACGCACTTCTAAGTCGATTATAAAACGTTGATTTTGCCAGAAAGTGTTGGTTTATAATGTTATTTCTCATTTAAAAACTTTTAAGTTCTCTGACGTTTCCATGGTGACTCGTGAAATCTGCGATCCATTGACAATGCCTTTATGTTGTTACCGTGAGCGCGCTTTAACTCTGGGTTACTTTCAGCGAGTTGATTGAACTAACTCTTAAACTGTGTTTTGGAACCGACATACCCCGAGTAAGCAAGTTTGGGGTTGATCAACCCAAAGTTCGGGGTTAATCTGATGGTAAGTTAACCCTGCTTTCTGGAATACACCCCAGGCCATTTGCTATTATGTTTTTGTTGTCATTCAGATGTACATCTTGGCTGAAGTCTACCAATGGTAATTTCATAAATGTATTTGTCCTAAAAAGCAGACAGCCATCTATGAAAGGTCTGAATGCTTATGATATCGTAATATTTTTTGTTTTATACTGTATACGTTTGCACATAACTTAACTATTATCACTTTATCATTATAGGGTACTGAGCATAGAATGTGTAAAGCCAATGTATGTAATTCATTTTAGCCTTAAACTGCAAAGACTCACTTCACTGCCTAAACCTAAACTAGCTAAAAGGATTCGTGTTAACGGACTTTCATTTACTTGGATGACACATTATCTTAAAGAACTGACAAAGAGTAGCTACTCACAACAGACATAAGTGTATTTCTGTCAAACACTAACAATATTTTGTTTAATGATATTTAATTGTCTAATATTTGCCAGCTGACGGTTATCGATCCTCTCCTTCATGACTATGCAGCCGGGAGTCGCACTGGAGTGACGTCAACTTCCTCTTCAACTGATTGGCTAAAGGAGCTGTCAATCTACAACTAGCGGACCAATGGTAATGCTTAAAGGAGCATTTCACCTGTGGAAACATTAATCTTTATTTGAAAGTGTGTCATATTTGTAGTCGAAATGTAACATACATTTAGCATTTGGTGTCTATCTGACCGAGAAAAGGGGTGTTTGTAGTCACACCCCCTCAACAAAGATATTAGACTTCCTTCTTTCAATGATGCAAAATGATGATTTTTACATCATTGAAAGAAGGAAGAGCAACACTGAAATCTGTATTTCTCCTGTCTCAGCAGCAACTAAGATAATTATGCATGACCATTCAAAAACATGACTGGGTTTCTAACTATACAAAGCCTAATGCAAATGGGTGAAGTGTCCCTTTAAGTCCGCCCTGATTTGCATGAAACTCTAATGGCAACTTTTGGAAAAGCAAGCGCAGAGTGTGGAAATAAGAGCGAGAGAAAAAAAACAGCACAAGCATGCAAAACAAATAAATATGAGCAGAAAATATTAGAGATAAGAAATAAAGGAGTAATATAAACAAAGAAAATGTCATTTTGTATGCAATTTGGATAACTTTGCATTCGTTTTTCAGTTTTGTGCAATTTAATTTTAATTCTGTTTAAAGATCAAATTTGCGCTTATTATTTTTTCATTCACGCATAATATTTTTTTGAACCGTGACCTCAATACATTAGGCGGGAAATGTATTCCATAAAATTCAAAAGCAAACCTGATCGACTCTCTCCAGTCACGTTCATAGACAGTAAAAGAAATGAACACAGCGACCCCATTGGATTCAACGGAGACAAGTGAAGTCAAATAGAAGCACGCACTTCCTGGGTGTCGACCGTACTGCGCAGACTCAAACTGAGCTTAATGACGTAGATGTCACGTGAGCAACCTGTCTGACAACTGTAAGTCTTCTAATAGCCGTGCCACGGGAAATCTGAATCACCCACCTTGCAGAGACGGCGAGCGTGAACAGGAGCAAATTTTGGTAAGTATTCTGATTAATAATCTCCCTTGACTTTATGCCTTCACGTCCACCCGATTGCCTCATAGTCAGTAAAAGATTGCCTGTGAGCTTCTCCTCCAGTCCATACGGTAATTTCTCTACTGTGCGACAGAGAGTCGCAGGGAATGACGCAATCGTTAGCCTATTTTTACAAAAACTGCTTCTACTGGGACATAACGTAAGATACATGGTAATGAAGCCTTTTATAAATTTTCATGTTTCTTTAGAAATAATTAATGGACAAATGGAGTCTTTAAACGCATCAGATGTAAAGTTATTCGCTGTCAAAGTGACGCCAAAATGAATGGGAGTCAATGGGATGCTAACAGCAGGTGGGTGTTCGCTAAGCAATGGAGGCGTCTGGGGAATCTTCAATAAAATATGAAACCCTGCCCCCCTGGTCACGTGCTGAACTGAGAGTGTTCTATCGTCTTGTCTTGTCTTTTGTGGGTTTACTGGCGGGTTGTTAACCGACTTTAAAGGTGCACACCTCCACCTACTGGAGTGTGACAATGATAATTTGCATGATACTGGTTAAATTCTATTAATTAACGCGGTGTTTTTAAGAACATCATTATTGCTATTATTAACATATCCGTTTTTGACCCTTCATTTAAAATATTACCCATTGTGAATTCTGTAATACCTACAGTATGTCTTGTACTAGAATAATATAATATTCTTCCTGCTGATACCTCATGTCATTAATATAAAATAGTCCTTTAATTTTTGGTCTGTCATCGACCCAGTACCCCATATGAGATACTGTTTGAAAGCTTAGAATCTCTACTTTCTGCAGATATGCATCACTTTGACATATATTTTAAGAAAGTTATTTACACTATCACCCTCCCCCTCCAACATTTTTATATAATTTAATATTCACATATTTCATATTTTTCAAGTATGACAAACATGGGCAAGTCTTATATCAATGAAAGCTCTCACTCTCAGGAATAAGGCTACATCGTTATTTTTGTTCTATTATAAACACATATCCAACAATCGTTGAATGAATAATAAGGTAAAAAATGGTCTTTTGTAAATTTACGTGAAACTTGAACGTGAACTGCCTTAGATAGCGCATGTTATAGCAACCAGTAGCCGCTAAGAGGCTGAGAAGAGGGAGTTAAAGATGATGCGTTTCAGTTGCATACAGGGTGGTTTACTACTGTTGATCAGCAGACATGTAATGATGGCAAGATAAGTTCATCCCCAGTAAATGAACTAAATGAAAAGAACTGTAAATCAAAGTAAATATATAAAAAGAAACGTAGCTAAAAGAAACGGTGAACAGAAAGTGAGCGTCCCAGCTACTCACCCTCTTCCACCATCAATCCACACGCAAACACACAGATGATATGCACCTGTGGATACACCAAGTGACGTAACAAACCAAAAGTGGCAATTTCAAAATAAAAGTCATCAAAACCTTACCGGGCACTTATACTCCAGCCCCTGATTATTACACCCCAAAAATGTAATAATCATAATACAATACAATACAATACACTCACAGCAAATTACACATGAAAATCATTAGATCTTTCTTCTTTTTTTACAGATAAACATCATACACAAATGTGTGCAAGTGTGGGTGTAAATGTCCAGTTCTTAGATGTGTGAACAATATCTGTAATAAACATGTGACCCAAACAAATTAAGCCTTCAGAATGTCATTTGAGAGCTCTCATAATTTAGGTAACCAGTCATTAAGCAATTAAAAGTTCTCATTTTCCAGGAGGAGGCAAATTTTAATAATAGGTCTGGTCAGGTAGGTACTCTTGGTCTTGATTTTCACTTGACGTATTAATCCCTTTTTATCTTGTATGATTTGAATAATTTTGCCCATAATCCATGAGCTTCTTGGAGCAGTATCATCAACTACAAGCACAATATCACCCACAATATCATTCTGGCATCCTTGTAGTTCAAGTAGATACTCCCCGATCCACCTTTTCCAAAATAGATCTGCCATGTACTGGACCTGTCACCACCTTCGATGTGAATACAAATCATTCTTCCGAACAGTCCAGGTGGTAAAGATGGCTGAGTCTTCAGCAAAAGGAGATGGTTGGGTGTAAGGGCTTCCAAATCATTAACATCCATTGATGCTCTAGATATAGGGCAATTGTTAAGGATTGATTCGATTTCACAAAGAAGTGTGTGTAAACCCTCCTCATCCAAACTTTGTCTTCCAAGGATAGAATTTAGAATCTTTCTTACGGACCTTATAAGCCGCTCCCAAATTCCTCCAAAGTGTGAACCAGACGGAGGCTTGAAGTTCCACTTGATTCCTTTTTGAAGCAAAAATGAATTGATTTGATTATGATTCCAGTTGTTTTTGGCTTCCTGCAACTCACGTTGGGCACCAACAAAGTTCGTACCATTGTCTGAAAGGATCTCGACTACTTGTCCTCGGCGTGCAATAAATCGTCTTAATCCATGAATAAAAGAGTCAGTTTCAAGTGAAGATAATATTTTAAGATAATATTTCAGCTCTTGTGGTCAAACAAGTGAAGATTACTCCATAACGTTTTACAACACTCCTTCCTCGCTTGACTTCGAAGGGACCAAAGCAGTCCACTCCAACATGGGTGAAAGGTGGTTTGTCAGTTGTAACTCTCTCTGGGGGCAGATCTGCCATCTGCTGATGACCTGTGGTTCCATGAAGACGTTTGCATACTACACACTTTGATAAAATCCTCCTTATCGCAGTGCTAGCACCAGGGACCCAATATCTCTGTCGCAAAGTAGCCATCATATAATTCCGTCCACAGTGTCCAATATCCTTATGTATTTGCTGCAGAATCAAATCTGTAACATGCAGGTCATAAGCCAGTATTACCGGGTGTTTAACTTCTTCAGGCATCATAGCCTTTTCCAGACGTCCACCAACTCTGATGATATCCATCCTTCCGTAGACTTGACAGTTCCTCAGAATATCTCTTCTTTTGGCATAGACGAATAATCTCCAGTTCAGCTTTCTCCAGTTCTTCTGGAGACAACAATTTAGAAGTCATATTGGATTTGAACTTTTGCATCTCTGTGTTAAGAGTCTTTAGTTGTGACTTGTCCATGTCATGGTAATTAGTTGTCAATCTTTTCCTTTCCTTGCTTAGATCAATTAGAATGTTCCTGAATCTAAGTATCCAAGCTATGCCTTTTTTCAATTGCATCCATGAAGAGTAGTGATTAAAGTATGGTAGAAAATCAAACTCTTGCTGAATTTGTACAGTATTCACCAGAACACTCCCTTTTACTTCTGGGTCATTAGAAGACATTGTACCTACATCAGTAGGATCCATGGGCCACGACTCTTGTGGTTGAAGAAGAAATGAAGGGCCAGAAATCCAAGTCTTGTTTTTTAAGAAAGAGGTTACCTTTACCTCTGGAAACCAAATCAGCTGGGTTGTTGAAAGAGTTCACATACCTCCATTGCGTAGTTTCAGAAACCCTTTGAATTTCTGCAACTCTGTTGGCTACAAAGCATTTGAACCTAGAAGTCTCATTTTGGATGTATTTAAGAACAGATGTGCTGTCTGTCCCGAACACAGAATCCTGAAGGTTTATCTTCAGCTCTCTTTTCCACAACTTGTCCATACGACTTGCAAGCGTAGCAGCAGTGAGTTCCAGATGAGGGATAGTGATTACTTTCAAAGGTGTTACTCTTGCTTTACTCATTAGCAGAGTAGAATGGGCAATTTGTTGATCATCATGAAGCAACAAGTACGATATCTGAGAAGTGATGTAATTGGGCAGATGCAACTTCTCCAAAGTTGTCAGGTTTAAAACACCTGCGAACCTCAAATGTATCCAATTCATGAAGTTCATCCAACCAACTTGTCCATCGCTGAATGTACACTGTTGGTATAGTGCAGTCCCATCCGATTTTCTCTCGACACAGATCTTGAAGTATAATTTTGCCACGTAAGATCACAGGAGACAGAAAACCAAGAGGATCCTAGACTGAACTAATGATGGAAAGAATTCCTCTTCTGGTTAGAGGTCTGTCTCTGATGGTCACCTAAAACTTGAAAACATCTGATTCAGCACACCACTGAACACCTAATGCCTTTTCCAATGATAGCGTGTCATGTTCCAAATCCAAGTTCTTTATTTTCTGGTCTCTGTCTTTCTCAGGTATGGCGTTCAACACAGTACGGCTGTTACTGATCCATTTCGTTAATCAAAATCCACCTTTGGCACATATTTCAGTGAGTCTTTGGTACAGCTGTACAGCATCAGAATTTGTAGGCACAGATACAAGACAATCGTCTACATAGAAGTTATTGAAGACAACGTCTACTGTCTTGGCATCATACAGATCCTTATGATCCTCTGCACACCTTCTCAATGCATAGCTAGAGCAACTTGGAGACGATGTTGCCCCAAACAAATGCACAACCATTCTGTATTCTTCCAGATCACCATCAAAGTTTCCTCCTGGCCACCATAGAAATCTCAACAGATAACAATCATTACGATGTACCTTGACCTGATGGAACATCGATTCTATGTCAGCCATCATAGCAACATACTCCATTCTGAATTTCACAAGAACACTCACCAGCGGACTTGTTAGGTCTGGACCTTGCAGAAGATGTTCATTCAATGATGTTCCTTGGTATGATGCTCCACAATCAAACACCACTCGGATCTTTTGCTTTTTGGGATGATATACCCCATGGTGAGGTATATACCATAAGCGTCCATCATGTCGTTCCAATTCCGTTGTGGGAACCTTTTCAGCATGTCCTTTGAGATGACGTTCTCCATGAAATTAATGTAATCAGAATGAAATTAGGGGTTTCTTCAAAGCTTTCTTTGAAGATTCAGAGCACGTTGTTCCACTATTGCTCTATTTCTTGGCATGACTACGGTTTCATTTTTGAGCGGAAGGCCAATGTAGTAATGTTCATTCATCAGTCTTGCTGATTGAGAAACAAAGTTCATAAATTGATGATCTTGCTTTGACAATCCTTCTTGTTCCTCGTGAACACATTCAGGAAAGTCTGTCTTGAACTGCTGCTCCCACAACTCATCCAGCTTCATAACTGTGATCCTATTAACAGTCATATGAGGATATTCCTCAACAGCATACGTCTTCAGTCGATTCATTGGTCCATTAACTGTCCACCCAAACATGGTCTTAATATCATATGGACTATTATTCTGACTACGAATAATCTGCCATGGCTCCAATGCCTCTGGCACATTAGCTCCAATCAGCAGCTCTACACCAGCATCAATTGATGGTAAACAGATGTGACTTAAATGAGGCCAACAAGCAAGATAATTTTGTGTGGCGATGTTAGCTTAACTTACAGGCATGTTCTTCTGAGTGTATACTTCTGGCAAAGTACAGTAATGCTCTTGATTCAATCCTGACACTTCCAAATCCTTAAGAACATGACAAAGATGGATTTATCCTGATTCATGGTTCTCATTAATATGTTGATTTTCTTAGCAGAGAGATTGAGCTTTGACATTAAACTCTCTGTGCAGAAAGTTGCCGAACTTCCAGAATCCAGAAATGCATAGGTGATCACCACTTTACTTCCTTTCTTAGATTTCACACATACAGGAACAATAGACAATGCACAATTGTCTTTATCAGCCCCAGTAAGAGCACTGGATTGAAGCGAGACCAAAGCACTACGCCGTGTAGGCTTTGATTCTTCTTTCCTACTATACTGAATGTTCTTTTTCTCTGATGAAGAAATATGAAGAAGACTTGGGTGCTTGAAATGACATATCTTACATATGCTTCTCTCCTTGCAATCACGGCTGACATGTCCTGTACATAAGCAACCGAAACAAAACCCCTTCTTCTTTAAGAAATTAATCTTTTCTCCATGAGATTTCTCAGCAAGCCTTTTACAGAAGTCCAGTTCATGTTCCCCTTCACAGAAAAGACAGAAACTTTTCACAGTCTTCCCACTACATTCCTTCACATCAGTTGCAGTGACTGTGGTGGCAAAACTGCTTCTAGATTTGGAATGAGATGATTTTACATTCAGATTTCTTCCTCCACTAGGCAGAACATCTTGAATGTTTCCAAATACTGGATCTGTGACTATTTTCACCTGTCTTTCTATGAAATTCACAATGTCAGAAAAACAAGCTGGGTGATTACGTCTCTCCTGTAAATCATATGCCACTATCCTCCATTTTTCTCTCATCTTATAAGGAAGCTTTGCAAGAATGACTTGCATATTGGTGGCAAGATTCAACTCATTCATGTAATGAATATTCTGCATAGCATTACAACAACTTCTGAGAAACAAACCATAATCCTGCAGAGCTTTAGCATCCTCAGACTTTATCGTTTTCCATACGAGTGCCTTCTCCATGTAAGCTGAGGCTATCCTTACCTCGTTGCCAAAATGCTCCTTTTGCAAAGCTTTGGCCCTTATGTACCCTTGAGAAGGAATCATGTGCCGACAACTCCTTACAAGTTCCTTGGGTTGCCCTTTTGTGTACTGCTCCAGGAAATTTAAACAATCTGCCTCACCAACTGCTTTCCTTTCCACCACCTCATCAAATGTCTGTATAAAATCATAGTGACGTAATGGATCCCCATCAAAGCATGGGACCTCCCTTGGAGGAAGTGAAGACGAATTACGCTGCTGAATTAATAGGGCAGCAATTTCATTTTGCTTATCAATCAGCTTAAAAATATTTCCTCCTTCCAAACCATCGTGTAAACTTGATCCATGTGCTCCGTGCACTCTAGGTCCATGTCCATTATCATGACTGGTGCTGGGTATGGCTGGTTGTGATGGCCTTGTATTAGATTGTACAGTATATTGCAGTTGTTGAACTGGTTGAGTTGGGAAATGCCATTTGTTGTTTTCTCCTTCTCAGATCTTCCTCTTCTTTCTGCAATGCATGTTTTTGCTGTAGCATTTTCTGACGTGCCAACAAGGCTGCCATCTCGGCCTCTGTCTTGAGACGAGCAGATGCAATAGAAGAATGACTGGATTGAGATCCATGAGTTGTGCTACTAGACAACGTTTTTCGGCTCACATTAGAAACACTGTCTGTTGGTTGTATTTGATTTTGTACATCATCATAGCCAGCATCCAGAGTCGGCCAGGATCATGGGAGTTCAACAGAGGGCAGAATACCTATTCCCAGAGGTTTGATAGTAGCCAAAGTGCCAGACATGCACCTCGGCATTCACAAATGTCTCGTTTTCGTACATCAGGGAGAAATGCACCCCTAAAGAAGCAAAACCCCAGGGGCTCAGGCCCCTATGGGGGAACTGCATAGCAATCCTGGGAGAGCGGCCGGAGACTGCTCCCAGCTACGCCTGGACAGCTGGGAGAGGAAAATTTCAGATCGTCGGGTACTCGCAACAATAAAAAGCGGGTACAGAATCCAGTTCCGGCGACAACCCCCTTCGTTTTCAGGGATTCACTTAACTGTGGTAAAAGACTCAGTCCAGGCAAAAATTTTATCCAAGGAAATAGCAACACTCCTGGATAAGAAAGCGATTACTCCGCTACAACCCTACTAACAGCACACTGGGTTTTATTCAAACTATTTCCTTGTGCCCAAAAAAGATGGTGGTCTCCGACCCATCTTAGACCTAAGACGCCTGAATGCGTACATAAAAGTGTTGCCGTTCAAGATGCTGACCACTGCCCAAATTCTGGAGGCTATAGAGCCAAACGAGTGGTTTACAACGCTAGACCTCAAGGATGCATACTTCCATGTGCCCATTCATCCAGATCACAGGAAGTTCCTTTGTTTTGCTTTCCAAGCTCAAGCATATCAATTCAGGGTCCTTCCTTTCGGCCTTTCCCTCTCTCCGCGTGTATTTACCAGGGTGGTGTCAGCCGCCCTTTACCCTCTCCAGGCTGTGGGTATAAAGATCCTCCCATACCTGGACGACTGGTTGATCTGTGCACAAAGTCGGGACCAGGTTGTAAGAGATACAGCTGCTGTTATCAGCCATATACAGGATCTCGGGTTTCGTTTAAACCACGAGAAGAGCCATGTCGAGCCACGGCAAGTAACCATATTTGTCGGGTTAGTTTTGAACACGTTAACAATGACAGCAACTCTGTCCCCACAGAGAGTAGCAAGCTTATCGGCCCTGTCGCAATCGTTCCGTTTAGGCAAACGGATGGAGCTGGCACAGTTCCAGAGATTAATGGGGACAATATCGGCAGCAATAAAGGTTGTGCCCCTGGGGATGCTCAAAGCACGACCACTGCAGTGGTGGATTAACAAATTCCAACTCCACCCCAAATTACACAGACGAGTGAAGTTGAAGGTTACACAGAAGTGTGTTCACGCTATGCGTCCATGGATGAGGAGCAGCAGCTTGGGTCAGGGTGTTCCTCTGGGGAATATACCAGAGAGGAGGATGGTAGTGACAACCGATGCTTCCCTGACAGGTTGGGGAGCTGTCTGGCAAGGAAGATCGGTCAGAGGCTCATGGAAGTTCCCCTGGACCATGGAACACATCAATGAGCTGGAGCTGAGGGCAATCTATCTGTCTTTGAGACAATTGATTCCATTCCTACAGGACAAGCATGTCCTCGTACTGACCGACAACATGTCGGCAGTTTATTACATCAATCATCAGGGAGAAACCAGGTCATTGCGCTGCCTTCAGGAAACCAGGAGACTTCTCTTCTGGGCCCACCCGAGACTCGCCTCTCTCAGGGCAGTCTATATACCCGGAGTAGTGAACCGGGCTGCCGATCTCCTTTCTCGAATTGGACCTCTCCCGGGGGAATGGCGATTACACCCGGAGGTGGTGCATCTGATATGGACCCGGTTTGGAAAAGCCCACACAGACCTGTTCGCATCAGCCGAGACAACACATTGCAAGATGTGGTTCTCCCTGAACGGCCAAGGTGGGACTTTGGGACTGGATGCACTGTCTCACGAGTGGCCGAAAGGCTTATTGTACGCTTTTCCTCCTCTACCATTGATTCCTCATGTACTCAAACGAGTGGAGCTGGGATATTGCAGGATTTTACTGGTTGCCCCGAAATGGCCAAAGAGACATTGGTTTCCACTTCTTTTACGTCTGGTACGAGGCCATCCGTGGCCACTACCAATCAGAGCGGACCTTCTCTCTCAAGTGGAAGGTCAGATCTGGTACCCGAATCCAGCCACGTTACAGCTCTGGGTCTGGGCCCTACTCAGCCCTTCTCTTGTCAATTAGAGGAAGCAGTAAGGAAAACCATAAATAATGCTAAAGCACCGTCCACTTGGGATAACTACTCAAGCAAGTGGCGTGTTTTCACTAACTGGTGTAAGGACAAAAACCTAGACCCCACAAATTGTGGTCCTGATTCAATTTTATGCTTTCTCCAGTCACTTCTAGACTCAGGAAGAAAAGTCAACACAGTAAGGGTATATGTGGTGGCTATTTCTCATTTCCACAGTATTGTGGAAGGTTTAACAGTTGGTAAACACGTCTTGGTTACTCGATTTCTCAAAGGGGCACGTCGACTCTATTCTGAAAAAAGGCTGAGGTCACCATCCTGGGATCTTCCCATGGTTCTCCAGTCATTGACTAGAGCTCCATTCGAACCACTGGCCCAAGCGGATCTTAAGTCACTGACATGGAAAACAGTTTTTCTTCTGGCTATCTGCTCAGCAAAACGTGTGGGCGAATTACATTCTTTAACAGTGAGTGAAGACTGTCTAAGATGGAAAGCAAACTATTCGGGGGTCTCTCTTTGGCCAAACCCCGCTTTCCTGCCTAAGGTTCTTAATGATCGTACGATTAATCAAGTGATTGAACTTGCAGCCTTTCAGCCTGAGCCTGATCCCTCTTGTCCAGACCTTGATCTTGCCACCTTATGTCTGGTTCGAGCACTTCGCACATACATTGAGCGGACACAGCCATTACGACATTTACACACTCAGTTGTTCTTGTGTTTTGATAAGAAAAGTCTCGGAAAACCAGCCTCAAAACAGCGCCTATCACATTGGATAGTAGACACTATTGCACATGCATACTCCAGTCAGAGCTTACCAGTCCCAAGGAATCTGGTAGCTCATTCTACCAGGAGTCTGGCCACATCCTGGGCAGCACTTAAGGGGGTGGCACTAATGGACATATGCACAGCGGCATCATGGAGTTCGCCTTGTACCTTTGCCAGGTATTACAGAGTCAATGTGGCGGACCCTGTTACGATCGGGTCCACAATTTTGCTCTCGGCTGCCAAGCAAGGATGTGAAGAAGGACAAACTTCCATCCCTCGTGACCTTGATGGCACTAGTCATCCAAGGTAAGGCCGTGGTGACAGTCTGAGTGAGGTCGAAATAGATCGTAAGTTATGGCTATAACTATGGATCTATGAGACCGAACGATGACCGTCACCATTTCTTGTCACTCAGGATGAACCGAGGCGTTCCAGGCAAGAGGAAGTGTTCGGTTCACCCGGATGTTTTATAGGGAACCAACCATTTGGGGTCAGTCATCTGACATTGTTTACATTAGGTCTCGAGGAGAGCTAGCAGAATGGCGTCATTCAAGGTAAGACCGTGGTGACGGTCATCGTTCGGTCTCATAGATTCATAGTTATAGCCATAACTTACGATACATCATCCTTTAAACATTTCAAAGATGCCAACATTGAACACACCTGTGGAGCTTTGTCATCACATTTCATGAGATCTTTCATAGATAAAATCATGCTCTTCATTTTATTCACCATAGCCTTTTGTTCCTTTTGCAATCCTTCAATTTTAAGTGCCAATGCCTTTGCCGTAGGCTTAGGCTCTCTCTTGCTGTTCTCAGCAGCGTTCTCGGGCTCATCTGCATTCATTATGACTACAACGTACTATGTTATAGCAGCAACCAGTAGCCGCTAAGAGGCTGAGTAGAGGGAGTTAAAGATGATGCGTTTCAGTTGCATACAGGGTGGTTTACTACTGTTGATCAGCAGACATGTAATGATGGCAAGATAAGTTTATCCACAGTAAATGAACTAAATGAAAATAACTGTAAATCAAAGTAAATGTATTAATAGAAACGTAGCTAAAAGAAACGGTCAACAGAAAGTGAGTGTCCCAGCTACTCACCCTCTTCCACCATGAATCCACACGCAAACACACAGATGATATTCACCTGTGGATACACCAAGTGACGTAACAAACCAAAAGTGGCAATTTCAAAATAAAAGTCATCAAAACCTTACCAGGCACTTACACGTTATTTTCAACAGTGGGTAAATAATCTCTATAAACCATCCACAGTTAGTAGACACAGACACTGCATGATGAAGAGTTTTTGATACCTTGTACGCTCTCTGTGTCATTGATGATGTTGTGCAGCGTCTCCTCTTCTGCAGGTTCTGCTTGTTGGGTGCTGTAGGTTCGGTGGGTGACATTGGCACCAGTTAAACTCGAGCTCCAGACTCCGACAGGTCTGCTGCTGTCTGCCATTGGTATCAACTGTTAAAGAGAAACACAGAGTCAATATCAATAGTGATGCATGGGTTTGCATTGGGTTGGCTAAGAATGGACTTATACAGGAGTTATTTACAGAAACGTATCAAACTAATAAACACTTCAATTTGAGCACAAATAACGTGCATCTTAGCAAGCAATGGGTTATATGATCTATTACATCCATATTTTCTTATGAAAATACCTGCCAGTGCCATTATTTAATCAATAGTTTCCAAAACTTTGTTGTATAATATTGCTGGTACATTATGTCGTCATTGTGGTCTTTAATTAACACAGTTTATTATTATTAAATTAAAAATAAATTACCTCCATTGAATGTGGCAGGCACAATTCTGTTCCTTATTCCTCTACTGGATGATGAGAGCCTGACATGAGCCCTCTGTGAGAGGTTTACAGAGTATTTGAGTAAACTTAATGATCGGATCATTTCTGCTTTGACCTATAGATGCTGGAAACTGCGGCGTGACAAGCGTACAGTGACCGAAAGGACCCAGCGGGCGCGGACTGATGGCGTCATCGTGGGGCTTAATATATGCCTGTGTAAAGTTTTTCACACATTATTGAACACAGTCGATGATGTCAGATTTGTTATACGTTAGTTTGTTCAATATGGTACTTTTGCTATATCAAAAAAATGATTGACTGTCGAGATGCTCTCGCGCGCCGAGGACACCTGCTGGTCGAACTTGTAACTGCGGTGAAATCAAACACTGTACACTTGGATTTATGTCAATGTTATGACAAATGTATACATGCGATCTGCTATATACTAAATTACATCGCTTAAGAATGCTGTCATGCTAATATATGAAGGGTTTCAGCGGGTGTTAAAGATCTTGAAACGTCTTAGTTAACCTTAAAAATCCTTGAGCAAGAATTGAATCTTAAAATAAAGAATAGGGTAGATTAGTGCGCAGTAGATGACGGTATGTGCTCATTTGTCAGTCACCTCCAGAATTTGCCAAACATGCGCAGATTAGACTTTGCTTTCTGGATCACGCATTTGGGAATTTGATACACGTTTGGAAAAATTGGGAAGTTTTTGTTTCTTGGCTAAATGGCTTTAAGACCAGGTTTGCATCGAAAGGTGTTAAGGCGTTACGCATACGATGTCAAAATCTCTAACGCGTTTAAAATAATTTAACGCATAGTAAACGTACGTAAACTTCTTAAATTGACACACATATCTATAAAGTTGTGTTTGGCAAAACATTTGTAACACAGTCAGTCAGACCCCGCCACCACACCCGTGCACAAATTGGGTCCCCCTATCATAAACATTCATATCTATTCAAAGTTCACTACTAGAGAGCACATAATTGATTACAAGAGCACAACTTAACCCACATCAGGGGAAGAGGTACATCCCCATAGTTTCACAAAATTATGTGGGGAAAAATAACACTTGGGAGTTTAAAACACTATAGGTGCAAGCACTTGTAAAATGAGAAAAATCAGAACCCTTTAAATTTACCCAATTGTTGATCAGAATGTCAGCAATAATAAAATGTGCCTGGTTTTATGAATTAAATTTCCACACTTTTAAAAGATACAAATTCCAAGTCAATTCCAATGGCCAAGTCAGTCACAAAGTCAAAGTCCTTGTTGTATGTCGGTTAATAAGGACGCTACACAAGCGGCTGTTAAGAACAGTGCGTTTATCTGTTTATATCTTGCACAACTGACATGCACTCACAGCACAACACTGAAGACTTCCTGTCACAAGGTATACATACATAAAGTCCCCACAAGGTGGAGCTGCTGCCTAAGCAGTACAACAGGATACCCTGTAACATCTCCCTTCCTGTAGTAAGACATTCAAACATTAAATGACATTGTCAACAACCTGAACTTGATTAAACTCCCCGTTATCTCTGCAAAGAACACCCCAACTGATTAACAGGCTATTACCTACCACAGCTGTCAGAACACAATTACTGATAAGACAGCTGTTAACATTGTTTTGTTTACTTGTTCAGTTAGCCCCACTTAAAGGTTCAATCTATCCCGAGGTTTAATTAGCCGGCCACTACGGGAGTATGACTGGCCCTGCTCGGCTCGGTGTGGCGTGCAAATGGTTTGTGAGGAATGGGGTGTCTCTTCACTGCTATCCTCGCTCGCAGCGCTCTCTGCTGTGGCATGTGCATCCCCAGGAGGCTCTGGAGAATGTTCTAGATTCCCTGCTGACAACGAGGGTACTCCCTCTGCTGGTCTAAGATCGACCCTGTTACGACGGTATGTTGTCCCCTCCACATTAACAACATAGGACCTGGGACCCGCCTGCTGCAGGCACACCCCTTTTCTCCACCGGCCAGTCCTGTCCCCAGGGAGTGGTTTCATCCTGATGGGCTGACCGATGTTTAGCTCAGGCAGATCTTTGGCTGATCTGTCATAGCTCAGTTTCGCCCTCTGGCATTTCATACACAGTTTGTCTGGTACCTCATTGATGACCCGGGGCATCAGAAGCTGGTCCGTCACAGGGAGGTGAGTTCTCAGTCTCCGCGACATCAGTCGCTGGGCAGGACTGCAGTGCAGTCCTTCTGAGGGCGTGTTCCTCCAATGAATAGCTTTCCATGGGTCCTCGCCAGCGAACGCAGCACTTCTGCAAAGGCTTTTTACAATCTTAACTGCCGACTCAGCTTTGCCATTGGCTTTTGGGTGTCTTGGCGATGAGGTTACATGCTCAAAGCACCACTCATTTGCAAATGTCCTGAAAGCTCCACATGCGAACTGACATCCACAGTCAGAAATGACCCGGTCTGGTATGCCATGGCGTGCAAATTGAGCCTTGCACCTCAGGATCGTAGTCTCAGCTGAGAGGTCAGGAAGCAGATCGACCTCCCAGAAGTCAGAGTAATGGTCCACCACGAGCAGGAAATCCTTTCCTGCATGGTTGAACAGGTCCATGCTCACTATCTGCCAGGGACGTGTGGGTAGTGGGTGTGACATCATGGTCTCTTTCTGTTGTTCATGTGCGTACTCATTGCACACAGAACATTGTTGCACAAAGTCTTTTATTTCTCCCTGCATGTTGGGCCAGAATAGGGTGTCACGGGCTTGCCTGTAGCAAGCCTCTCCCCCTATGTGGCTGTAGTGGATCCGTCTCAGCATTTCTGATCGCAAAGTTTTAGGAATGATAACACGCTGGCTTCTGAAGAGTACACCGTCTTGCACACTGATTTCGTCTCTGATGGCCCAGTACCCTCTAATCACTATGGGCGTCTCCTCTCTGCAGTCTGGCCATCCTTCCAGCACGACAGTCTTAAGCATCTGAAGACACTCATCCTTCTCCGTGTGGTGTCGGATTTGAGTGAGGCGTTGGCTGGTGACGTTCAAATAGTCTGTCTGCTGAATTGCCGCGGTGTCGTACTGCTCCTGCTGCAAGCTGGAGACCATTTCCCGGCTGTACTGCGTGTCCGTGCTCTGTGGCGGGGTAGCAGCTCTGCTGAGCGTGTCACTGATGTACATTTCCGGGCCTGGTTTGTACATCACTTTGAGGCAGTAATTCTGAAGCGTGAGGAGCATGCTCTGGAGGCGTTTTGGCGCACTGAGAAGGGGCTTAATGAAGATGGACACCAGGGGGCGGTGATCTGTCTCTGCTGTAATATCACCTCTCCCATACAGGTAGTAGTGGAATCGCTGACAGGCAAACACAATGCTCAGGCATTATTTTTCTATTTGAGCATAATTTTGCTCTGTTTGGGACAATGCACGGGATGCAAATGCAACTGGCTGTCCTTCCTGCAGCAAACGGCAGCCCAGGCCCGTCTGGCTGGAGTCGCTCTGTATGGTGACTGGTCTGTTGATATCGTAATACCTCAAAACCGCTACAGCTGTAATCAGCTTCTTGATCTCCGTAATGGCCGCATCGTGCTTCGGCAGCCAGTGCCACTGTACATCTTTGTCCAACAGCCTCCTCAGTGGTTCACAGACTTCTGATAAGCGCGGCATGAACTTGGATAGGTAGTTCACAAACCCCACAAAACGCTGCACACCTTTAGTGTCCGTGGGGTTGGGCATGTCTAGAACTGCTCTGACCTTGTCAGGGTCAGCTTTGAGGCCCTCGGCTGAAAGGACATGGCCATGAAAGCGGACTTCCTTAACTCGAAATTGCAGCTTCTTCAAACTTAGCATCAATTTTACTTCCCTGCATCTGTCCATCAGTGCGATAAGATTTGCGTCATGGTCTTTGATGGCTTCTTCCTCTGTGTCGCCACAGCCCACAATTAAGATGTCGTGAGCTATAGGCTCAATTCCTTTCAAGCCCACCAGGAGCTCGTGCTGCTTCCTCTGATACAGCTCTGGCGCAACTGACACACCAAAAGGGAGTTTCAGCCAGCGTTTCCTGCCCCACAGCGTCCAAAATGTAGTCATCAAGCTGCTCTCCTCATCCAGGCGGCACTGTAGAAACGCGTCCCACGCGTCCACCAGTGTAAAGATACGTGCTTTTGGCATGCTTTTGGCAGCTTGTAAAGCACATCATCTAGGGTGGGCATAAGGTAATGGGACCGCTTTAGAGCTTGGTTCAGGGGTCTGGGGTCAATACAGAGCCTAAGTTTCTCTGGCTTCTTCACTATGACCAGATTGCTTATCCAGTCAGTGGGTTGTGTGACTGTGACTAAGTGCCCATCCCTTTCATACTGGTCCAACTGCGCTTTAACGGCTGCTTTGAGGGCCACTGGTACATTTCTGGGGGCGCATTGTACCGGGGCAACAGTGCTGTCCAGCTCAAAGTGAAGTTTGCCAGGCAAAGAGTCAATAGGGCCGTTGAAGACATCATAATATGTGCTGATTAAGCTCTCTTTAGTCAGCATGCTCAACTTCATATGCTCTACACTATTCAACTCCTCTGGAATTGTATAGCATATCAGACCAAGTTCCTCGCATGTGGATCCCGAAAGCAGTGGCCTCTGGCTGGATTTCACAATTTCAAAGTCAAGTTTGTGTTTTTTGCCTCTAATGACACACTGAGTGCTGAACAGTCCCATGGAGTTCATCCAAGCACTGTTGTAAAGTTTCAGTCTGGTCCGACTAGGCTGAAGAGCCGTCCTGGGTGATAGTCTCATTTTGTCCTTGATACTCATCACGTTGCAGGTTGCTCCAGAGTCGAGCTGGCATCTCTGTGGCCCGTTCTGCAGTGGGAGGTTGACAAACCACTTTTTCCCCTGTGTGTTTACTGCTCCTATGCTCATTGCTGTGTAAATCTGGCCCAGATTGCCACCATTATCATCTTGATCCTCTTCAGAGGGTGCATCCATAGTGTGTAACTGGCGTGAGTTTTGGCCTCTTTTCCTGCACACTTTTGCGAAGTGACTGGGGGTGCCACACGAGCGGCATGCTTTTCCAAAAGCGGGGCACTGGTCCCGCCCACGTCTGTGTTGAGAGCCACAGTACCGGCACTCGCCTGTCCCTCTCATGCTCTGTGCGGGTTTGACGGTCTGTTCATATGGCCTGCTTGTAGGCCACCGTCGCTGTTCCTCTGCCATATTAAGGCTTTCTCCAGTTCTAGAGGTGTCCAGTGCCATAGTTTTCAACTTACTGTCCATAATCTCTGCAGTGCGGCAAATCTCAACTGCTATTGCCAATGTGAGGTCTTTTTCTCTAAGCAGGCGGCGCCTTGCCCCCTCATCAGTTATCCCAAGAACAAGCCTGTCTCTTATAAGCTGGTCTCTTAAGACTCCATATTTACATGTTGCTGCTTTCTCTCTCAGTCTCGTAACAAACGCATCAATAGTCTCACCCTCCTCTTGCCTAAGATTTCCAAAAACGTACCTTTCAAAGATGACATTTTTAGTGGGTGCAAAGTAGTCTTCAAGTGCTTCCAGTATGGCTTTTACGTCTTTCTGTTGGTCTTGTGTGAGACCCAGGTTGTGCTTGTATACGTGCCGGCACTCGCTACCCATTAGCCGTCTCAGTGTTGCCGCTTGCACGTCCGCATCTTTCTCAGATAGTCCGGTCGCAAGTAAGTAATCATCAAACTCTGCTCGAAAACTTGCCCAATTGCTGCTCAAGTCGCCAGACATCTTCATCGGCTCCGGTGGCGGAATTGACGACGCCATTGTACAGTCACAATGTTATTCTATGACTAACGTGAGCCGGTTTGCCGCAAACTAAACTTCTCCGTACATAAACAAAACGCCTCGCGTCAGCGACGGCCTACATATGCTCACTTTTGGGTCCTAATCTATCTGACACCATGTTGTATGTCGGTTAATAAGGACGCTACACAAGCGGCTGTTAAGAACAGTGCGTTTATCTGTTTATATCTTGCACAACTGACATGCACTCACAGCACAACACTGAAGACTTCCTGTCACAAGGTATACATACATAAAGTCCCCACAAGGTGGAGCTGCTGCCTAAACAGTACAACAGGATACCCTGTAACAGTCCTTTCATGTCCATCTGATCTGAACCTTCCACTATTAACCCTTTGAAAGAGATGAACCATTTAGAACAGTGGTTCTCAAACCGGGGGGCCGCGAGATGTGCCAGGGGGACCCCAGTTTTATGACATTTTAAAAAATACATTAATTTATCATGAATTCTGTCTAATTAAACCTAAAAAAAAATAAGGTGACTAACCAACAGCACTACTTTGTATAATTTAATGTTTTGTTTAATTTGTTAATTAAGTTTTAGAACAGTTTTTTTGCCATAAGTTTTTTGGGGGGCCACAAAGGAATGCATCGTAAACTAGGGGGGCCTCATGCTGAAAAAGTTGCCCCACCCACTTCACACTCTTCAGTGCTGATAGCAGACTACCTGCAAAAACCTGCATTGATTTGTCTTTGTGTGTTGTTGTCTGAATATGTCACTCTTTCAGGATTACACAGCGGTGTTAATCTGTGTTTTAATTCTGCTTTTGGTTCTATATCATCTCTTCTCTGGGTCTAACTCGAGAAATGAACCTCCTGGGCCAAAACCATTGCCACTTCTAGGAAATCTGCTAATGCTGGATGTCAACAGACCATATTTGAGTCTCTGTGAGGTGAGTTAACACAGAACCAGACAAACCTGACTGATGAGATACCAGAAACAATACTGTTTCCAAGGAACTTATAAAACCATTTTACAGGGGTTAAAGTTACATTTAATGATCTGAATCAAGAGCATATTTGTGACCTAAAAATAACTGAAACCCCATTTACACCTGCACTGGTGTAAAGATTCAGGTGTTTCAAGTGACTCAATCTCAGGTGTAAAAACGTTTTACAATCAAACCACAAAACTCACATAAGTTGATTCTGTATTACTTTATTGCTGCTGTAAACTTAAATTTTTCCTGATAAGTGAGACAGTTAAGGACAACCCACTCACCTGTCAATCTAATCAAATAATACAAATTCCAGTGTCAAGTATAAAGACTGAACAATTAGCTGTTTGCCATTAAAACCTTTACAACATTTTTATGGAATTTCTATGATGATTTCTGTTGTTTCTAAAAATTGCTTTATTTTGTCTGTCATTTGATTAAATGTTTATAACATTGCTCAATGATTCTCAGATAGTTAAGCACTAAGGTTCAGCGTGTATTGGTTCAAAGAAAGTGGTTGTGTTGGCTAGCTATAAAACAGTGAAACAGGTTAATTATTAATTATGCAGATGAATTTGGAGAGAGTTATCCCATTGTTTCATTATTTTACTAAAGGAACTCTTTAAATCCCTCAGGGTTTTTATATATGTATTTACCTTTATTAACATTTTATATACAATTTTATACATTATAATCTTGTTTTCTATTTATAAGCAGTATTTCTTATGATTTTATGGATGCCAAACAAAAAAAAAACTAGCATTGCTTAGCCTGTTTTATTTCTAGCTGTACTTTATATTATTACAGTATGAGCTTATAAACGATATGGTATGAGTATCTGGACCTGTCCTCACACGCCACAAATTCCAAGAATAAATATAATATAAAACAGTATGAGCTTATATAAGGTATGAGTATCTAGATCTCTCTTCAAAAGCCACAAATTCCAAGTATAAATATAATATAAATCTAGTCAAAATTTCAGACACACACAGTAAATGTTTTCAACTTCCTTTTTGTTAGCAACAATGATGGGAGGTGCTGTTTGAGCACAGCACAGTTTAGGTGGTGTTATAAGAGAAAGTAAAATTGAACAAGTTTCTATTCAGTCCACTTACAAACAACCCCTTTATTAACAGAATTTATTCAGACACTTAAGACGATTGTAAACATTCTTACAGAGGAGTTAAAGGTAAGTCATGAAATAATTTACCTGAATAAGTGTAAGTCTAACATTACTGTGTCTAAAATTCATGAAATAACTATTTATTTAGTTTCTTTAATAATCTGAAGAACCTTTCTCACTACAAAGACAGCATTTTTATAAAAACATTTAGGCAAAAACGGTTCTTATGGCATCGTGAAGCACCTTTATTTATAAGATTGTACCTGTGAGAAAGTTTAATACCAAGTGATGTTCAGGACGGTTTTATATATCCGCATGATCATTTGACCAAGAAAGGTTATCATCAGGGGCATAGCAACTATTGTATGTTGGTGGGAGTCTTTGGAAAATTACTTTTTTACTTTTACTGTCTGCGCACATTTCTGTTAAATTTTCTGTCAGTCAATTTATTTAACTTGAGTTATGCCCTAATAAATTAAACTCCACTCCATGTTTTATCTACAGCCTTGACATCAACGCACACTCTTAAAAATAAAGGTGCTTTTAGGATAAATAAAGAGTTGTTTGATTCTGGGTATTGGAATCAAAAGAATTGATTCTATGAATCAATTCTTCACAGTTGTTTTTGATACTTTTTCTATTCCTTCTTTTTTCACTAAAGGTACATGTAACATACCTCTAAATTAAATACCACACCCCTAATATTATTATACTATTATTAAACTATAAACTTAAACCATAAAGCTAAAACACTAAAACCCATTGGCTGAACAAAGTTTTCAGTTGCCTGAACTCATTTTTCTAATTGTGCAGTCTGTTGTCAATACCTTAAACTATTTCACATCATAAAACACAATTTGCAGATCTCACTTAGACTTTTTAGCAAAACTCCAAACACATACTCATTCTCAAAATACAATCTTCACTCTAATGCACATATCATGCTGCTAAAAACAAGCGTCAACAATCAAATACAAATAGAGCACACATGTCAATGATTAAACACAACCACTCAAAATTGATTTAACCTGTTTCAAATGATGTGACATAACCAATATAAGCCAGTTCACTGTTGTATGCAGTAGTACGTTGCATTGTAGGCTGTATACTGTACAATAAACAAATTGTATGCCCCTGAACATTGTGCTTTCCTTTTGTTACAGTTTTTTACAGACGTTAGGACACATTGATTGATTGATTGATTGATTGATTGATTGATTGATTGATACTTTATTTATCCCGTAGGAAATTTAAGAACATTTCTCAATACTTAGGTCACTTTTTTCAAAACTCTTCACAGTGAGCACAACAGAAGTCTATGTGGGGTAAACTGAGGATCAATTATCATTGCTTTGGCACAAAATACATTCAATGACTACAGCTCTCAAATTTCATGAATTCTTCTCTCACTCAGACACAAAAACGGACAAAACTCTTTCCCTTTCAATACGGTTCACTTCGCATTGCGTCAGTTAGCTGACGCTATGGGGGGAAACTCCTGTTTACTCCGTGACTGGAGCCTATTGGTTAACGTCTGTACAAAGTACAGACCAATGACGTTTGAACCCGCGCGCGGGAGGAACGCGTCCTTATATAAGCGCGGTTCAATCGTCAGGAGCTCATTATTTTCTCCTTCAGCGCGAACCTCTCGCTGCTCCGAAGAAAAAGAAGAAGCCTTACCTCGCCGTTGACAAAAGCCCTGCAGCGGAGTCCAGGCCTAGCGTCTTCCCCTGCCGTTTTCCGGCTGAGAACCGAAGATAGCAGAGTCCAGGTCTAGCGTCTTCCCCTGCCGCTTTCCGGCCGAGAACCGAAGATAGCCTTCGCTTGCCGTGGTACGAGCCCTGTGCAGCGGACACACGCCTGACGAGGTCTCCCCTGCGGCCGCCCGGTAAGATCAATATTTTTAATATAAAGCTATAAGCTAAAAGAGCAGGCGCTGTTGTAATAGCGTCCAGCACAGCGGCTCGGTGAGCCTCTCTGCTATGAATTTCCTCCGAGCGCGTTACCGGTCTGGCACCTCCCACGCCGGGACCGCGCTTATGCTTTGGTTGTCTTATCCATGTTTCGTGCTCCCCCTGCTGTTCCTCTCTCGCCGGGATGAACACACGGCGAGCCATGAGACTAGATGGATGCATAGACAAGCACACACGGACTAACCCCCCCTGTGTTCTGTCACACCGCAACCGTTCATGCTTACAGAGTCCCTTAGCTCCTCTTACATTCAGTGGCGAGATCTCTGGCACATATATTAATCCCCCGAGTGCATCGGGTGATACCGTCACGACGCATGGCTGTTCTGTCTGTGTTGCTGCTCCCCTCTGCCGTTCCTCTCTTGTTGAGATGAACAAGCGGGGAACCGTAGACCTGGATAGATGCATACGACAAGCAAACACGGGCGGTCTGCCCCTGTCTCTGTCATAGCACAGCCACTCGTGCTCCACGCTCGCGGAGTCCCTCGCTCCTTTCCCCACAGTGGTGAGGTCTCTTAACGGCTTAGCTAGCACGCGGTATTACGGCTCGCTGCCTCTAAATGCAGCTGTCCAGTGTTCAACGATTACAGAGCTTCATGCCCCTCCCCTCCTGGAGCGGCGCGATCTCATTCGTCTGCTCGATAGGGCCGATTCGCCGCTATTGGAGCACCAAGAACACTCATTATAAGAGAGCTTCATGCCCCTCCCCTCCTGGAGCGGCACGATCTCATTCGTCTGCTCGATAAGGCGGACACGCCTCTATTGGAGCGCTAAAACACTTATTATACAGCTTTACTGGCCTGAGCCGATCTCACTTCAGATAGCTCATTCTTTGTCTGCCTGGTAATTTCTCTCTGGTTTAGACGGAATCAGAGGCAGAACGAATTTGTTTATAATATACTGAGGCCGAATACCTCCCTTTATTCAGTCCCGTCCTATATCAGTGCGCTGAATATTGGTACATTCTTATATATATACCCGGTTTTTCTGCCCTTTTAATAAACGGCAAAACCGCGGGCCTCACGGCAGACTTCCTCTCTGCGATGGGTTCAGTCTGACATTAAACCACCTAGACATACTACCCTGCTCCGTGAGCCGTTCAGTCACCGTCACTACTGAGGCTTGTGCACCTGAACGGCTGAGCTCTGGTCTCCGCAGCACAGCTGCATCAACAGAGAACGAAACTGTCTGGGAGAAAAGGGGTTATGTCGCGCCTCGGCTGGACTGCCCTGAAATGTTTTCTGTGTGCTGTTTATCCAAACATACTGTGTAATACTGTCGGCTATGCGACCTCACTATAGTGGCGAACGGTATTTAATTCCTCTAAAAAGAGTAATTTCCGTGCTTACTATACTGTGTTTTGACACCCACGGTTGTACGGTGTCTCTAAACACTTTATCGCCTTACTGACAAGCAATCAGTAATACGCACACACGGCCCGCTGTCCATAATTCTATCGACGCTAGCCGAAAAAACCCCGGTTTGGCCATATACTGTGTATTGACACCCCACGACTGTACGGTGTCTCTAACACCTTTCTGCCAAATTCGCTCGCAGCCCACCTCAGTTTCTCCGCTACGATGCTGATGGCGCAAACGAGCACGGTCTTACGGCTGTTATTTTCTCTTCCTAGAGGAAGGACAGCCTCAGACTTTTGCATGGCTCCAAGCGTTTGAATCGCGCCCTCTCCGGACGGCCACTCAAAGGCTTACAGCCAAGCGGTTTATGACGTTTTTCGGCCATATAGCTGATTTATATTAGCGGATCCGAAGACGCTCACACCTCCGCTCCAATACTCGGAGATATTAAGGGTAATATCAACCTCAAGTGAGCTTGCTACCCGCCACAATAAGTTTCAAAGCTTAAAGCGCGCGCACAGTCAGACGCGCGCGGCATCTCGTTTAAGACGGGCACACGTACCCCTCTAACGAGCCTCAGAAAGCTGAATATCGTGGCATTCTGTTCAAGTCCACTTCAGTTTGACTAAGCAAAGGTCCCGCCCCGAGCTGACGGCCGGGAAGCTTGCTTAAGTTACACACGGCTGCATGAAGTGCTGTCATTACGAGCTAGCCCAGCATTTGCTGTGGGTTGAACACGCTTTACGACGGCAATCAGCCTTCGGCGCGTGGAACGCCGTTTGTCTCATATAAATCACCTTGTACTGTGAATACGGTACATTAAGAGGATGATTTAGCACTGCAGCACTCTCGACCGTGTTATTGTGATAATGCGGTCGGGCAATCTACGGTGGTTTCATTATTTACCGAACCAGACTGAGATCTCGCCCCCTGAACAAGCTGACGAGTCATCTCCTTTATAAACTCATTGCATCGCTTTATAAGCTATGTTCAATCAGAGTGATACGCATCTCATGCTTAACTACCAATATTAACCCATTACGATGGGCGTGCGGAGATGGCATCCGTGGGACACGACCTACATTACGTGCCTTATGACACATTGACACAAGCTGCTAGGACCCCTTTCACGAGGCGTCCTTATGCAAAGTCTGATCCATTCTGTCTAGTGACATTTGAAAGTCAAAACCCCCCGCGAATCGCCGGTGGAACACTTTTCTCCTCACTACAGAGGCACGGCGGCTCTCTCCCCTACCTATATCTATGTGGCCGTGATAACAGCGAACCACGCTTTTACGACCGACCATTCATTTAATTCACAAGCCTGTCATCTCTCAGATGCGGACGGCGGCGGTAACAGCGAACCATGCTTTTACGGCTGGCCATTCACTTTATTCATAAGCCTGTCATTTCTCAGATGCGGACGGTGCCCGAGGCACAGCGCTCTGGAACTGTCCAAGGTCCTGTATGACACATACGTCTGACGTACATCAGACGATCAGCTGTTCATCTGCGTCACAGATCACTCAATAGAGCACCTGTCAATACAGGCTATTTATGGATCGTTGACGTTATCACCTCCCGTGACAATTATGCTCACTTGTCTTAGAGCATGGGCATGGTCTTAGAGGTTTCTCATTGACAATTGTGACACGGCCGGCTGGTCCCCGCCGTCCACGTTGTCAGTTTACAGCTTCGACATCCCTGCTTCGCGCACTACTGAGGTTTGTTGCATTAAAGGTGCGCCCATTAGCTCACCTGTATGCACGATATGGTTTTTAATTATATGCGTCCACCGTGCGCTTAGAGAAGCTCACATGTACACGCTATAACATTTGGTATACAATAAGATGCGCTTGGGAAAGCTCACCTGTATACACAGCTGTGTTATGCTTTGTGACACATACATTGTTGTTCATCTGTGTACGTTCACGGTGCGTTGGGTGCCCACCGTTACGTTCATCAATCATATCTGTACACATTCACGGCGCGTTCTGTGCACTGATTTATCTATACGCATTCACGGTGCACTGAAGAGTTCACCCGTGTGCGCACAATTTATTATCAGAACACATGACGGCGCGCTCGAGAATCTTGCCGGCCTGTGCATTATAACACTCTGATTCATCTATATGCATTCACGATGTATTCAAGTGTTCACCTGTGCCCGTGCAATTTATAGTCAATACACATTTACGGCGCGCTTGGAAAGCTCACCGATCTGTGCACTATAATACTACCTATATGCATCCCGATGCGCTCGAGGGTGCACCTGGGTTCACACTATTGTGGTATCTGTATAATCCCACGCTACGAACCGTTCTGCCGCATATTATAGTCAGATCGGCCGTTCGTGAGCTGCGCAGATCACTCACTACGTATGTCTGTTGCTAACAGTGGTTATTTAGATGGATCGTTGAAACCATCGCACTGGCTCACGCCCCTCTATGAGCTATGTCCTATATAGAGCCCACTCTGTTCGAGTTTGGCTTCTTCATGAACTTGGTCTACAGGGGTATCTATATCTATATTTGATATCTGCTACGCGGCCGGCTGGTCTTCGCCGTCTACGTTGTCAGATTGTACAGCTTAGACGTCCCTGCCCTACGAGCGCAGGTTCTCTCGGCTCAATCATGCACGCTCATGCGTTTTATGTGTACACCACGGTGCGCTCAGCGAGCTCACCAACGTGACTCTGAATTTACTTATCTCGCACAGCCGCGGCGCGCTCGGTACCTCGCCGTCTTGTGCTATGTTATGTGCCCCCGGTGCGTTTAAAACCCCACCGTGTGCGCGTCAACAATTTATATGGTGCTTACACATTTGCTTTTAAAGCTGTGAATATGCCGGGTATAGGGCCACACGCAGTGTCTCTCCGGTAAGGCACTTCAGTACGTTGTGTATGCACGGCGTGATGGGATTACGTTCCCCCATAGCGTCAGCTAACTGACGCAATGCGAAGTGAACCGTATTGAAAGGGAACGCTTAGGTTACTCACGTAACCCCGGTTCCCTGAAATAACGGGAACGAAGCATTGCGTCTCTTGCCGTGCTACAAACGTCTACGCAGCGAGTGTTATTCGGCTGCGCGCTTCAGTCGAATATAATGAGCTCCTGACGATTGAACCGCGCTTATATAGGGACGCGTTCCTCCCGCGCGCGGGTTCAAACGTCATTGGTCTGTACTTTGTACAGACGTTAACCAATAGGCTTCATTCACGGAGTAAACAGGAGTTTCCCCCCATAGCGTCAGCTAACTGACGCAATGCTTCGTTCCCGTTATTTCAGGGAACCGGGGTTACGTGAGTAACCTAAGCGTTGTATGTACAGGCCAATTTGCACATGCTTACATACTGTTTTCAAAACTGTTAAACTTATGTTCAAAACAATAACATAATACAAAACAAATTAAGACAGCAATTTGCTACATTTCTACAGTAATATTTGAATGAAATATATTTTAAATCTTAAATTAAATGCTATAAAAACAATTGGACAATTGAACCAGCCACAGCTGTCCATAGCCGAGCAGATTAGCATTACTATTGTATCTATCTGTATCAGTGGATGGTGTGCATACAAAAAAATAAACAACTTAAAATAGTGAAGAATTCTGCTTCATGTCTGATTCATTCCAGTAACATATACAGTTTTTTACGATTGGTTACACACAAAATCTTTTCATGTCACACGATTTTCAAAACCTCTCACTTAAAGTGCAAAACTACATGCCAGATCTTCAAAACCATAAGCTATTTCTCAGCCTTTGACTCAGTTTTCAATTTCATAAAACACTTTTTACAAAACACTACACACAACTCTCTACCTAAAACACAAAGATCTATGAGGAAGTCACTTGCTTTCCTTTTCCAAACACAACCAATCAAAATGCTACACTCATTCACCAGGTCACACAGACACACTCCTCACATGTGCAAACACTAAATGCTTTACTGATCACTAACCAATCACTGCTTTACTTTACAGTAGTATAGATATGCCTATAAATAGGTCAAAGGTCACTGTTTTGTCAATCTGCACCCCCCCTGCCAATTCCTGGAACAGGACCCCACACACAATTTACTGTATTCTACTGTAAAGAATATACTTTTGGTTTACATGTTTATAGTTTTGTTGTATACAACAGTAATATTTGGACTAATAAATATTTTCTGTTTCTACATTGCATTGGCGTCTCCGGTGTACTTTTTACCCCTCTCGGCAGATTACTTTCACTGTAGAACATTGTATTGAAGTGAGACCAAAGAGCTTTAGATTTAGAACAGCAGTGTTTACATGGTATATCCAAAAATGTATTATTTTGAAAGAAGTGTTTGACATTTGATGCAAATGCTTCATTTTGACACGTGTTTGTGGCATTTTGAATGCAGTGTTGTATTTTGAAGGAGATATGTGCTATTTTGCATTTTGTGTGTGCAGTTTTGAGAATTGTGTGTAGAGTTTTGAAAAAAGGAGACTTAGTTTTGAAAACGTGTGTAAGCAATTGGTAAAAACTGTATTGCAGTGAATTATAAACAGAGATGTGTCCTTGTTTTACACAAGAAAACATTGTATAATTCTATATGTTGTTAGTGTTTTTAGGTCATTGTTTTGTGGGTGACAAAGTGTGTTTGTCGGCTGTCAACCTTTGCTAGTGTTCTGAAAGAATGAGTTGATACCAGAATAAAGCATTATGGTACTTGTAGTGCATTTTGAATGTGAAATGAACTGCTTTGCCATGCTGAAAGTTGGTTAGGAAAACTGTGTGAAGAGTTTTGCAAAAGTGACCTAATAATTGGGAAATGTGTCCTAGCGTCTGTAAAATACTGACTGCTTTACAGTTTTGCAGTATCACAGAAACAAAGGACAATGATATGCAGGGTACAGTAATGTAAAAATATGGGTAAAAATCCTTAGATCATCTCTCAAAAGTAATTTTGAACATGTCAGTCCCACCAAAATGGTAGTCCGTGTGTCATTGTTCATGAAAAAGACAGTCAAAATGTCAAAATGTTGCCATGTTGTCAATATACCAAGTGTACACAATTATATGTGTCAGTATTTTTTTATGTGAACTGTGGATGAGTTTACTATTTTCTTAAATAGTTCTTCAAAGCACCTTTACATCTGAAGAACCTTTTTGTTTCTTCAGATTATAAAAATGTATGAAGAAAATGGTTCTTTGAGGAACCAAAAAAGTTTTTTTTATTAGCTTGCTGTGAAAAATCTTTTAAGCACCTTGAATTTTAAGATTGCAGCTTTCTCTGTCTTCTTGTCATAGTTTGCTAGCTTCCTGTGAAAGGATAATGCAGGCCCATGTTTTGTGTGAAAGCACATGGCTTGTTTTTATCTTGCTGCCCTCTTGATTTGTCCTCTTATTTAACTCTTTCACCGCCAGCATTTTTCATGATTTTCACAAAAGTTTAATGCCTTCCAGAAAATGCTCCTTTTTAAATATATAAACATACAATATATGAAATAAAAGAACAGACCCTCAGCTTTCAAACAAAAGAATCCGTTTCATCCTACCCTCATGTGTTCTGTTTTTATCACCTCTCAAATATGTGTAGGTTTCATCAAAAACACCAAAATTTGAGCAAAAAGCTGAGATAATTTAATTATTGTGAAGGACTTTTGATAGAGATCAGATGCAGAGCGATCTTTAAAAACATACACGGACATACAGCTGTTTGCCCTAGGGCAAAACTCCCGGGTTTTATAAGTTGCGGAAGAGCGCCACCTGGTGGATAATAGCGGTATTGCAGATTGACGAGATAACTAGTCAATGGCGGGGAAAGAGTTAATGCTCTTGTGTTTGCTGTGTTGTGCCAGTTTGTATTTATTACTCAGCCTGTAGTACTTTGTATTGCCTCATGCCATTTGTGAGTTGCTGTTCATAGTCTATTTAATGTTTTGTCCTGTCCAGTCTATTTATTGTCAATATTACTTGTCTTGTTTTACCCCCTCGGGGGTTGTTGTTGTTTTCCTTGTTTGTCTAAATAAAAGTATTCTGCCATCACTTGTGTTCTGGTCAGTAAAGTCCTGACATCCTCAATCCATTCAAAGTCGACAACCTTTGAGATTTTTATAGCCTTATATACCTTTCATATTTTTATATAATTTGTGCTTACTGTAAAGCACAGTATGTCCCTAAAATAAGTTATTTACTAAATAAATAAGACTGAACTCAAACATTTGTTAGGCCTGCGTCTCAAAGCCATTGTTTTCCTGGAGTTTTTATACATGTACAGTTTAAGCAGTTTTATTATAGGCATAAAGGTATGGTCTGTTTTTTCTTAAAATGAAATGTCAGTTTTTCATTTTTTTTAGCAGCTGAGATGAAGTTCATTTATGCAACTCTACTCATTATTAGTGGAATTACAGCATCAAGATCAGGTAATAAATATTCACACATATAAACATATTAAGTGTGGCAATTATTTGTGGCAATTATGAGTGGCAATAAAATTCTGGCTTTTTTGACTTTTTGACAGATATGATATCAGTAATTTTTTTGATGATTATGTTCAGTTACTTTTAGAACATAATCAACATGTTAATATGACACAAAACCCTCACAGTTCAGACCGGTTTTCTGTCTCTTATTCCAGATGAGTTTGCTGTAGTTGGACCTGTAGCTCCTTTGATTGCTATACCTGGTGAAGATTTGATTCTGCCCTGTTCTCTCAAACCCAACATCAGTGCTGTAAACATGAGAGTCGAGTGGTTTAGACTTGATCTCAAAGACTCAGTAGTTCATCTCTATGAAGATCATGAAGATAAAACACAAATCAGCTTCAGTCGTACAGAGGAAGAACTGAAGTGTTTAAAGATGAACTACAGAAAGGAAACACATCACTCAAACTATCAAGAGTTCAGGTTTCTGATGATGGACTGTACAAGTGTTTTGTTGAGTATAAATCTTGGAGTGATGACATCACTGTTGATCTCATAGTTAAAGGTGAGCAAACCACTGAAAGGTTACATTCATTGAGTTTCTATATGATACATCATGTGTGAAACTGTTACAATGAGTTTGTTTTGAGCATTTGTCTATCGTTATAACCATTAAAAGTCAGAAAAAACTAAATCAATGACGAATGTTTTTCATTCTTGATGTGTGTAGTAACTGTAGGTAGTCATCCACTCATCACTATAGATGGATTTGATGGTTCTGGTGGACTTCATCTTCAGTGTGAATCTAAAGGCTGGATTTTTGAACCTGAACTTGTGTGGCTGGACAGTAAAGGAGTCACTTTGACATCTGAAACTACAAACACACAGAGAGAGACAGATGGATTCAGAGTGAAACACATGATCACTGTGTATAACAGAGACAGTAAATATCACTGTAGAGTCAAACTGGGACGTCACATGATGGAGACTGAGATTATTACATCAAGTAAGTACACATACGCTCATTCTGGTTAAGTACTTTTTTGTGTCTCATGGTACAATACTTACAAATATTTATAATCAAGTAATCAATGAAATAGGGGCAGTAATTTGTGTATATTTATAGTGTAATATTTTGATAATTTGCTTTGACAATTTTAAAGCCAACTTTTTATTTTAGGAAACATTATGATATTATAATATCATGGATAGGCCTACTACTTTTCTCACATAGTTGAAATGTGTTTATACATAAAAATATACAGCTGTGTTTAAAGACGGGTCTGTTTCAAAAAGTTTGACAGTCTCAGTTCTACTGTAGAGTTTTGTTGTAGTGAAACATTTTAATTGTTTTTGAGCCTGAACTTTTGTTATTTATAATGAAATAGTGAGTTTTGTAACACAACAGTTTTGTTTTACAGGCAAAATGTTCAACTCTTTGAGGTCTTCAGCGATCTTGATTTCAGTTGGATTTGTGTTCATTGTGATCGCTGGAATATTGATCACCGTGTGTGTTTATAGACACAGAGGTAACATTAATGTTTGTTTTATAATTCATGTAAAACAGTATATAGTGAGACCTAGGTTAGTTAGTTAGTTAGACCCCAAACACCCTTTTTGACCCTTTTGCATAACATTCATTGTAATTTAAGGCATAAAGACATGGAGAATAGTTGGGGAGAAAACTGTCTGATTATTTCTCTAGGGGTGGCACGGTCCATGAAAAAAATCCGAACCGTTCGGTTCGCTTGTCTCGGTTCAGAGCGCGTGTGTACCGCACGGTTCAACGGTTCATGGCATGCGCAATGTAGTCTCATGCCCTGTATGTGACCTTTAGATTGCGTGTTTCCCTTTCGCGCGAAAGAAGAGGTGACTGGTTTGGAGTATAAGTACTGCAGGTTATGTTACGTGTAGAAATGGCAAGTGGGAGAGAAAAGGAAGTCTGCCCACAGTTGGAGGATGGGCCAGCGTCGTATAAGTTTGGTGTGTGGAAACATATTTTTATTTCATGTTACCCATGATGACAGCGGAAATAAAACAATAGATTGAACTGCAGTCTATGGGTTGAATGTGTTCGAACAGCCACAGGAGATCGCCTTCTCTCCGACCATTTTCTGAGGTACTGAACACAATGTTTTACGTCTTTTCATATTCAGCGCTATTTTTAGCCTTTCATTGATAAAGCGAAAGCGGCTGATTTCCGCGTAGTTTTATTTTGCTAGCGTGTGAAAGTTGCGCGATCTAATTTCAGAAATTGCCCCTCAAAGTAAACAGGACAGAAGTCGTCAAAAGTGGACAAAAGAGACGGATTTAAATATTACAGGTGTAAAGGTTATGTTTCTCTCTCGTCCACATAATCTCTCAGTATTAAAGCAGCCTCTCAGTGATAAATCTAAGAGCTACACTGAAGTTGGCATTTTAATAAATGCAAGTTATCTTTGTGTGCTAAAAATGCACATAAAGTTCATGTAGATGGCAATACACATTCTCTTTTTTGCCAAATAAATGAAAAGCATGTTGAAATCATCAATGTCTTCCCTCTTGCTCTATCAAAATCTCACGTGGCTTTCCTCAGAGATGGTCCAATGTGCTTAAAGTCAAATTCAGTTTGTGCATGATTACATGATATAACTTTTTTTTAATACTGTATCCTAAATTATGGATAATTAATACATTAATAAGATAATACATTTCTGGAGTGTTAAAAATTTAAAGAAAAAATAACAACAAGAACCGTACTGAACCGAGAACCGTGACCATAGAACCGTGATACGAACCGAACCGAGGGTTTTGTGAACCGTGCCACCCCTATATTTCTCATTTGTAACAACCAACACAAATTAGAAAAGGACTACTTGCATTTGTTAACAGTCTCCCAGATAGCGATCATCTTCACTGCATATCCACCCCCAATCTTCTACATGTTTATCAACAAACTTAAATGCTACTGCTTATACTCAAGTCGTTGTAATTAGGCTACATTATTGTAATGATTAAATAAAAAATAAATAACACACCAATGTTAAATTCTGTTAATGTTAAATTTGTCATCTTTTGTGCCAAGGAGAAAATAAATTATGATTACCTAACAATACGCTCACACCGCCGCTGGGGAGTGCGCACCCAAACCACGCCACAGTTCCATTGTCTTTTATATCGCACTAAAACCACCCCAGTTCGATTGTGTTAATATCAGCAGCAAACCGTACCGCAGTACACACTAACTGTACCACAGACCACCCTTTTCAGGTGTGCACCCGTGAACCACACCCAAGTCTGGATAAGGTCACCACCCGAATGGTCGGCTTTAATTACGAATTTTATGCAGCGGAACTCCAATCATCCACAACAATAATCCTACGTGGTGCAATATACATGCTCATTTGATGTGTATTTACACTATTATTACCAGCTCAGATCTTAAAAAGATATTAAACTATCCCTTAACATTTTTGAAATTTAAGCATTTTGTGTGTTTTCTTCTTCGTTGCTCCACGTTTGCCCTTTGCTCTTTTGTTTTTGCATACACCGCTCATCCCACTGTAAGACGTCATATCAGGGTCGCGTCTTGTGATATCACATCCTGATTTTGGTTTGTTGCGCTGTCTCTGGTCCAAGTGCGTTCACATATCAGTCGAACCAGAGTTTGTTTGGAAGTGGACCGAGACCCACATTTTCAGTTGTATTGGTTTGCTTGTTTAGTGCGCACCAAAGTTTGTGTGGCAGCATTAACATTTACTCAAATGAACGGCACCAACTGAGCAATCGCAACGGATTTTGTTTAAATCAAACCAAATATGACATACATGAACACGCCCTAACGCCGAGTTAGAGTGCACGAGTTAAGCACTGATTTTGACTCATCGACAAGTTTTGAGAAATCGCAGACAAATGCCCGAAATCACAGGCAAATTGGTGCTCGTTCATGTGAATGACAATCACACAGTGTGAACTATCAAAATGACGAGTCGCGGACACCCGTGAGATATCAGGCATGTTAGATATCTGGACCTGTCAGCGATTCAAAATCATGCCGTGTGAGATGTGTTTTGACTGAAAATAATATTGGTGATGACCTACAGCCAATGAGAGAGCAACATACAGGGCAGCTTGAGGTTCGGGGAGGAGTCCCCATTTCCTCCTCCATAATCTTGTTTCTTTGTCACTTCTCGCATGCATCTGGTTGTGAGATGTAGTTTGCGGACCGGGACAAAGTTGTCTGTGATTCTTCCTATGGTAAAGTCATGCCGTGTGAAACCCCCTGTCGCTGATCCATCTTGCAGTGTTAACACAACAACGACTGAACGCTACACCCCAGATAGTCATGAAGTGTGAAAAGATCTGTGACCCGACTACTTAGAAAATCGTGCAGTCTGAACTCAGCATAAATTACACTAACTGTGTTTCAATTACCCTTCCAATTGCACAAATTGACATCGCAAATTAAAAACACAGCCCAAGGAAACATGTCAATTTTGAAAGAACTCCAATACATCGCAAAAAGTTCTTACGCTCGCATGAGGTGTTTTTTCATGCAACTAATTTGGAAAAAGTGTATTTCGCCAAACTGCAATGAAAACAGTTTATTCACATTTTCAGGTCACCTGATGTACATAAGTCATATAATCATTATTGGAAGATGACGCGGTATTATTAAAACAACATGATCTCACAAAGTTCCGTGGGATAGTCACAGAATTTTTTGCTCATTTTTCCGTGACATTCTCACGGATCTCCGCATATTTCCGTGGCCCTGCCACGGACTTTCTTTTCCGTGGCATTCTCACGGATTGGTTACTCAACTGCTTTTTCCTATTTTCAAACCATTGTCGCTTCGGTTTAGGGTTAGATTTGGTGTTTGCATTAGTTTGTCACTTTAAGAATTGGTTTTATACTATTTTTTCTGATGTATTCTTTTATATTTTCTAAACTTTAATCAATTGTTGCCTGGTGTTGGGGTTAGAGTTGGGTTTGGGTAGGGATGTCATTTTATGTAAATCTAACCCTAAACCGAAGCGACAATGGTAAGAAAATAGGACAAAACAGTTGAGTTACCAATCCGTGAGAATGCCACGGAAAAGAAAGTCCGTGGCAGGGCCACGGAAATATGCGGAGATCCGTGAGAATGCCACGGAAAAATGAGCAAAAAATTCCGTGACTATGCCACGGAAATTCGTGAGATCAGGTTGTATTAAAACCTCCCAGAAACACATCATAGGCCTACGTGTTGGCTCCCAAGTATGAGAGGCTTTTCTTGTCAATAATGTTTGGATAACACTACTACATCTCCTTTGATTTAAAATTATGTATATTACCTCCAAGAAAACCCAAACTTTTCCGCTCCCAAGTATAAAGGGGGTCATCTTGGCATTAATGTTTGGATGACACTCCTACCTCTCCTTCAATTAAAACAATGGCTTAAAATTACCAAAATCAGTCAATGTGATGTTTGGAATGATGGCGTCATTTTACTTAAGTTTTTTTATCAACATTTAGAAAATATTGAATATGTTTTGCTCAAATCTGTAATGGAAACGCAGCTATTGATCCGTGAAGATGACTTAATCCGCCTTATTTATTATGCCAGACCAGTAGATGGCGATGTTACCTTGTAAAAGGCACAGTTGTAGCCTAGTGGTTAGAGCGTCTTGCTTGTAACCCAATAGTTATTGGTTCGAGGCTTGTGGCCGACGGATTGAACAAGGCACCTTACCCTAATTGCTCCCCGGGAGTTGGGATAGCTGCCCACAGCTTCGGGTTTGTGTGTGTGTGTTCACGTCTTGCAGTGCGTGTGTTCACTACTCACTCTATGGGTTAAAGCAACACTATGTAGTTTCCATGTAAAAATGACTTACAGCTCCCCCATGTGGTTGAAAAGCGCAACAGTGCCTGGTATCAAACACTCTTCTGCAGGCAGGGGGAGGGGCGGGGCTGTGTTTCCTAACCTCCACCGCCACTTTTAGAATGTGCTTGTAGCAGCTAGGAGGCTGCTCAGGTTGCAGCAACAGTACAATTTGTCCAGTTAAAAGTTGTTCTATCACTGAAATAATTTTAGAGACATTATTTAAAGGTAAAAAAAACTACATAATGTTGCTTTAAATGCAGAGGTCACATTTCGAGTGCATACTTGACAAGCTTGTCACTTTCACTGCAAGAGATAAATACAGAGAGAGTTTCTTTTAGTCTGGCAGAAAGATGAGGCCAGCTAAACATAAAAAATTACCTTGTTTGTCTAAAGGCAAATAAAGTAAGTTGACAAAAATATCTATGATATCTAGTCAAACGAAGTCAAACTGAGTTAATATTTGAGTATGGACTCTATTTAGACCTATATAATATCTGCAAGATTTGGTTGGATCTATCAATATGAAATGTCAATTGTCATCATTTCCCCCAGATGCTATTTAGCCATGATGGCCATAAAGATTTAATTATTTAATCAAAGAGATATTTGTTAAGAAATACAGCTTAGATTTCAGATATTTGTTTAAATATTGATGTAAAAAAGGCTGGTCTACAGGGGTCAGATCTGATATTCTGCTATCATTTTGCTCATACCTAAGTTCTTCTTATGTCACTTAGTTTGTTTTGTATTGATCAGGCATATTTTAAATTATAAAATGGTTAGTTCCAATCCTTGATTCTGATTGGTCAATATGTGTGCTTTATTCACGATAAAACACGGCTATGACTGCTTCACCCACCGGTTCTATATATCACTGTATTTTTTTTTACTTTTATATTGTGTGGTAACCGTTTTATAAAAGCAATAAGGTACTTGATGCAAGTGCTGTATCGTGAATAAGTAAGGGCTGAAGTGTTTATACTCCGCTTCACGTCGTGCCTAACAACGCCCTTCAGCCGTTACTTATTCCCGATACAGCACAGCCTCTCGTACCTTATTGCTTACTCTAGAAAGCTCCACAGCTGAATTCAGGGTGTTCCGAAACCCCTATTTGACGGCCCGGTGCAGTGGGTTCGGGGATGGTGCGCCCCGGGCCCCCCAAATTTTTGGGGGTCCGGCGACCGGTCCGGGGGGGTGTCCCGGGCCGCCACGTGCGTGTGGAGAGATTTTGGGATCCCGGGACCCCCGGGGGCCCGAGCTGCGGGCCATTGAAGTTAAAGGCCCAGAATGGCAGTTTGTGCACATTCCACAAGGCGGCGCCACCACCGACCACGGGTAGCTTAAACTTCTGCCCGCTAGCCCAGGTCTGCCGTGGGACGTACCACCCTCCCTCGACCAGACTAAACGTCCCACCGGCTGGTTAAAATGCAGGGTGGACCCCTGCATTAGCCGATTGGTCGCTTTTGGCCGCCCCCTGCCACGCCCCCGTACCACGGGACCACTATTCGTCCACTGATGGACTAAGTCGCCGATTGGCCCCCCTAGGCCGGGGACCACCCCCCGCCACCCCCAGGGACCACGGAACAGCTATTCGTCCACTGACCGACTAAGTCGCCTGTTGGTCCCCCCAGGCCGGTGACCGCCCCCCCGACCACGCCCCAGGTACCACGGGACAGCTATTCGTCCACTGACCGACTAAGTCGCCTGTTGGTCCCTTCAGGGCGGGAAAGCCCCCCGACCACGCCGCAGGTACCACGGGACATCTATTCGTCCACCGACCGACTAGATTGCTGTTCGTTCCCTGACGCGACACCAGAGCAGGTGCGTCAGCCGGCAGGGGTCCGCCGGTGCGTCGTGCTGACGTCTTTGGCGTTTTCGGGCATGTCCACCAACCAATTAGTTTTGTCTGTTGAATTGACTAAGAGTGGGATATTGCAGCATCCCACCCCCAATTAATTTGACAGTCTCTTGAATGAAGTTTCGTGGACATGATTTTTGCAGCTCCAAACCCATTATCCTGTAATCAAGAGGCTCACCTGAGCCGGCCGGTCCATCCGCCGCGAGAAAATCAAACTGTCCATGAACGTTTTACATTTTACATTGCATTAGATTGTACAAGGATGTGCCATAGATCAGTTCTGAAACGGTCTGGCAGGCTGCAAATGGTGCCCCGTCCAAGGCTCGACATCGTCTAGGTACAGTGCGAATTTGATGAAGATTTAGGTAGGTAGGACCCTTGGCCATCCATGTGGCCGCCAGTCCGTTATTCGGCCGTCTTACAGCTTATTTAGCGTGGTCCACGAACCTCGTAAATACCTCCTGCTTATTAATGTGACAGTGGGATGTAATGTCATCCCAACCGCTGTTTATTTGACACAATCATCCCATTTTCCGTTTATTTGACACAGACCCACATGTTGGTTCGTGGACGTCCACAAATCCGTTATTCGGCCTTCTTACAGCTTATTTAGCGTAGTCCACGAACCTCTTAAAGACCTCCTGTTTTTTAATGTGACAGTGGGATGTAATGTCATCCCAACCGCTGTTTATTTTACACAATCATCCCATTTTCCGCTTATTCGACACAGACCCACTTGTTGGTTCGTGGACGTCCACAAATCCGTTATTCGGCCTTCTTACAGCTTATTAGCTTCACATCGGCAAATGAACGTCCGGGCGCCGTATCTCGGCCGAGGAAAGTCCGAGGGCTTTCCGACGAGACCGGCCACGAGTCCGTGCGACTCTGGGGGCCCGAGATAATTCCGGTCGAATATATGCGAAATTCGTTACGCCTCGGGTCCGGCGCCTCGGGTCCGGGATCTTGGCACTTCGGGTCAGTTGCTCTACCGGAGGGGGCCTTTCAAACGATCCAACCCTCGAGTCTCTAGCCCTTTCCCCGGTCGAGATACGGTGTCCCGCCCCGGATTTTCCCACGACCGTTACTCGGGCGCCTCAGGTCCGGGGCCTTCGCGACTTGAGTCCGGGGCCTTTGCCATTCTGGTCAGTCACTCTACTGGAGGGGGACTTCCATCGAACTTTGTAATGACCTCCTACTTATTAATTTGAAAGGCCACATCCCTTGTACCACAGAACCGGCGACACCAGAGGGTATGCGTTGGACCCAAAGGGTCTGCTGGTGTTATTCTGCCAAATAACAGTGGATGCATCTTTACCCTGGTCTCACCTAATTTGGTTGAGATCAGGATAAAATTCTCCACATGGGATGCATCTTTACCCTGGTCTCAACTAATTTGGTTGAGATCAGGATAAAATTCTTCACAGGGGATGCATCTTTACCCTGGTCTCACCTAATTTGGTTGAGATCAGGATAAATTTCTCCACATGGGATGCATCTTTACCCTGGTCTCAACTAATTTGGTTGAGATCAGGATAAAATTCTTCACAGGGGATGCATCTTTACCCTGGTCTGCCCTAATTTGGTTGAGATCAGGATAAAATTCTCCACAGGTGATGCACCTTTACCCTGGTCTCAACTAATTTGGTTGAGATCAGGATAAAATTCTTCACAGGGGATGCATCTTTACCCTGGTCTGCCCTAATTTGGTTGAGATCAGGATAAAATTCTCCACAGGTGATGCACCTTTACCCTGGTCTCAACTAATTTGGTTGAGATCAGGATAAAATTCTCCACATGGGATGCATCTTTACCCTGGTCTCACCAAATTTGGTTGAGATCAGGATAAAATTCTCCACAGGTGATGCACCTTTACCCTTGTCTCAACTAATTTGGTTGAGATCAGGATAAAATTCTCCACATGGGATGCATCTTTACCCTGGTCTCAACTAATTTGGTTGAGATCAGGATAAAAGTCTCCACATGGGATGCACCTTTACCCTGGTCTCAACTAATTTGGTTGAGATCAGGATAAAATTCTCCACATGGGATGCACCTTTACCCTGGTCTCAACTAATTTGGTTGAGATCAGGATAAAATTCTTCACAGGGGATGCATCTTTACCCTGGTCTCACCTAATTTGGTTGAGATCAGGATAAATTTCTCCACATGGGATGCATCTTTACCCTGGTCTCAACTAATTTGGTTGAGATCAGGATAAAATTCTTCACAGGGGATGCATCTTTACCCTGGTCTGCCCTAATTTGGTTGAGATCAGGATAAAATTCTCCACAGGTGATGCACCTTTACCCTGGTCTCAACTAATTTGGTTGAGATCAGGATAAAATTCTTCACAGGGGATGCATCTTTACCCTGGTCTGCCCTAATTTGGTTGAGATCAGGATAAAATTCTCCACAGGTGATGCACCTTTACCCTGGTCTCAACTAATTTGGTTGAGATCAGGATAAAATTCTCCACATGGGATGCATCTTTACCCTGGTCTCACCAAATTTGGTTGAGATCAGGATAAAATTCTCCACAGGTGATGCACCTTTACCCTTGTCTCAACTAATTTGGTTGAGATCAGGATAAAATTCTCCACATGGGATGCATCTTTACCCTGGTCTCAACTAATTTGGTTGAGATCAGGATAAAAGTCTCCACATGGGATGCACCTTTACCCTGGTCTCAACTAATTTGGTTGAGATCAGGATAAAATTCTCCACATGGGATGCACCTTTACCCTGGTCTCAACTAATTTGGTTGAGATCAGGATAAAAGTCTCCACATGGGATGCATCTTTACCCTGGTCTCACCTAATTTGGTTGAGATCAGGATAAATTCTCCACATGGGATGCATCTTTACCCTGGTCTCACCTAATTTGGTAACCCTAAACCCTATTACGGTGGTCCCACAACGGATTTTCCCACGACCGTTACTCGGGCGCCTCGGGTCCGGGGCCTTCGCCCTTCGGGTCGGTTGCCCTACCGGAGGGTGCCTTTCCACCGAGCTGACCCTCGAGTTTCTAGCCCTTTCCCCTGCCGAGATACGGCGGTCCCCCCGGATTTTCCCACGGTCTTACCTCGGGCGACTTGGGTCCGATGCCATCGCCATTGTGGTCAGTTACTCTACTGGAGGGTGCCTTTTCAACGAGCCGACCCTCGAGTCACCCACATGTTCGTTGGTGGACATCCACAAATCTGTTATTCGGCCTTCTTACAGCTTATTTAGCGTAGTCCACGAACCTCTTAAAGACCTCCTGCTTATTAATGTGACATTGGGATGTAATGTCATCCCAACCGCTGCTTATTTGACACAATCATCCCATTTTTAGTTTATTCGACACAGACCCACTTGTTGGTCCGTGGACGTCCACAAATCCGTTATTCGGCCTTCTTACAGCTTATTTAGCGTAGTCCACGAACCTCTTAAAGACCTCCGGTTTTTTAATGTGACAGTGGGATGTAATGTCATCCCAACGCTGTTTATTTTACACAAAAACATCCCATTTTCCGTTTATTCGACACAGACCCACTTGTTGGTTCGTGGACGTCCACAAATCCGTTATTCGGCCTTCTTACAGCTTATTAGCTTGACATCGGCAAATGAACGTCCGGGCGCCGTATCTCGGCCGAGGAACGTCCGACGGACTCGGGGCCGGGCTCGTCGGAAAGGTCTCGTCGGGGGCTTTCCGACGAGACCGGCCACGAGTCCGTGCGACTATGGGGGCCCGAGATATTTCCGGTCGAATATATGCGACATTCGTTACGCCGCGGGTCCGGCGCCTCTGGTCCGGGGCGTCCGCCCTTCGGGTCGATTGCTCTACCGGAGGGGGCCTTTCAAACGAGCCTACCCTCGAGTCTCTAGCCCTTTCCCCGGCCGAGATATGGCGTTCCCCCCCGTATTTTCCCATGGTCTTACCTCGGGCGACTTGGGTCCGAGGCCTTCGCCATTGTGGTCAGTTACTCTACTGGAGGGGGCCTTTTCAACGAGCCGACCCTCGAGTCACCCACATGTTCGTTGGTGGACGTCCAAAATCCGTTATTTGGCCTCTTACAGCTTATTTAGCGTGTCCACGAACCTCGTAAAGACCTCCTGCTTATTAATGTGACATTGGGATGTAATGTCATCCCAACCGCTGTTTATTTGACACAATCATCCCATTTTTAGTTTATTCGACACAGACCCACTTGTTGGTCCGTGGACGTCCACAAATCCGTTATTCGGCCTTCTTACAGCTTATTTAGCGTAGTCCACAAACCTCTTAAAGACCTCCTGTTTTTTAATGTGACAGTGGGATGTAATGTCATCCCAACCGCTGTTTATTTTACACAATCATCCCATTTTCCGTTTATTCGACACAGACCCACTTGTTGGTTCGTGGACGTCCACAAATCCGTTATTCGGCCTTCTTACAGCTTTATTAGCTTGACATCGGCAAATGAACGTCCGGGCGCCGTATCTCGGCCGAGGAACGTCCGACGGACTCGGGGCCGGGCTCGTCGGAAAGGTCTCGTCGGGGGCTCTCGTCGGGGGTTATTCGGCCTTCTTACAGCTTATTTAGCGTGGTCCACGAACCTCGTAAAGACCTCCTGCTTATTAATGTGACATTGGGATGTAATGTCATCCCAACCGCTGTTTATTTGACACAATCATCCCATTTTCAGTTTATTCGACAAAGACCCACATGTGTCCACCAACAGCCTAGTCTGGATGGTCAAATAAATTGCAGTTGGAACACGGGCAGGAGATGCACCTCCATGATTCAGGGTGCTCGACCCACCCAGCCCTTCCGACCATGAAGCCCCATGTCCGGATACGACGTGTCCACCAACCGCCTAGTCTGGATGGTCAAATAAATTGCAGTTGGAACACGGGCAGGAGATGCACCTCCATGATTCAGGGTGCTCGACCCACCCAGCCCTTCCAACCAGGAAGCCCCATGGTCGGACACGATCGTGTCCAACAACAGCTTATGCTGAGTCTCACCTAATTTGTGTGAGATCAGGATAGATTTCTCCACAGGGGATGCATCTTTACCCTGGTTTCACCTAATTTGGTTGAGATCAGGATAAAATTCTCCACATGGGATGCATCTTTACCCCGGTCTCACCTAATTTGGTTGGGATCAGGATAAATTCTCCACATGGGATGCATCTTTGCCCTGGTCTCACCTAATTTGGTAACCCTAACCCTAATACGGTGGTCCCACCCCGGATTTTCCCACGACCGTTACTCGGGCGCCTCGGGTACGGGGCCTTCGCCCTTCGGGTCGGTTGCTCTACCGGAGGGTGCCTTTCCACCGAGCCTACCCTCGAGTCTCTAGCCCTTTCCCCGGCCGAGATAAGGCGGTCCCCCCCGGATTTTCCCACGGTCTTACCTCGGGCGACTTGGGTCCGAGGCCTTCGCCATTGTGGTCAGTTACTCTACTGGAGGGGGCCTTTCCAACGAGCCGACCCTCGAGTCACCCACATGTTCGTTGGTGGACGTCCAAAAATCCGTTATTTGGCCTTCTTGCAGCTTATTTTCCGTTTATTCGACACAGACCCACTTGTTGGTTCGTGGACGTCCACAAATCCGTTATTCGGCCTTCTTACAGCTTATTTAGCGTAGTCCACGAACCTCGTAAAGACCTCCTGCTTATTAATGTGACATTGGGATGTAATGTCATCACATGGGATGCATCTTTACCCTGGTCTCAACTAATTTGGTTGAGATCAGGATAAAATTTCTCCACATGGGATGCATCTTTACCCTGGTCTCAACTAATTTGGTTGAGATCAGGATAAAAGTCTCCACATGGGATGCATCTTTACCCTGGTCTCACCTGATTTTAATTAGTTTATTTAAAAGTTTTCAATTTTTTTTGGTTGTACACATACAGGAAGACATGTTTGACGTCATAAGATAATTTGCATATGTTTTAACAGTGAAAAGGCTGCCATTTTAATATTCCTATTAAATAAGACCAGGGTGAGATCAGGATAAAATTTTTCACAGGGTCCCACGGTCTTACCTCGGGCGACTTGAGTCCGGGGCCTTCGCCATTCTGGTCAGTTATTCTACTGGAGGGGGCCTTTCCATCGAACTTTTTAATGACCTCCTACTTATTAATTTGAAAGGCCACGTCCCTTGTACCACTAAACCGGCAACACCAGAGGGTATGCGTTGGACCCAAGGGTTCAGCTGGTGTTATCCTGCCAAATAACAGTGGATGCATCTTTACCCTGGTCTCACCTAATTTGGTTGAGATCAGGATAAATTCTTCACAGGGGATGCATCTTTACCCTGGTCTCACCTAATTTGGGTGAGATCAGGATAAAATTCTCCACATAGGATGCATCTTTACCCTGGTTCTCACCTATTTGGTTGAGATCAGGATAAATTCTCCACATGGGATGCATCTTTACCCTGGTCTCACCTCATTTTAATTAAAGGATAAATTCTCCACATGGGATGCATCTTTACCCTGGTCTCACCTAATTTGGGTGAGATCAGGATAAAATTCTCCACATGGGATGCATCTTTACCCTGGTCTCAACTAATTTGGTTGAGACCAGGATAAAATTCTCCACATGGGATGCATCTTTACCCTGGTCTCAACCAATTTGGTTGAGATCAGGATAAAATTCTCCACATGGGATGCATCTTTACCCTGGTCTCAACTAATTTGGTTGAGATCAGGATAAAATTCTCCACATGGGATGCATCTTTACCCTGGTCTCAACTAATTTGGTTGAGATCAGGATAAAAGTCTCCACATGGGATGCATCTTTACCCTGGTCTCACCTGATTTTAATTAGTTTATTTAAAAGTTTTCAATTTTTTTTGGTTGTACACATACAGGAAGACATGTCTGACATCATAAGATAATTTGCATATGTTTTAACAGTTGAAAAGGCTGCCATTGTAATATTCCTATTAAATAAGACCAGGGTGAGATCAGGATAAATTCTCCACATGGGATGCATCTTTACCCTGGTCTCAACTAATTTGGTTGAGATCTGGATAAAATTCTCCACATGGGATGCATCTTTACCCTGGTCTCAACCAATTTGGTTGAGATCAGGATAAAAATTCTCCACATGGGATGCATCTTTACCCCTGGTCTCAACTAATTTGGTTGAGATCAGGATAAAATTCTCCACATGGGATGCATCTTTACCCTGGTCTCAACTAATTTGGTTGAGATCAGGATAAAAGTCTCCACATGGGATGCATCTTTACCCTGGTCTCACCTGATTTTAATTAGTTTATTTAAAAGTTTTCAATTTTTTTTGGTTGTACACATACAGGAAGACATGTTTGACGTCATAAGATAATTTGCATATGTTTTAACAGTTGAAAAGGCTGCCATTTTAATATTCCTATTAAATAAGGCCAGGGTGAGATCCGGATAAAATTTTCCACAGGGGATGCATCTTTACCCTGGTCTCACCTAATTTGGGTGAGATCAGGATAAAATTCTCCACATGGGATGCATCTTTACCCTGGTCTCACCTAATTTGGGTGAGATCAGGATAAATTCTCCACATGGGATGCATATTTACCCTGGTCTCAACTAATTTGGTTGAGATCATGATCAAATTCTCCACATGGGATGCATCTTTACCCTGGTCTCAACTAATTTGGTTGAGATCAGGATAAAAGTCTCCACATGGGATGCATCTTTACCCTGGTCTCAACTAATTCGGTTGAGATCAGGATAAAATTCTCCACATGGGATGCATCTTTACCCTGGTCTCAACTAATTTGGTTGAGATCAGGGTAAAATTCTCCACATGGGATGCATCTTTACCCTGGTCTCAACTAATTTGGTTGAGATCAGGATAAAAGTCTCCACATGGGATGCATCTTTACCCTGGTCTCAACTAATTTGGTTGAGATCAGGGTAAATTCTCCACATGGGATGCATCTTTACCCTGGTCTCACCTGATTTAATTAGTTTATTTTAAAGTTTTCAATTTTTTTTGGTTGTACACATACAGGAAGACATGTTGACGTCATAAGATAACTTGCATATGTTTTAACAGTTGAAAAGGCTGCCATTTTAATATTCCTATTAAATAAGACCAGGGTGAGATCAGGATAAAATTTTCCACAGGGGATGCATATTTACCCTGGTCTCAACTAATTTGGTTGAGATCAGGATAAAATTCACACATGGGATGCATCTTTACCCCGGTCTCACCTAATTTGGGTGAGATCAGGATAAAATTCTCCACATGGGATGCATATTTACCCCGGTCTCAACTAATTTGGTTGAGATCAGGATAAAATTCTCCACATGGGATGCATTTTTACCCTGGTCTCACCTAATTTGGTTGAGATCAGGATAAATTCTCCACATGGGATGCATCTTTACCCTGGTCTCACCTAATTTGGGTGAGATCAGGATAAAATTCTCCACAGGGGATGCATCTTTAACCCGGTCTCACCTAATTTGGGTGAGATCAGGATAAAATTCTTCCCAGGGGATGCATATTTAACCCGGTCTCACCTAGTTTGGGTGAGATCAGGATAAAATTCTTCCCAGGGGATGTATCTTTAACCTGGTCTCACCTAATTTGGGCAAAATGACAGTAAAAAGCCATGTATAACAGTGTTGTCCTCAAACATTACTGTACCTACCAGGTGTGCACTTGCCCTTATGCCAGTGTAATAACATGTAGGTTGGACCCTTTGCCATCCATGGGGCAATCAGTCCATTATTGTGTCTTCTTGCAGTTTATTTAGCATAGTCAACACACCTTGTAAAGACCTCCTCTTTATTAATCTGACATTAGGATGTTCTGCCCTCCAACCAGCTGTTTATTTAACACAATTATCACATTTACAGTAAACAGCCAGGATTAACATTGGTTAACCAGAGTACTTTCTGTATTGCAGATGATTCAAGAGATTCTGGATACTCGACAGACCAGTGGAGTGAACATTGAGCCTGGTGAATGTGTGGTGCTGCCCTGCAATTGTTTGGTCAGGTCTGAATAAATGAGAAGCAGAAATTCTGGAAAAGCAGTTTATTAAAATAAGTTAAATTTTAAACACCGTATAAAAATAAATAACAAGACTCCTTAAAACAACCACACAACACTTCAAAACAAACACGCAAAACCTTATAAAACTTTACACAGCAAAACAAACATGCAAATATCTAACGTTTTCTAAACACACCAAACCAAACTTTAAAGCCAAAAACAAACTTTGTTTGCTTGTGTGAGGACAGTATAAAATTCTCCACAGGAGATGCATCTTTAACCTGGTCTCACCTAATTTAGGTGAGATCAGGATAAAATTGTTCCCAGGGGATGCATCTTTAACCTGGTCTCACCTAATTTGGGTGAGATCAGGATAAAATTGTTCCCAGGGGATGCATCTTTAACCTGGTCTCACCTAATTTAGGTGAGATCAGGATAAAATTCTTCCCAGGGGATGCATCTTTAACCTGGTCTCACCTAATTTGGGTGAGATCAGGATAAAATTCTTCCCTGGGGATGCATCTTTAACCTGGTCTCAAGGTGTGCAAGGCTGAGAGGTTGCGGACAAGCCGGACAGGAGCTGGGAGGGCGGGGAAACCGGCAGCGGGGAGAGCGGGGCAACCAGCCCCTTCTCATGGGCGACCAGCTCCCAGTCCGGGGCAGCCAGCTCCCAGTCCGGGGCGATCAGCTCCTCCACTGTGGCTCCGGGGACTTCGCGCACGACTGAAAGACAGAGAAACAGACATCAAATTTAGCCTGTGGTCGATCGAGAGTTCACAGGGTTTTCTTGTCAAACTCGTGACCTACCGTGCAGGTCCCCTTGGGGCGTTCCGTCCGGCAGGTCCGAAAAAAGCAAGGAGTGGGTGGCTACCAGCTCCTCCTCTGTGTCTGCGGGGACTTCACGCACGAATGAAAGACAGAGAAACAGACATCAAATTTAGCCATTGGTCGCTCGAAAGTTTGCGGCGTTTTCGTTGTTAAACTCGTGACCTACCATGCATGTCCCAGTGGAACGCTTTGTCCCACAGGTTGGATGGAACCGGGGAAGGCGCGGCTACCACCTTCTCCTCTGCGGCTCCGAGTACTTCACTCACGACTGAAAGACAGAGAAAAAGACATCAAATTAAGCCTTTGGTCGCTCGAGGGTTCGCAGCGTTTTCGTTGTTAAACTCGTGACCTACCATGCATGTCCCCGTGGAGCGCTCCGTCCGACAGGGTGGAAAAAAACAGGTAGGGTGCGTTTACCAGCTCCTCCTTTGGGGGTGTGGGGACATCGTGCACGACTGAAAGACAGAGAAACCGACATCAAATTAAGTCTTCGGTCGCTCATGAGTTCGCAGCGTTTTCGTTGTTAAACTCGTGACCTACCATGCAGGGCCTCGTGGAGCGCTTCCGCCAAAATGTTAGATGTTAGCGGGGAGGGCGCGGCTACCAGCTGCTCCTCTTGGACTGCGGGGACATCGTGCACGACTGAAAGACAGAGAAACAGACATCAAATTTAGCCTTTGGTCGCTCGAGAGTTTGCGGCGTTTTCGTTGTTAAACTCGTGACCTACCATGCACGTCCCCGTGGAGCGCTTCGTCCGACAGGTCGGACGGAAGCGGGGAGGGCGCGGCTACCAGCTGCTCCTCTGGGACTGCGACAGGGAAACAGACATCAAATTTAGTCTTTGTTCGCGCGAGAGTTTGCGGCGTTTTCGTTGTTAAACTCGTGACCTACCATGCAGGGCCTCGTGGAGCGCTTCCGCCAAAATGTCAGACGCAAGCGGGGAGGGCGCGGCTACCAGCTGCTCCTCTAGGACTGAAAGACAGAAGTACAGACATCAAATTTGGCATTTGGTCGCTCGAGTCAACGCAATGATTTCAGAGTTCGTGAAACTCGCGAACGGACACTTACTCGGCAGCGATCGTGCATCTTCTTGGATAGGGGGCTTGATGGAGAGCATCAATTTCCGGATTTCCGAGAGAATGGAATGCTTCACTGCCTGCTCACCCTCCTCCCCTGTCACTTGCCCCTGCATTCCTTGGTCTGCCGGCTGGACTGCCAGCTGGTCTGCTGGCTGGTCTGCCATCTCCAGCCCCGCATCACCCCACTGTGTCGCCAGAGGCACGATGGGGTTTGTGGCTGACAGGGCCTGAAGCCTACTTTTAGTTGCCTCTTGTCTTAGGCCCATGAGCATCTGGGCCCTCTGCTTTTCCTGAAACAATTGTTGAAATTTGTTATGACATCATGACGCTTTTACTCATAACATCTCACAAAAGCCTCTCGGTCAGGTCACTTACCTTGATGTTTTTGTGCCCCACCCTCATGTGCACCTCTAAATGGCGCACTGTTTTTTTGCACACAGGGCAAGTCATATTGTCAATACGGACCTTGCCCCGTATCATATTTAAAATTAGCCTTCGCTCAATAATGTTTCGCACATTGTGTTTGAAACGAAGGTGCTGGCTTATGCATTTTAGCTTCAGCTGGCACAATGCACATGTAACCTCCATCTGAAAAAAATAAAAAAATTAACAGTAATGAAAAGTTTTAAAGCAGTCACAGACTGAAATCCAAACGAATAAGCACTGTAACTGACTTGTTATTAGCATGCAAACTGTAACTAATTATAATAAAAAAGTTTTAAATTACTGAACTGACGGGTCTGTTAAATTCACAATAGGAAACAGGCTGATTTCAATCATTTTTGGTCCTTTAGATAAAGTTAAAGCTTTCAGGGGTTTATTGTAATGTTTGTTGTTGCAAACAGCGATGTAAACAAGCATATCTGCCTAATTTTAGTTGTTTCTACATTGATATTGAAAAGAAATGATGATTTAAAGTTTTAAAGCAGTCAGAATGAAATCCAAACGAATGAGCACTATAACTGACTTGTTATTACGATGCAAACTTTCAATAATTATAATAAAAAGTTTTAAATTACTGAACTGACAGCTCTGGTAAAATCACAAAAGAAAACAGGTATAATTCAATCATTTTTGGTCCTTTAGATAAAGTTAAAGGTCTCAGGGGTTAATTGTAATGTTTGTAGTTGCAAACAGCGATGTAAACAAGCATAGCTGCTTACTAAGTCGTTTCTGCATTGACACTGACAATAAATTAAAAGTTTTAAATCAGTCACAGAATGAAATTCAAACCAGTAAGCAGTATAATGACTGATTGAAATAATTTTTGTGCGTTTAGATAAAGTTAAGCTTTCAGGGGTTTATTGTAATGTTTGTTGATGCAAACCAGCGATGTAAACAAGCATATCTGCCTAATTTAAGTTGTTTCTACATTGATGTTGAAAAGAAGTGATGATTTAAAGTTTTAAAGCAGTCACATAATGAAATCCACACGAATAAGCACTATAACTGACTTGTTATTACGATGCAAACTTTAAATAATTATAATAAAAAGTTTTAAATTACTGAACTGACAGCTCTTTTAAAATCATAACAGAAAACAAGCGAAATTCAATCGTTTGTTGTCCTTAGATAAAGTTAAAGGTCTCAGGGGTTAATTGTAATGTATGTGTTTGCAAACAGCGATGTAAACAAACATTGCTGCTAACTAAGTCGTTTCTGCATTGACACTGACAATAAATTAAAAGTTTTAAATCATTCACAGAATGAAATCCAAACCAGTTAGCAGTATAATTGATGGATTGAAATCATTTTTGTGTCTCAGGGGTTTATTATAATGTTTGTTGTTGCAAACCAGCGGAGTTAACAAGCATAGCCGCTAACTGTTGTGTAATTTAAGTCGTTTCTGCATTGACACTGACAAGAAAGATGATTAATAGTTTTAAAAGAGTAAACTGACGTTTCTGTCAGCATTGCAATAAACAGAGACTGCAACCCAGTGAGGTAAATAAGCATAAATGTAAACAACACCTTTCCACTTACCTTCAATCGATTCTCTTTACAGTATTCCAATTTATAATAAAAGTCCGCTCAAAAGGTGTAGTATTTCTCGATATATTTTTTATTGAAATCGCGATATAATTAACAAATCACGAAAAAACCCGTCATTTCTATAATAATGTTTTAGAGGCATTCAAACCAATAATAATAATCATAAAAGTATTAATAAAAGTTAAAGTAAAATGATAAATGTAATTTTAATTAAATCGCAATATAATTAACAAATTACTGAAAAAAACCCTAATTTCCAAAATAATATTTTCGAGTAAATGAAACCAATAATGATAAATTACAAATGTCACTGCATCCAAAAACAGCCTACATGATACATTAACGTACCGGAACATTTTGCGGCATTTAAAATACAGCGATATGGCGCGTTACGTCCCGGCACATTTTACTGCATTGAAAACACTGTCGACATGGCGCATCACGTACCGCAACATTTTGCGGCATTGAAAACAACAGTCAACATGACACGTTACGTACCGGAACATTTTGCTGCATTAAAGACAACAGTCGACATGTCACGTCACGTCCCGGAATGTTTTACTGCATTTAAAGTACAGCGACATGACACGTTACGTACCGGAACATTTTGCGGCATTTAAAATACAGCGATATGGCGCGTTACGTCCCGGCACATTTTACTGCATTGAAAAAACTGTCGACATGGCGCATCACGTACCGGAACATTTTGCGGCATTGAATGCCGACAAGGCGCGTTACGTCCCGGAACATTTAACGGCATGGAAAACACTGCCGACATGGCACATCACGTACCTGAACATTTTGCGGCATTGAAAAAAACAGCCGACATGGGGCGTTACGTACTGAAAATTTGACATTGCCGAAATGACGCGTTACGTGAAGGAGAATGAACATTAAACACACTGCTTAAATGTGAAGAAACTGGTCAAGTTGCAAGTTATTAAAGCCTGGACTGCCATCACTTCGTGCTTCAGTGCCATAATTTTCTGGAGTTTTGGGATTACAAGTAAGTCAAAAGTGATACAGTTTTACACTTTCAATGAGAACAAGCTGTTTATTTACTTTTAATACTTGAAACAACAAAATGTAGTACTATGTATGTATGTATGTGTGTAATTATATATATATAATATATATATATATATATATATATATATATATATATATATATATATATATATATACAGTCTTGTTCAAAATAATAGCAGTACAATGTGACTAACCAGAATAATCAAGGTTTTTAGTATATTTTTTATTGCCACGTGGCAAACAAGTTACCAGTAGGTTCAGTAGATTCTCAGAAAACAAATGAGACCCAGCATTCATGATATGCACGCTCTTAAGGCTGTGCAATTGGGCAATTAGTTGAAAGGGGTGTGTTCAAAAAAATAGCAGTGTCTACCTTTGACTGTACAAACTCAAAACTATTTTGTACAAACATTTTTTTTTCTGGGATTAGCCAATCCTGTGAATCACTAAACTAATATTTAGTTGTATGACCACAGTTTTTTAAAACTGCTTTACATCTGTGTGGCATGGAGTCAACCAACTTGTGGCACCTCTCAGCTGTTCCACTTCATGATTCTTTAACAATTCATTCACATTTCTTGGTTTTGCTTCAGAAACAGCATTTTTGATATCACCCCACAAGTTCTCAATTGGATTAAGGTCTGGAGATTGGGCTGGCCACTCCATAACATTAATTTTGTTGGTTGGAACCAAGACTTTGCCCGTTTACTAGTGTGTTTTGGGTCATTGTCTTGTTGAAACAACCATTTCAAGGGCATGTCCTCTTCACCATAGGGCAACATGACCTCTTCAAGTATTTTAATATATGCAAACTGATCCATGATCCCTGGTATGCGATAAATAGGCCCAACACCATAGTAGGAGAAACATGCCCATATCATGATGCTTGCACCTCCATGCTTCACTGTGTACTGTGGCTTGAATTCAGAGTTTGGGGTCGTCTCACAAACTGCCTGTGGCCCTTGGACCCAAAAAGAACAATTTTACTCTCATCAGTCCACAAAATGTTCCTCCATTTCTCTTTAGGCCAGTTGATGTGTTCTTTGGCAAATTGTAACCTCTTCTGCACATGCCTTTTTTTTAACAGAGGGACTTTGCGGGGGATTCTTGAAAATAGATTAGCTTCACACAGACGTCTTCTAACTGTCACAGTACTTACAGGTAACTCCAAACTGTCTTTGATCATCCTGGAGGTGATCATTGGCTGAGCCTTTGCCATTCTGGTTATTCTTCTATCCATTTTGATGGTTGTCTTCCGTTTTCTTCCACGTCTCTCTGGTTTTGCTCTCCATTTTAAGGCATTGGAGATCATTTAGCTGAACAGCCTATCATTTTTTGCACCTCTTTATAGGTTTTCCCCTCTCCAATCAACTTTTTAATCAAAGTACGCTGTTCTTCTGAACAATGTCCTTGAACGACCCATTTTCCTCAGCTTTCAAATGCATGTTCAACAAGTGTTGGCTTCATCCTTAAATAGGGGCCACCTGATTCACACCTGTTTCTTCACAAAATTGATGACCTCAGTGATTGATTGCCACACTGCTATTTTTTTGAACACACCCCTTTCAACTAATTCAACTAATTGCCCAAATGCACAGCCTTAAGAGCGTGCATATCATGAATGCTGGGTCTCATTTGTTTTCTGAGAATCTACTGAACCTACTGGTAACTTGTTTGCCACGTAGCAATAAAAAATATACTAAAAACCTTGATTATTCTGGTTAGTCACATTGTACTGCTATATTTGAACAAGACTGTATATATAATATATATTACATTGAATTTTAACTTGTTAACATTTATGTGTTTGGCAGACGGAACGATGGTCAGTTTTGCCCGATCTGTTGTAGATCATATGCACAGCTGAGTCAGCATCTACGTGTTTACCACAAAGTGGTCAACGTGAAGGAGAGAAAGCTTCTACTGGCCCTGGAATCAGGCAGGGTGAAGTACAGAGAGGGCAAGTGCTCCGTGCCTGGATGCGACAAGGTCACCACCCGGCTGGACCGGCACATCCAGACACACTCGGAACTTTCTAAGAGGGCGAGGAAGGATGCGGTCAAGAGGTGCAAAAAAGATGTTATTTTGAAACAGCTGTCCGAGCTCCGAGCCTCCGACCCTGCAGTCCCCATGGCCTCGAGGCTCGACCTCGTTGAGCTTGAGGACGAGCCGGTTCCTCTGGATCCGGAGGAAGAGGAAGAGGAGGCACAGTGCCCAAAACAACTCTGCCGGCGTGCCAGGGAGGAGGTGGCTAACCTAAACCAGCAGGTCGACACTCTTACAACAGCCTTGCGCGACGTAACTCGCAGGTACAGGTCGTTGAAATGAAAGTTTAGGCCCTCCTCCTCTGCCCAGCTGACCAGAGTAACCAAGAAGTTGCTGTCCGCCCTGGATGAGCCACAGGAAGGGCAAGACACGCCGCAGGATACCCCTCAGCAGACCCCTCAGGAGACCACTCTTAGATATCCCTCCCCCGAGCCGAGCACTTCTCAGGAGGCATCGGAGCACTTGCCCCAGTACCCCAAGCACGTGGCGGCCCTGAGTGAGTACCACCCTTTGCGCTCTTTGTCACTCTAATGCCCTTCTGCGTCCTTGACTGACTTGTGCCTTGTTTTCTCTCTCTCTTCTTTACGCAGACGAGCTGCTAGAGGAGTACAAGAGACACCAAGAGGGGTCCGACCCGTCCGCGAAGCTCCTTAACAATGTCGCCCTCGAAGATCTACAGGATCAAAAACTTCATTGGCTACATGGCGGACGGGAAGACCAACCTCTCCAGCTTCCTCTTCCTGGAGGACACGCGGCGAGTAAGGTCCTGGGTGAACTTTCTGAGGTGGGCCAAGATTACCGAGACCACCATCCAACACTATGTCAAAAATGCGGCACAGTTCGTAGACTACTTGAGCCAAACACCTCCGCAGACCAGCCGCCTTTCTAAGAAGGCCATGGTATCCATACAAAGGGAGATACGCACTGCAATAAAGTCTATGAGGAGAAAGTGGTGGTCCACCAGGTCGCCGTGAAAACGGCCAAGAAGGGCGCCTGATCCCCAAGGCGGAGCTCCTCAAGTGCCATTCCAAGGCGAGGGCGGCGATTCCGGAAATCTTGGGTGAGTATTCATCAGCACTCTCCGCTGAAGAAACCTTGGCCATCGCATTTCCCCCGCTGCACTGCATGACACTCTGTCTTTGTGCTCTCTCTCCACAGCCCGCCTCAGAGAAACAATAAGCTCCAAAGACCAGTGGAGCTTTTACGGGCACATGACTGCATACCTGGCATCCATCTTTGGCCACCGAGGCGGGGTTTACCAGAATATGACGATAGAGGAGGTGGAGGGTGCCCGCAAAAGCTCCACAGGGGACTCCTACCTGATTAACGTAAGACCCCTTTCTTTCTCTCTCCCTCTCGCAAGTCACCTTCGCAAGAGACCTGTCTCTTACCTGTTCTCTCATCTCTCTCCCCTGCAGATAGCAACGCACAAGACCAACCAGCAGTTTGGGGCGGCACAGATGTCCTTGACGGGGGAGGAGTACGGCTGGATGACGGATTTCCTCGGCATGAGGTCGTTGCTGACGGGCGGCGAGGAGGCGAAGTATTTCTTTTTCACCTCCAAGCCGAACTTTTGCCGGAACCTCAATGCGTATTTTCAAGAGGCCTGGAGCAGCATGGGTTTGACCGGAACTCCAACCTTTACTGACATCCGCACCTCCATCTCAACCCATGTGAGTGTTCCACCTAGACCTTGTTTTTATTGACAGCCCGGCCTGTTCTAAACCTCGTTTTTTTTTCTATTTCTCTCTTTCTATCTCTCTCCCCACGCAGGCAAAAAACACCCACACGGCAGATGACCGCCACAAAGTGGCACAGTTCATGTGCCACGACACCGTACAGCTGACCGCTTTTATGCACTCAACCTGGATGTCAGCCAGGCCACAGATCACCGGCGGCTCTTTGACAATGCTGCTCCAGGGACCTGAATCCTCCCCCGTCAAGAAGACCCCCACCAAGAAGAGGAAGGCGAGTAAGGGCTCTCCTGTGAAGTCAAAAAGCAAAAAGCGCAAGGTTGACACGGTAATATCTCTCTCCACAAGATCCCTGTGTGATGTTTTTGCACACTCAAGACCAACAGCTCATCCGTTTCTTCACTTGCTTTTTCTAGGAGGGCAGCAATGAGGAGGCCCCAGACGAGGAACCGACAGAGTACCCGCAACCAGGCACCTCAGCAGAGTCCAAGCCGAGGACCTCCTCGTCAAAGCTTTCCCGGAGGGCGGTCATACAGCTTTCTCCCTTAAACTTGAGCCCCTTTAGGGGTTCCCCAAAGTTGCAGAAAGCGGCCTCGCTTGTTTCAAAAGCCAAAAGAACCCTCCTTAAAACCACAAAGAGCCATCAACAGTAGTGCATATTGGTAATTTCTTATGTAAATAGTTGTTGTGTTGTAGTGTTGTTTTGTGTGAACCTTGTTCGAGTGTTCCTGTTGAAATTAATGTTCTTTTCTTGTCAAGTTCAATTGTAGTTAAATTATATTCTAAGCTGTTTGATGCTTGTGTGGTGTTTGTGTGAATAAACCAAGTTTTTGTTCCAAGTTTGGGCTTCTTCTTTAAATTTCATCTTTTCTTACATACGTGTAAATAAACGTACGTTTTCTTGCATAGGCATCATAAGCTCTCTTTATGGGGATAAAACAGGTTATTGCTTAATTGTAAATTGATTTTTAAATTTAAAATATTCCTTGCCGAAATGGCTTGTCACGTCCCGGGACATTAAATGGCATGTTACACTGTGCCGAAATGGCTTGTTACGTCCCGGGACATTACGTGGCATGTCAAACCTTGCCGAAATGGCTTGTCACGTCCCGGGTCATTACGTGGCACGTTAAACCTTGCCGAAATGGCTTGTCACATCCCGGGACATTACGTGGCATGTTAAACCTTGCCGAAATGGCTTGTCACGTCCCTGAACATTTGCCGAAGTGGCTTGTCACGTCCCTGAACATTTGCCGAAATGGCTTGTCACGTCCCTGAACATTTGCCGAAATGGCTTGTCACGTCCCTAAACATCTAACAGTTCAAAAGGATGCCTTCTAATATTCCAATTAGCTTAGACCGGGTGAGATCAGGATAAAATTCTCCACCGGGGTGAAGAATGGCCCCAAGCGTAAGTTAAGATAACTTGATATACCTGACATAATAAACTGTAAATATTTGATATTATCCTATGAATGTAATATGGACTTTTGTTTGTATATTTCAAAACACATCAGCATGCATATTCGTTATGATAAAGTAAAAAATATCAAGAGTGTGCCCTGTTGGTTGTTTCCATCAACTCTCAAGTCTTTCACAGGCCAACTCTCTGTATTATTTTGCTTTTTCTCACAGTGACAAGGATCGTCGCATCATTTATTGTCTACAGTGTTTCAGGGCCACAGGAGATGCTGCCTAACCACCTGTTTAAGGGTCTGCATGAAGGACAAGACTAATGAAGAGAGGAATGAAGAAGTGGAACAGAGCCAAAAGTCCATGAAGGCCTGGACCCTCCGATGCAGAACCTGGACTACAACACCATGGTCAAAGCGGTACCCCGATGAGGCTTCCAGGCAGGCTCTTCTGGAAGACCTTCGTGAAAGGCATTTTTTAATTCTTAATGACCCCATGGAGGACAGTCTGAATCCAGTCACAGACCACCAGGTGCTGCAGTGGAAACACACAACAGAAAGTGAGTTGTTATTCACTAGTATTACTTTTCATTTAATGCACAGTCATTAAATTTAAATCTTAAAGGCAGGCGCCAGGCACGCCCACAGAAATATCTCTAACTTGCCTCCTTATTTGTTTTTGTTTCATCTAATCATTCTAGGTCTGCTCAGCCGACTCTCCAAGACTGCCAGAGAGTCCTCCGTGTATCACAGACAGACATGCTGGACATCCACAGGAGGCTCTTGGATCAGCAGCACGTGGAAGAAGACCACAGGACACTGTTCCGGTACTTTTGTGAAGCCATCCTAGTCCTGAGATACTTTCAGCGACCAGAAGCAGTGATTGCATTTACAGTAAGAACTTTTACTTTACAGTCTTACCTCAGTGTCTATAAAAGTCAGTCACTCACTGTGTTCTTTATTTGTTTTCCAGGCTTCAGACTGGCTGAACAGATGACTATTGATGGACAAATCCACGTGGGGGGTCAGTGAACTGAAAGCATCCACAAAGCAGAGAGCAACATTTTCCCTAACAGAGGAGGACGCTGTTGTAAGTTCTCTAACAGCCTGATTATGATTGGAAGACCCCAATAGCAAGCTATTCCTTGCATGTGTAGCAACCAGAGACATTGTTGTCTTAACATGTATGAATGACTGTAGCATCAGAATAGACCATTTTTCAAGTATCAACTTCCTGTTTGATCTCCAAAGATGCTAGACACATACTTCCGGCAGATTCGTCCTGGATGTCTGCAGGACGGTGTGGACGACCAGGGCAGATTTTTCCTGTCCAAACAGGGAAGCCTGTTCGCAACATCACGAGCGACCTCAGACGTCTGCATGAACAGTAAGTTTTAGCAGAATCACGTATAATATCAAACGATTAAGTTGATAGTTTGACTTACGTAGTACATACAGTTCAAATAATATTATTTTCTGTAATAAAAATACACTGAAACATTTGAAGATTTATCTGTTTTGTTCCTCGTTGCAGGTACAACTTACCAAGCTGTTCGAGTCAGCAAGCCATAAGTGCCCAAAGCACTATGCCGTGGTACGTGTCATCATCCAAAACACACAACATTCATATATTTTCTGTTTGTCAGCTGCTTCCATGGTCTGTCTAAATTTTTGTACGTTTGAACATGAAATCTTTAAAATATTCAGCTCTTATTCTGATGAGCCGTCCGAAGAGAGGACACGTCGTAAAAAGAGGAGAGGCAGAGGCGCAGCTGACCAGGATGACGGGGGCTTTGGAGCGTTTCTACAGTGCTTTCCAGTAACGACGGGTAGTGCCCCGCCCAAAAAAAAAAACAGCGGACCGCTGCAGGGGTTTCCACCTGACAGGGTGTTTTATGACAGGTGGAGGGCCTTGCAGTTGGCCAAGCGCGAGGAGCACCTCTTGTGTAAGTTGATGTGCTTTATTATAACTAACGAATACACATCTTTGTAATATCCTAGGGGATTAGGCTAAAACTATTTCTAACATCAAAGTAACTTGATTACAACATTTGACAAAATATTAATTTAACACTTGTCTTTGACAGCCCAGTGTTCAAGACGGCCCCCGACTGTCAGCAAGGTGTCTTGGCAAATTGACAAAGAGGGTAAGACTAGCAACTGTCCTCGTCCTGAGGACATAGTGGCAAGATGGAAACCTGCCAGTAAGGTGCAGGTGGAGATGGATCCATGGATCCTCGCTTCAATCCATACTCAGAAGTGGACCGGCTTGGCCTTCAAAGACTTTGGCGCAAAAGGGCAAGGTATGTTAATGTTTCTTGTGGGCATATATTTGTGTTCCTGGAGTGAAAACTAATTCCACATTCTTTTGACCCAGGAGTTGTTGCAACCAAAGCCTTTGTCAAAGGCTCCATAGTTTGTGATTACCATGGCAAGGTAATCACAGGAGCAGAGGGCCGTATGATAGAGTCCATCCAGGGTGATATGGGCTACCTTTTTTTTTTCGTGATGGTGAACAGGATCTCTGTGTGGACGCCGAGACTTTCCCTTGCGAGTGTCACCCAACAGAAAACACCATTGGCCGAAGGATCAATCATTCCTCCAAGAGAGCAAACCTGATGCCAGTCCACTGCAGGATGAACTTCCCTGAAGAAGGATGTATGTCATCCTTTTTAAGGCTATTAGAGATATTCATATGTGAGGAGTTGCTGTTTGATTACGGCGTCAAGCGCAACTCTTTTCGAGGAGAAGGTCTGAACCTCGAATGGCTAGATGAGTGAACGCAAATATATATACTGGATGTTTTTAAATATATTTGCAATCAAAGCCAAAAAACCCTCCTTAAAACCACAAAGAGCCACCAACAGTAGTGCATATAGTTCATTTTTTATGTAAATAGTTGTTGTGTTGTAGTGTTATTTTGTGTGAATCGTGTTAGAGTGTTCCTGTTGAAATTAATTTTCTTTTCTTGTCAAGTTCAATTGTAGTTAAATTATATTCTAAGCTGTTTTGATGCTTGTGTGTGTGTTTGTGTGAATAAACCAAGTTTTTGTTCCAAGTTTGGGCTGCTTCTTCAAATTTCATCTTTCTTACATACGTGTAAATAAACGTATGTTTTCTTGCATAGGCATCATAAGCTCTCTTTATGGGGATAAAAACAGGTTATTGCTTAATTGTAAATTGATTTTTAAATTAAAACATTCCTTGCCGAAATTGCTTGTCACGTCCCGGGACATTAAATGGCATGTTACACTGTGCCGAAATGGCTTGTCACGTCCCGGGACATTAAATGGCATGTTACACCTTGTCGAAATGGCTTGTCACGTCCCGGGACATTAAATGGCATGTTAAATCTTGCCGAAATGGCTTGTCACGTCCCGGGACATTAAATGTCATGTTTACCTTTGCCGAAATGGCTTGTAACGTCCCGGGACATTAAATGTCATGTTGCACAGTGCCGAAATGGCTTGTTACGTCCTGGCACTTTAAATGGCATGTTAAACTTTGCCGAAATGGCTTGTAACGTGCCGGGACATTAAATGGCATGTTACACCTTGCCGAAATGGCTTGTCACGTCCCGGGACATTAAATGGCACGTTACACCGTGCCGAAATGGCTTGTCACGTCCCGGGACATTACATGCCGAAATGGCTTGTCACGTCCCGGGACATTAAATGGCATGTTAAACCTTGCCGAATGGCCCCATGGAAGCACAGTCTGAATCCAGTCACAGACCACCAGGTGCTGCAGTGGAAACACACAACAAAAAGTGAGTTGTTATTCACTAGTATTACATTTAATTTTTTGCAGAGTCATTAAATTTAAATTTTAAAGGCAGGCACCAGGCACGCCCACTGAAATATCTCTAACTTGCCTCCTAAATTGTTTTTTGTTTCATCTTATCATTCTAGGTCTGCTCAGCCGACTCCCCAAGACTGCCAGAGAGTCCTCCGTGTATCACAGACAGACATGCTGGACATCCACAGGAGGCTCTTGGATCAGCAGCACGTGGAAGAAGACCACAGGACACTGTTCCGGTACTTTTGTGAAGCCATCCCATCCTAGTCCTGAGATACTTTCAGTGACCAGATGCAGTGATTGCATTTACAGTAAGTACTTTTACTTTACAGTCTTACCTCAGTGTCTATAAAGTCAGTCACTCTGGATTAGGCTAAAACTATTTCTAACATCAAAGTAACATAATTCCAACTTTTGACAAAAATATTAATTTAACACTTGTCTTTGACAGCCCAGTGTTCAAGATGATCCCCGACTGTCAACAAGGTGTCGTCGCAAATTGAAAAAGAGGGTTGGATTAGCGACTGTCCTCGCCCTGAGGACATAGTGGCAAATGGAGACCCGCCAGTAAGGTGCAGGTGGAGATGGATCCATGGATCCTCGTTTGTGATTACCATGGCAAGGTAATCACAGGAGCAGAGGGCCGGAAGAAGAGTCCATCCAGGGTGATATTGGGCTACCTTTTTTTTTGTGATGGTGAACTGGATCTCTATGTGTGGACGCCGAGACTTTCCCTTGCGAGTGCCACCCAACAGAAAACACCATTGGCCGAAAGATCAATCATTCCTCCAAGAGAGCAAACCTGATGCCAGTCCACTGCAGGATGAACTTCCCTGAAGGAAGGATGTATGTCATCCTTTTTAAGGCTATTAGAGATATTCATATATGTGAGGAGTTGCTGTTTGATTACGGCGTCAAGCGCAACTCTTTTCGAGGAGAAGGTCTGAACCTCGAATGGCTAGATGAGTGAACACAAATATATATACTGCATGTTTTTAAATATATTTGCAATCAAAAGCCAAAAAAAACCCTCTTAAAACACAAAGAGCCACCAACAGTAGTGCATATATAGTTCATTTTTTATGTAAATAGTTATTGTGTTGTAGTGTTGTTTTGTGTGAATCGTGTTAGAGTGTTCCTGTTAAAATTAATGTTCTTTTCTTGTCAAGTTCAATTGAAGTTAAATTATATTCTAAACTGTTTTGATGCCTGTGTGTGTGTTTGTGTGAATAAACCAAGGTTTTGTTCCAAGCTTGGGCTTCTTCTTTAAATTTCAACTTTTCTTACATACGTGTAAATAAACGTATGTTTTCTTGCATAGGCATCATAAGCTCTCTTTATGGGGATAAAACAGGTTATTGCTTAATTGTAAATTGATTTTTAAATTTAAAACATTCCTTGCCGAAATGGCTTGTCACGTCCCGGGACATTAAACGGCATGTTACACTGTGCCGAAATGGCTTGTCACGTCCCGGGACATTACATGTCACGTTAAACCTTGCCGAAATGGCTTGTCACGTCCCGGGACATTAAATGGCATGTTAAATCTTGCCGAAATGGCTTGTCACGTCCCGGGACATTAAATGGCATGTTACACCTTGCCGTAATGGCTTGTCACGTCCCGGGACATTAAATGTCATGTTGCACAGTGCCGAAATGGCTTGTTACGTCCTGGCACTTTAAATGGCATGTTAAACTTTGCCGAAATGGCTTGTAACGTGCCGGGACATTAAATGGCATGTTACACCTTGCCGAAATGGCTTGTCACGTCCCGGGACATTAAATGGCACGTTACACCGTGCCGAAATGGCTTGTCACGTCCCGGGACATTACATGCCGAAATGGCTTGTCACGTCCCGGGACATTAAATGGCATGTTAAACCTTGCCGAATGGCCCCATGGAAGCACAGTCTGAATCAGGTCACAGACCACCAGGTGCTGCAGTGGAAACACACAACAAAAAGTGAGTTGTTATTCACTAGTATTACATTTAATTTTATGCAGAGTCATTAAATTTAAATTTTAAAGGCAGGCACCAGGCACGCCCACTGAAATATCTCTAACTTGCCTCCTAAATTGTTTTTTGTTTCATCTTATCATTCTAGGTCTGCTCAGCCGACTCCCAAGACTGCCAGAGAGTCCTCCGTGTATCACAGACAGACATGCTGGACATCCACAGGAGGCTCTTGGATCAGCAGCACGTGGAAGAAGACCACAGGACACTGTTCCGGTACTTTTGTGAAGCCATCCCATCCTAGTCCTGAGATACTTTCAGCGACCAGAAGCAGTGATTGCAGAGGCGCAGCTGACCAGGATGACAGGGGCTTTGGAGCGTTTCCAGTGACGACGAGTAGTTACCCACCCAAAAAAAATCAGCGGACCGCTGCAGGGTTTCCACCTGACAGGGTAGTTTATGACAGGTGGAGGGCTTTGCTGTTGGCCAAGCGTGAGGAGCACCCCTGAGGACATAGTGGCAAGATGGAAACCCGCCAGTAAGGTGCAGGTGGAGATGGATCCATGGATCCTCGCTTCAATCCATACTCAGAAGTGGACAGGCTTGGCCTTCAAAGACTTTGGCGCAAAAGGGCAAGGTATGTTAATGTTCTTGTGGGCATATATTTGTGTTCCTGGAGTGAAAACTAATTTCACCTTCTTTTGACCCCAGGAGTTGTTGCTACCGAAGCCTTTGCCAAAGGCTCCATGGTTTGGTGCCGGAAGATGATTGAGTCCATCCAGGGTGATGTGGGCTACCTTTTCTTTTCGTGATGGTGAACAGGACAGTTCATTTTTTATGTAAATAGTTGTTGTGTTGTAGTGTTGTTTTGTGTGAATCGTGTTTGAGTGTTCCTGTTAAAATTAATGTTCTTTTTCGTGTCAAGTTCAACTGCAGTTAAATTATATTCTAAACTGTTTTGATGCCTGTGTGTGTGTTTGTGTGAATAAATAAATTTTTTGTTCCAAGCTTGGGATTCTTCTTTAAATTTCATCTTTTCTTACATACGTGTAAATAAACGTGTGTTAAACCTTGCCGAAATGGCTTGTCACGTCCCGGGACATTAAATTGCACGTTACACCTTGGCGAAACGGCTTGTTACGTCCCGGAACATTTGCCGAAATGGCTTTTCACGTCCCTGAACATTTAACAGTTCAAAATGCTGCCTTTCTACTATTCCTATTAGATTAGACCCTATTAGATTCCGATTAGATGCATTCCCTGTGGAGTATTTTATCCTGATCTCACCCCGGTCTCACCTAATTTGGGTGAGATCAGGATAAAATTCTCCACATGGGATGCATCTTTACCCTGGTCTCACCTAAGATGGGTGAGATCAGGATAAAATTCTCCACATGGGATGCATCTTTACCCTGGTCTCACCTAATTTGGGTGAGATCAGGATAAAATTCTCCACAAGGGATGATCTTTACCCTGGTATCACTTAATTTAAATGACTTTTAATACTGGTTTCATGGTCGGTCTCAAAAAAGGGGTCAGAAAGGGCCCGCGAGCTAGGGGCCTCGTCTGTGGTCACTCTGGGACCCCAGCAACGGGGTGTCAAAGTCTTGATGTCGTCGGTGTCCGGGAAGTGCCCTAAATAAAACCTAAATGACATATTCCTGAAAAATAAAGTTTTGACCATTTTCTGACCATTTGACCCCCGAACGAAGGCGCAGGGTCGCGAAACTTCTCCGTCTGCCCGAGGGGCCACCGACGAGAGGATCGCCATGTCCGTGGGTCGTTTCGTCCTTTCTGAGCCCTTTCCACGAATCCGCTAAAACAACTCCATTCATATAAATTGAGGGTGGAATTTTCCAGGAATGTGGGAGGGGCCCCAAATTCTAGATTCTGGCCCTTCGGGGTGCCCCGGACGACATACCGAGGCCGCGCGTCTCTAGAGCCTGGGTAAATTTTTTCCCTCCTGGGGCCCCTGGAGGTGCACGTACCTGCCTCACCGCACATAGAGGGCTTAAAGGGGTTCGAAACATGTATGTCCACGAACATACTACACGTCGTCCTCAAAATAGATTACAGGTGGTCACTTCCGGTATGACAGGAGGACCGTGTCCAACCACATGCTATTTTGGTCGCGTCACATAAGTTGCAGCCGGACACGGGCAGGTGATCCAGACGCTTCATCGCTTCATCCGGTTTGTGACGTCACGCTGAACAGATCGTGCATCGTAGCTCCGTCGAGTTCATCATCTAAAAGCTTTTTTTACCATCTTATTCCTATTTATATAATATAACTTATTAGTTTTATATAGGAATACTTTACCGTGACGATTATTGAGCAGTACTACCACGTGAAACTATTTATCACTAATAAACACCCAGTGTTGTTAGCATATAGCCCGCTAGCATCCACACGGTGGAGGCTGAAGCTAGCATTTTCCGATCTAATGGCGGATTCATCTGATATATGCTTTTCTGACCTATCCTCACCTGAGCGGGAAGCTGTGGAGGAGTTGTTTCCCGGTTTTTAGCAGATCCAAGGCGAGGTACAGCGCCCACTTCAGCCTGCCTTCCGACGTCCACAAGCGAGCAACAAACATGCATTCCACGCGATGCAGCTTCACGGACCGTGAACGACATGAAAGCGATCGGGAAGCTGTGGAGGAACCGCTGCCCGGCCTTCGCAGATTCGGCAAGCCAAACATCACCCTGGCCCCAGACGTTCGCAGGCGACCGAGGCGTGTCACAACCGAACACCCCATGCGATGCAGCTCCGGGGACCGCGTTCGGGTAAACGAAGACGCCATCGCCCAGCATGAAAGCGGTAAGACTCCGCTTGTTATTGTAACATGTACTACTTGCCACATGTATAGTTTAGCTTCTGCTGTTAGCATAGAGGGGTTTACATGCACTAAGTGTATTGAAGTATTAAGGTTAACTGAGAAGGTTGCTGAACTAGAATCGCGCATCCGAACGCTAGTTGAGGATAGCAAAACCGCTAATGTTACTGTCGCAAATAATCTATCGAGCGAAAAGACTAATGGCTCGGTTCCGACATCAGATGCTAATATAAATATTACAAATACTGTATCGAGCGCGCATAGTGTTTATCAAAATACACATGGCTCGGTTCCGTCATCAGAGTCAAGTCGGCGGTCAAACTGGGTGACTGTTAGGCGGCATAGTCATATAAGGCGTCCTTCTAAGACCCATAACGTAACGACAATTTCTAACAGATTCGATCCCCTAAGGAGTATACCAGCTGAAACACCTTTTAAAAGTGCCCTGGTCATTGGAGATTCTATACTCAGGAACACTAACATTGAGGCACCAAACACCATAGTCGACTGTATACCGGGAGCCAGAAGGTCTGACATTAGATCCAAACTTAAAGTGCTGGCTAATGCTAAGCGGAAGTTTTCTAAGATTGTTATTCACGCCGGCACGAATGACACTAGGCTCCGCCAGTCGGAAATCACCAAAGATAATATTAAGGAGATGTGTGAAATTGCAAAAACAATGTCAGACAATGTAATATGCTCTGGTCCCCTCCCCGCCTACCGGGGAGATGAAACACATAGTAGATTAGTGTCTCTCAATGGATGGATGTCAAAGTGGTGCCCTCAGCATAACGTAGGGTTCATAGACAATTGGAAGCATTTCTGGGGAAGACCATTTCTCCTAACCCGAGATGGCCTTCATCCGTCATCGGAAGGAAGTGCTATACTCACTAAAAATCTGATCAATAGTCTTAATTCTGATATAGTATGACTATCCAGGGCCCAGGTCAGGAAACAGATGGATCGGCTTAACCGTCCATCTGTTAGCTGCCGTGATATGTCAAGATCACATATATCCCAGCACTTCGAGTCAATCTTACCGAAATATCAGCACATTTCAACTGTATCTGTTCCCCGAACAAATAAATACAGGGCACCGCTTGTTACATCTGGTACAAATCTGATTCAAATAAAATTAGAAAACAATACATTAACAGATGAATCTCGAATCTTAAAATTCGGCCTTCTTAACATTAGATCGCTTACCAATAAAGAACCTATTGTCAATGAAATAATTACAGACCAAAACTTAGATGTACTCTGTTTAACAGAAACCTGGCTTAAAGCAGACGACTACATTAGTTTAAATGAATCCACCCCACAAGACTATTATTATAAACACGAACCTCGATTAAAGGGGAGAGGGGGTGGTGTAGCTACAATATACAACACAATGTTTAAAGTAAACCAAAAATCTGAGCTAAAATTTAAATCATTTGAAGTAATGTTGTTAAATATGGAAATAACTGATCGTAACCACAAACAGCTTTCTTTTGCTTTAGCGACAATCTATAGACCACCGGGCCACCATGCAGATTTCCTTAATGAAATAGCAGATTTCCTATCTGAGCTTGTAGTCACTGTAGATAAAGCTCTTATTGTTGGTGATTTTAATGTCCATGTGGACAACCCAAAAGACGCATTAGGACGTGCGTTTATAGATGTTCTAAATTCTCTCAATATTAGACAAAACGTGACAGGGCCAACGCATACTCGTAATCACACATTAGACTTAATTCTGTCACTCGGACTCAATATTAATGACGTCGAAATATCACCTCAGAGTGATGCAGTTTCTGACCATTACCTTGTGTCATACACTGTACTTCTAGATAGGATCACTCAATCTTCAACATGCTACCGACTAGCCAGAACAATAATTTCCACCACTAAAGATAGCTTTATTAGCACTCTTCCAGACCCGTCCCAAATGAAACATGTAGCAGATAACTGTGACGATCTAGATATTGAAATAGAAAACCTAAACAATGTCTGTTCTAACACATTGGATGCCGTTGCTCCCATTCGAAAAAAGAGATTCAAAGAAAAACCGCCAGCTCCATGGTATGACCATCACACAGCAGCTCTTAAAAAGGCAGCTAGAAAAATGGAAAGAAATTATAGAAGCACAAAGTTAGAAGTATGGCGCGCAGCATGGAAACAGAGTGTTAAACACTACAGACAGGCTATTAAAACCGCCAGATCTACATATCTTAGCAAGCTTATAAATGAGAATCATAATAACCCTCGTTTCCTCTTTAGCACAGTTGCGAAACTGACTAGAAACAAAGAACAAACAGAAACCAATAGTAAACTTCAACACAATAGTAACGACTTCATGAACTTCTTTTCTAACAAAATTTCGGCTATTAGGGAAAACATCGTAGCTACCCAGGCAGCCACCACTCTACCCATTAGTTCACTTAACACTAGACTACCGTACGAACATCTTGATTCATTTAAACCTACTACAATAGATGAGCTCTCTAAACTAGTCACATCATCCAAATCATCGTCCTGTATATTAGACCCCGTTCCCACAAAACTACTTAAAGAAGTATTCCCTGTAGTGTCAACCCCGGTTCTAAATATCTTTAACTCATCGCTAGAAATAGGATACGTTCCAACAGCTTTCAAACTAGCAGTTATTAAACCGCTGATTAAAAAACCACAGCTTGACCAAGGAGAACTTAATAACTTTAGACCAATCTCAAATCTCCCTTTTCTTTCGAAAATATTAGAAAAGGTAGTGGCAAGCCAGTTACGCACATTCTTGACAAATAATAGTACATATGAAAAGTTCCAATCAGGATTCAGGCCCCACCATAGCACAGAGACAGCGTTGCTTAGAGTTACAAATGACCTCCTACTAACATCCGATCGTGGTGAAATCTCAATTCTTATATTACTAGACCTTAGTGCAGCATTTGACACAATAGACCACAGAATCCTACTCAATAGACTAGAAAACTATGTTGGTATCAGTGGTCAGGCGCTAGCCTGGTTTAGGTCATATCTAACCAATCGCTATCACTTTGTTTATGTAAATGAGGAAGAGTCATATCACTCCCTGGTTAAATACGGTGTACCGCAGGGATCAGTTTTAGGTCCTATCCTGTTCTCGTTATACATGTTACCCCTAGGAGACATTATCAGGAAACATAACATAAGTTTTCACTGCTATGCGGATGATACCCAGCTTTACATCTCCTCGCATCCCAGCGAAACACACACGTTTTCTAAGCTAAAAGACTGCATTAGCGATGTTAGTGACTGGATGGCACATAACTTTCTTAAGCTCAACTCCAATAAGACAGAGGTACTTATTATTGAACCAAATCGCTACAAACATAATATGTCAGATTACAAATTGCACATAGATGGCTGTACTGTGGTGCCATTTTCCACGGTTAGGAACTTAGGTGTGATGTTCGACAGCAACTTATCCTTTGATAGTCATATCGCCAACGTCTGCCGCACAGCATTCTTCCATCTTAGAAATATCTCAAAAATACGCCATATACTGTCTACATCTGACGCAGAGAAGCTTATTCATGCTTTTATGACCTCTAGAATAGACTATTGTAACTCGCTACTCGGGGGATGCCATTCAAATCAGGTCAACAAGCTTCAGCTAGTTCAAAACGCTTCTGCAAGGGTACTTACTCGATCTAAGAAGTGTAGCGATTCAGCGGGAGGAGGAGAACGGCGTTATTTAAAACACCATAAACCTCCAACCGAAACACTACGGGAATTTAAGGGAATTTGGGAAATTCCCATATTTAGCTCAAATGGAATAATAAGTATAATTAACTGTAATTAATTATACAAATTATTAAGATTTTAAACTGATTTAGCAGAATAATAATAACAATTAATTAATGTATTGTCCAGCAAATACTCATAATTGTACATTTAAGAAGTTAATTCTGTGGCCTTTAGAAAATAACATTCTTACTGCTATAAAGTATTTTTAAGCATGTAGCTTTAAGATCTTAATGGCAGATTAAGTGACATTTATTTCATGAGCATTAAACACAGAAACAATTCAATTGGGAAATGCAAAACCGGTTTATTAAACTACGTTACACTACAAAAACACACAAGACTAACTATACATACAAACAAGAAACATATGAAAGAGAAAGAATGGAAAATTAAGAGAGAGAGAGAGAGTAAAGGAAGGGCAATATCACTATAGACTTAACTTCTGCACAAATCATCAGAACTCTACGAATCACCTTAATTAAAAGGGGCAATAACTTTTACAGCGAATGAACAAGCGATACTTGCGTTTGGCTTTTGTGAGGCACGTGTGTACATCCAGCTGTATGGGCGCGTATGCGCGGAAGAGAGTTCCTGAGTTTGTGGTCACGTGACGGAGTCCTTGGAGGTGTCCGTAGGAGTTGTTCCTTTTTGGGTTAATCCGTCGGTCTGGTTAATCTGTGGCGATTAATTTGTCCAATTTGTTAAAGTTTGTCCAAGTGTCAGGGTGCCCGAAAATAGAAGGATAGGGGTCCCACAGCAGGAAGCTGAGCTGGGAGCTGAGCTGGGAGCTCAGCTCCACGCCGTGAACGGCGTGTCGTCGAGAACTGTAGGCCAACTGTGTGCTGATGAGCCACGATGAATTGGGGTGCAGGCCTCTTAACCTGAGTTTAGACCAACCCCTTGAAGTTCAGATGACCAATCCAAAAGGGTGTTGATAGAGTAGGAAAACTTTGTCTTTGTTTTACCAGACTCATTTGCATAGATGGACTATGCTAAAGATTTTGTTGAATAATAATTTGGATTAATATTTAACAAGTTTGATATCAGTTATGGTAAGATGATGCACATCATTGATCAGGAAAGGAAAAGGGAATAATAAGAGTGTAAACAAGGTATGGTTTGAAACACACATCAAATAGTAATCTCATGAATGTGAATTATGAGACATGCTAAGATGAACAAAGCATCCCTATAGTATTACAAGAAAGTGGTTCATTACAGATACAAACATGCAATACAAGGATATATAATATATACAATTTAAACCAATTTATTTTGGTCTTAGCTGTGATCTTAGACAGACACATTTTTGTGTCATGGCTGCTTCGTCTCTGCTCACGGTTTGAAGTTTGCTTTGAGGTGTTAATTTGCTTAGATTGGCACAATAAAACAGCCAGAGACAGTCAATAGGTCTGGAAATGTGTGTTATCAGGAGATTAGGATCTTCTGATGAAAGTGTCCGAGCAGACCTGGTGACAAAACTCAATCTAGGGTCACAGCATGAAACCGTTAACGACCCAGACTGGAGAGACCTCCAGTGGACGTCCAGCCAGATGTTACATATTCCCCCCTTCACGACCGTTAAAGTCCAGGGAGACTTTGGCGGCCGATGATCAGGCAGGTCATGAAGTCTGGATGGCAGGTGTATCTTAATTGTCTGCAGCGTTCTGTCAAACAGGCAAAGGGTGATTTGAATGAGATTGGGCTCTGGCTCTGCCTGGGTGTGCTGCCTTCCACGGTTCCATTTGAATGTCCAACAGGAGGACAGCTGTGCACCTGTTCACTGAACTCTTGCATCCCGTTAAATCTTCGTTATGGGATGAAGGCTAGGCTGAGAGTAAGGACGTATCCTATTCCTGCGGAGAGGCACAGTACCGTGTCAGTGGCGGTCCAAGATCAGACAACACAAAGGCTGTCTGTAGCGGGCATCCGAGCGAGTCTCTGGAGGACAGTGTTGAAGTCTGTGACATCCATTAGTTGGGGTCCTCCCTTACGCAATCCTGATTTCCAGTTCAGGGTTTATGATGAAGTGGTGGTCCCTGAAGAAAGTTGAGATTTCCAGTTTGATGTGGTACTACTCACTGGGAAGGTGATCAAGTGCCAGGTCATCAATGTGGAGAATCACATCCTTTGGAGTTTGAATCCACTTTGTCTGGTTGTGTAGACTGATGTGGGTGGTTTGTAGGTTAACGTGTTTGTGTAGGCTGGGGTGTTGAACAGCCATCAGTCACCTACGAGCGTTAGTGGCATCGGCTAGTGGTTTAACCGAAGCGGAACACTGGGAGTCGATCTTCATGGGCTGCAGCCCACAGATGTCATCAGTGTTGTCCCGAGGAGAAGGAATGTTTGGGCTGAGATAGTGAATGTCTTTAGTGCGGCTGCACCTGCGTGGGTTTGATGCAAGATGCAGCTGCTTGTTTGGTGGTGAGGCAGTAAGGAGGCGATTTGGTCTAGTTGGAACTAGTCCCCCCTTTTCTGTTATGCCTCAAAGTTTAGTGTGTTGGTTGTGTTATGATGGACCCATCTGAAAATTGTTTCCTTCTGCTCCCTGTCCATCCTGGTCTGGTATGCAACATCAGAGATTTTGTCCACAATCTGATGGGGTCCTGTCCAGCGTGGCAGAACTTCCTTTGACAGTCACTGGTGAGTTGTGTGAAGTGGCTGTGCAAAGCTGTTGTACCAAACATCGTCATCCACGTCCAGTTCCTCTCATGATGACTTCCAGTCGTAGTATGCCTTCTAGCCCTCAGCCATCTTCTGTAGCTGTTCTCGGGTGGAAGCGAAGGGTTCCAGATGCTTGTGAAGTTCATTGGGATTCTGGTGAGTGGTGTTGGCTGTGATGAGATTGGAATCTCAAGGTTGGTACAACAGGTGTACTGGCAGTGTCATTGGTTTGAAGGGAGACATACCAGTAAATTAATTTGGGGACGATCTGATAGCCATAACACTAAAGGGGAGTTTCCGATCCCAGTCCATCTGATTTGCTGAGACACATTTCTTTGACACGCTAGCCACAGTCTGCTTGGTTCTTTCACTTGGTCCGATGAGGAGGGATGATGCTGATGTGGAGTTGGGCGTGTGCGCCTAGGGGTTTCCACACATCTTTAATAATTTCAGCGGTGAAATGGGTACCTCTATCTGAGTTGACTCTCAGTGGCAGTTCGAACCTGGCAAAGATGTGGATCATGTGTAGAGGTGCTGTGTTTTGAGCAGTGTCATTAGGTGCTGGGAGGCTCGACCCACTGTGTGAATTGGCAAATGACCATGAGTAAATGTTTGTTGCCCCTCGTCAACCTGGGTAGCAGTTTACCCAGCCTAAAAGTCTTAAAGTCTGACCAAAATTAGCACCTGTTCTTTGCAGTGGTGCTCTGTGGTTTGGGTTAGCCGATTGTAGTTAGCAGCAAACCAGGCATCCTTTGATGCATTCTGCTAAGTCCTGCTGCATCCAGGGCCAGTATGCCACCTGTTTCAGTGGTTTGTACGTGGCTCTTGCGACTTGGTGTCTGGCACATGCTGTGTCATGCGCATACATCTGTAGGACCCCCCATGTCAATGAAGAACCACAAGCTTAGGTGAAGTGCGGTCGTCAGGGACGTATAAGAGGATGTTGTGTTGTATATGCAGCAGGTGTTCCATGTCGTTAAGACATTTAAGGGCTGGTGTAGCAATGGGGTCAGAGTTCATGATAGGGCAGGTGGAGGGGTCTGAGAGGGGGTTGACATAGCTTGCATGGTGGTGTCGGAGTCATGTGTTGCAGCTATGTCATTGTTAAGCTATGTGGAGCCATTGTAAATGGCTGTGTGATGGGCACTGTGGTAGTGGGCATGTGTTGGCCGCAGGACAGTGCAATCACAGTTGGGCGGGTGGGTGGATTGTTTGTAATGTGCACAACAGTGAACTTGATCTTTTGGTCTGAGACGATGTTCTCGCGACTGGCTTCTGGGTAATCCATAACTTTGTGACTTGGCAATGTACTTCAGATGATTTTCTGAGTGAAAAGATAGAAGTTCTCTCACCTGAGCCCAAATTATTACTTTTTAAAGTCTGTTAAAGGCTCAAAACTATCTAAAAAAGTCTTTGCCAATGAAAAGAGGATATGTGTCCACTGGTGAGATTTACACAGGGTGTAGAAGTCTCATAGGACCGATGGTCAGGTGGATGGAAAGCACCTGTTGCAGTTAGGCTGTGAGACTGCATATTCAGCATACACCTTTGTGGTTTGAGGGTCAGATCTTGTGCTTCATCTTTGTTCTGGAGTCTTGTGAAAAGCTGGAATGACATCAGCATTAGATCAGCTCCAGTGTTGGCGAGGGTTTCCAATCTGACCTTGTGTTTCACGGTGGTTGCTAAATAGAGTCTTTTAGCTACTCCTCTCTCATTCAGGTTTCCCAGGGCCTTAGTACCAGGTTTTGTGTGGTAACTGGAAGGCAGTTAAGGCTGGTCTTCAGTGATTCTGTAGGGAAACAGATGTCTAACACAGCACTTTTCTGGTACCTGCTGAATCTGACTGGTTGATGTTTGAAATACAGTTTGTGTGCCAAAGTCTCTGATTTTTGCGATGACTGGATTGATGGTAACGTGATGAGTGGCAGAGATTTGAGTGTTGCTTGCAGGAGGGTTTTCTGGAAAGTTCTTGCTGTTTCCAGCGCTGCTGCTATTGATAAAAAGTTTGGTTCATCCTTGCGGTCCTCTTTGAGAGGCCTCCTTTGGATTTGACTTCTTCACTATTTTCAAAATCTTAGCTGACTCTGATGTGTATGTGTCGCTTTTGTGACAGTTCAGACTTAGCTTTGTTCACTGTGTGTCGAACCTGGTCCATCTGTTGACTGTTTGGACTTCTCATTCTGACAGGTGCAGGATGGTTTCCATGGACGCTGTCCTCTTGGCTCTCTGATGAAATGTCCTTCACTGTGGCGCTGTTGTTCACCCTCCAGTGGCAGTTTGGGGTAAATTTCAGAGGCAGAAAGGATGACAGGATTTTTAACAGTCTTTTCAGAGGTGGCTTTTCGTTTACCGTAGGCTTTATAGGCGAGGTCCCGCAGCTGTCTGGTTGTCATCATGCGAGGGTAGACCATAAATCCTAAGTGTTGCATTGTGGTAAAATATAGCTTTGCAGGGGAAGATCTTCTTGTTTCCTCCATTCTTGGCTCATTTCTTGAGCTGAAGTAGACTGAAAGTCAGTTGTAGTAGTAGGCCTGTGGAGTTTCATTTCTGCTTTGTTTTAAGTCCATTGCAGCGATTAGTCCTCATCGTGATTCTGGATCTGAAAACTCTTCTATCAAGGCCATTTGCAGCTGCTTATAATCCAACTTGACACTTTCTGACTGCCGGTCCAGGAAGCTCCTCACCTAACGGCTGGAAGTAATCCATAGCAGATACAGCTGGTCTCTCGTGGTTACATTCGGCAGCGTGTGCACATAAAAGTCAATGTTCTGCAGGTAAGCGTGGATGTCATGGACACCTGCAGTGTTTGGACTAAATGTTGGACTGTTTCTAGCCAGCTTGTCAAGGTCTTTGGGCCATGCCGTGTGTCTGTAGACATTGTTGGGAAAGGTGTTGGCCCCACCCCCTTTGTGTTCTTGTGAGAGGGTTGTGGATGCTGGCTGGCAAAGTTCTTAACAGTGGGCTCTCACCCCCCTCTTTTTCAGCAGGAAACTTTGGTGGGGGAGTGCAGAGACACTGATTGGATGAGAGGAGAATGATGCTTGCTCTCTCAATGGTTCAGCTTGCATTCTGAAACCATATAACAGTTCTTTTTGGACGGAATCACGTTCGTCCTTAGGTTGGTGATGTTGCTGAACAAGAACTTGAATTTCAGCTTGAGCAGCTTGCAGGTGGTTTTCGTAGGCCTTGGACTTGGCATCACGTTCTTTCTGTTCTGCCTTGGCTCTTACCAGAAGACTTTTGGCCTGCAGGAGCTTTCCCAGCTCCTCTTTGGCGGTCTTTTCCTGCTGCTCTCTGTGCTCGGTGTCTGTGTGGAGTTGTGAGATGGCCTTGTGAAGTTGTCTCGCCTCATTCTTTATCCTCTTGTGTTCCTCCTCGATCAGCTGCTGCTGATCCTTGTATTCCTGTGTCAGCCGATCTAGACGAGTCTGCGCGTCCTCCTGATTCCTCCAGGCTTCCTTTGCTTGGAGCTTTAGCGTTGCTGCATCCTGTTCCAGGTGGGTGACGTTCCTTTCGTCCCGCTTTAGCTGGATGATGAGGTTGTGAGCGATGGCACCTGTGATCCTTGCCATCTCCTTGTGGCTGTAGCTCTGTGTTGAATCACGGGCTATGATCTCGTCCAGGTTGCCATCCCGTTGCTCTCGGCGCTGCAGATCGTTGGCGACATTGGGCAGGAGGTCAGATGTCGGATCGTTGAGCCATGCCTCCAGCTGGTCACAGTGGTTGGCAGGGCTGGGTGATCTGGACACGTTGGCGCACTGGTGGGTGACAAAACACAAAGAGCCAATACAAGTCCGCAGAATTTTAACGAGCTAAAATGAATAAAAAAAATATGGGCTATGTGGGTCTAACTGACGTGATCAGCTAGTGGCACAAATAAAACTATTATCGGGGCCTTGCTTCGGCGGCACAGATAATAAGTGTGGGTAAAAAGGGAAAAAAATTTAGTGAATGGACGATGTGTTTTTAACCTATTGGTCGCTTCAGACATTTGGTTAATCGTTCGCATTACTAATACTTTTTCTCATGGTTTGTGCAGATATGGTTTTTCAGCCCAAAATAAAATAAGATCAAAATAATTAAAGTTAATTAATTATAATGATAAAATAAAATTAAATAAAAAGCAAATAAAAGGTGAGAAAGATAAATTACTGAAAATAAAACAAATAAAATAAAATGGATAAAAAAAAATAAAAGAGATTAAAAATAAATAAATAAATAAACTGAAAATAAAATAAGACAGCCAAACAGACAAAGTCAAAAGGCTGAGAAATTAAAAGGATAAGAGATGAAAATAGTTATGAGAAGGAAGTCCCTGTTTTAGCTTAGCAGGTTCTCTACCCTAGATTTAATGACAGGGCCTTACAGGGAGAGGGCACTATGAAGTCATGCGAGCTAGGGGAGTGGCTTAGCTAGAGTGGCTGGGCTAGGCCCAACTTGCGAGGGACAGGGGGCTTATCCTGTTGCCCCGATTAAAACATAAATGAATTCACTGAGAATGGGACTTATGGGGCTAGATTCTATTCACAGTAAAGAATTGATTCAATTAAAATTTTAAAATAAATCAAACTGCATTAAATGTTAATTTAAAGTTAATTAAAATACAATCTCTACAATAGAAAAGAGAATAAGAAGTACTAAGGAGTGAGAGAGAACAGCAAAAATGAAGTAAAATAAAAAATAAGATAAATCAAAATTAAACAAAAATTAAACAAAGAAATAATAAATTAATAAAGCCACAGCAATATTAATTATTATTTATAATTTAAGACCATAACATTCAATATGTAGGAAACAAAACTACAAAGTAATAAAATAACCTAGATATCGAATTAAGGTCAGAAATCCCAGTTTGACTCCTGTCATACACTCCCAAAAGAGTTTATGAGAGGACCAAACGAGCTTTCCCCACCAGATGGCGATATTTCGCCCAACAAAGAACAAACAAAGAAAGCGGAAGTCAGGCGTAAAGTGAGAGAGAAGGAGAAGTGTTAGACACTCAAGACTGACATCTAGTGTTAGAACTAGGTAGTACGCTTTAAACTGACAAAGATTCGCTTCCATACAATAATTACATCGGCGACCGCTGCGTTGCTAAGACGACGGATGTAATTTGAGCTGTGTTCGTCCGGTGCCAGTTTTGGCTTACGTCACCGGGACACACAATAAATAAAAGTCTAACGGGCTTTCTTCTCCGTTGACATAAGCTACTTGATCAAGGTTTATCTCCTTTAAAATTGAAAAGTCTTACCCTCGGGGCTTACAATTTAAAAAATCCACGTACGTGAATAAAATGGAAAAATACAATAGACAGCTTCTCTAATTGTAAATAATTTCCTGGAGATAACAAAAAGAAGGCCTTATCAGATGGGAGTACTCACTCGACCACCGCTTCGCTCTAAATAAAGGAATTATACTCTTTATTAGGCGGAATCAGACGGTAATGCGGTTACCTTAAAGACTGCAGTTAACTATACATAACAGGGGCGCGAGTCTGTTATGTCCTGAAAATGATACAGGAAATTACATTTTCATTCATACCAATATAAGAACGAACACAGTTATAGCTGATAGTTCTTTTCATTCACACAATGCAAAACACATTTGACCTGTTAACTGTTTTTGCTCAGAAATAATGTTTAAATCTGGCCCGCATTCTCCACCATTAATATGTAGCGATTCAGCGGGAGGATGAGAACGGCGTTATTTAAAACACCATAAACCTCCAACCGAAACACTACGGGAATTTAAGGGAATTTGGGAAATTCCCATATTTAGCTCAAATGGAATAATAAGTATAATTAACTGTAATTAATTATACAAATTATTAAGATTTTAAACTGATTTAGCAGAATAATAATAACAATTAATTAATGTATTGTCCAGCAAATACTCATAATTGTACATTTAAGAAGTTAATTCTGTGGCCTTTAGAAAATAACATTCTTACTGCTATAAAGTATTTTTAAGCATGTAGCTTTAAGATCTTAATGGCAGATTAAGTGACATTTATTTCATGAGCATTAAACACAGAAACAATTCAATTGGGAAATGCAAAACCGGTTTATTAAACTACGTTACACTACAAAACACACAAGACTAACTATACATACAAACAAGAAACATATGAAAGAGAAAGAATGGAAAATTAAGAGAGAGAGAGAGAGTAAAGGAAGGGCAATATCACTATAGACTTAACTTCTGCACAAATCATCAGAACTCTACGAATCACCTTAATTAAAAGGGGCAATAACTTTTACAGCGAATGAACAAGCGATACTTGCGTTTGGCTTTTGTGAGGCACGTGTGTACATCCAGCTGTATGGGCGCGTATGCGCGGAAGAGAGTTCCTGAGTTTGTGGTCACGTGACGGAGTCCTTGGAGGTGTCCGTAGGAGTTGTTCCTTTTTGGGTTAATCCGTCGGTCTGGTTAATCTGTGGCGATTAATTTGTCCAATTTGTTAAAGTTTGTCCAAGTGTCAGGGTGCCCGAAAATAGAAGGATAGGGGTCCCACAGCAGGAAGCTGAGCTGGGAGCTGAGCTGGGAGCTCAGCTCCACGCCGTGAACGGCGTGTCGTCGAGAACTGTAGGCCAACTGTGTGCTGATGAGCCACGATGAATTGGGGTGCAGGCCTCTTAACCTGAGTTTAGACCAACCCCTTGAAGTTCAGATGACCAATCCAAAAGGGTGTTGATAGAGTAGGAAAACTTTGTCTTTGTTTTACCAGACTCATTTGCATAGATGGACTATGCTAAAGATTTTGTTGAATAATAATTTGGATTAATATTTAACAAGTTGATATCAGTTATGGTAAGATGATGCACATCATTGATCAGGAAAGGAAAAGGGAATAATTAAGAGTGTAAACAAGGTATGGTTTGAAACACACATCAAATAGTAATCTCATGAATGTGAATTATGAGACATGCTAAGATGAACAAAGCATCCCTATAGTATTACAAGAAAGTGGTTCATTACAGATACAAACATGCAATACAAGGATATATAATATATACAATTTAAACCAATTTATTTTGGTCTTAGCTGTGATCTTAGACAGACACATTTTTGTGTCATGGCTGCTTCGTCTCTGCTCACGGTTTGAAGTTTGCTTTGAGGTGTTAATTTGCTTAGATTGGCACAATAAAACAGCCAGAGACAGTCAATAGGTCTGGAAATGTGTGTTATCAGGAGATTAGGATCTTCTGATGAAAGTGTCCGAGCAGACCTGGTGACAAAACTCAATCTAGGGTCACAGCATGAAACCGTTAACGACCCAGACTGGAGAGACCTCCAGTGGACGTCCAGCCAGATGTTACAGAAGTATGACCACATAAGCCCAATTCTGGCATCTTTACACTGGCTACCAGTTAAATATCGCATCCAATTTAAAATATCACTAATCACCTACAAAGCTTTAAATGGCTTAGCACCCTCATATCTAAGAGAATTACTATCAGAATACAATCCATCACGCACACTACGGTCGCAAAATTCTGGCCTATTGATTATCCCTAGACTATCAAAAGTGTCTAAAAGTGGAAGATCCTTTTCCTACTTAGCCCCTAAGCTCTGGAATGTTTTACCAACCGATGTCCGAGAATCAGACACAGTCGATCATTTTAAATCTAGACTTAAAACTTTTCTCTTCAACAAAGCATTCGCATAATTTGTCTAGTAAAGGTTCTTAACTCGCAATAGTTATTTTCACGGAACAAAGCACTCACGGTCATAACACAGACCAACCAAATAAATAAATAAAAACCTTTTCTGCATGAACACTTAAAATGAATTGCATTAAATAGTTTGCCACCGTTTGCCACTGAACCTGCATTAACGACGACAGTGGGGCTTCCGGCCTTAGTCAAACGGTTTGGCACGTATGGTCGGGTTGCGATTTTGGTGCTTTCGTGTGTCTTGTGAATAGTATGCCATACAGACCCGTTTGCCACTGAACCTGCATTAACGACGACAGTGGGGCCTCCAGCCTTAGTCAAACGGGTTGGTATGTATGGTCGGGTTGCGTTTTTCGCGCTTTCGTGTGTCTTGTGAATAGTATGCCATACATACCCGTTTGCCACTGAACCTGCATTAACGACGACAGTGGGGCCTCCAGCCTTAGTCAAACGGGTTGGCACGTATGGTCGGGTTGCGATTTTGGCGCTATCGTAAGTCTTATGAATAGTATGCCATACAGACCCGTTTGCCACTGAACCTGCATTAACGACGACAGTGGGGCTTCCGGCCTTAGTCAAACGGGTTAACACGTATGGTCGGGTTGCGATGGTTTTGGCGTTTTCTCCTGGTCCTGTAAATGGTATACAATATAGACCCGTTTGCCACTGAACCTGCATTAACGACGACAGTGGGGCTTTAGGCCTTAGTCAAACGGGTCGTCAGGTTTCATTTTCTCTTAAAGATCGGAAGGTGACCCTTATTTACCATATATACCCTCGCATTGGGCCCCCAAATTGCTAAATCCTCAACTGTGGATAACATAATTATGCCGCAATATTTAGTCTGTCTGGAACTAAGCTGAGTTAAACCACATCACTGTGTGACACTTCAATACATATGAACGGCCGCTACGCTAATACGATTTTGTTTTTCTCTCCCTGTCTCGTCCTCGACCCGAGGACGAGACAAACAGACCCAGTCCCGGTAGATGTGAAAGTCGGCACACCTCTGATCTACTGGCTGTCCTTCAACGTTATGCCCAGCTGATACCTGACCAACGATCACCCGCAGAACCGCTTAATCTCCGCTAAATCTCCATTTCCGTTCTCCCAAGGGTTTTTCCCTCCTAGGACTTATTTTTCCTCGGATAAAAGCCCGGGGTTTTTTTTCTCCTAGGGGGTTTTTCATCCCGGGGAGGCAGCCTTTTTGGGCTTTACCTAGCTTCCTCTTCTATACGTTGCTTTAGTAATACGTGCAATTATAATATTGAGTCATAGCCGCAGCAAATTTAACTGCTCATGCTATCATGTATTCTGTTGTGCTATCTGTCGTTTTCTGTGCTTTTCACTGCTTCTATTTATGTAAAGCTGCTTTGAAACAATTGACTTTTGTGAAAAGCGCTATATAAATAAAATTGAATTGAATTGAATTGAATTGAATCCACCTCCATGAATCAGGGTGCTCGACCCACCCAGCCCTTCCTACCAGGGAGCCCCACGATCGTGTCAGACAACAGCTTATGCTGAGTCCGTCAAATAAGTTACAACCGGACAAGATCACCAGAGAACTCTGTCCAAAACAGCATCCCGTGCACAACCTTTTTACATTGTCAAAATAAGCTGATACTGGGATTCGATTAGGGTGACCAACGGCCGGAAAAACGAACGCTCCAAAACCTAAGTCGATTCGGGTTGACCAACGGCCGGATAAACGAGCGCTCCAAAACCTAAGTCTATTCGGGTTGACCAACGGCTGGAGAAACGAGCGCTCCAAAACCTAAGTCCAAAACAGCATCCCGTTCATAACTTTTTTACATTGTCGAAATAAGTTGAAACTGGGATTTCCCAAGGCTCCAAAACCTAAGTCGACTGGGGTTGACCAACGGTGGGAGGTCTTTTCGGGTTGACCAACGGTCGGAATTTCCGTAAGGGCCGGGAGGACGGGGCTTTGTCCGGAGGGGGGGTGCTTAAGAGTGGGATGCCCGGGCCCAAATGGAGAGCCGGGTATGGTCTCTGGGGAGCTCCAGGGTGTCTATCTCGGGGTCCAGGGTACCCCATGTCCGGATACGACGTGTCCACCAACAGCCTAGTCTGGATGATCAAATAAATTGCAGGTGGGACGCGGGCAGGAGATGCACCTCCATGATTCAGGGTGCTCGACCCACCCAGCCCTTCCGACCAGGAAGCCCCATGGTCGGACACGATCGTGTCCAACAACAGCCTAGTCTGGATGGTCAAATAAATTGCAGGTGGGACGCGAGCAGGAGATGCACCTCCATGATTCAGGGTGCTCGACCCACCCAGCCCTTCCGACCATGAAGCCCCATGCCCGGATACGATCGTGTCCACCAACAGACTAGTCTGGATGGTCAAATAAACTGCAGGTGGCTCACGGGCAGGAGATACACCTCCATGATTCAGGGTGCTCGACCCACCCAGCCCTTCCGACCATGAAGCCCCATGGTCGGACACGATCGTGTCCACCAACAGCCTAGTCTGGATGGTCAAATAAATTGCAGTTGGAACACGGGCAGGAGATGCACCTCCATGATTCAGGGTGCTCGACCCACCCAGCCCTTCCGACCAGGAAGCCCCATGGTCGGACACGATCGTGTCCACCAACAGCCTAGTCTGGATGTTCAAATAAATTGCAGTTGGAACACGGGCAGGGGATGCACCTCCATGAATCAGGGTGCTCGACCCACCCAGCCCTTCCGACGAGGAAGCCCCATGGTCGGATACGATCGTGTCCAACAACAGCTTATGCTGAGTCCGTCAAATAAGTTACAACCGGACAAGATCATCACCAACCCACTATTTGTCCTCCTAAACACTATGATGCCGGATTGGCCACCTGGGCACAGAGGGCGGTCCTGGTCATGCCCCCGGGCCCATCAACCCACTATCTGTCCTCCTAAAAACTCTAAGTCCAAAACAGCATCCTGTTCATAACGTAGTCAAAATGAGGTGATACTGGGATTGAGCAATGCCACATAATAATAAAAATAATAATAATAATAACTTTTTACACTATACTGGCACCCTCCGAGGCCATGGGAATACTATGCTGCCCTTCTACTATTCCTATTAGATTAGACCAATGTGAGATCAGGATAAAATTCACCACATGGGATGCATCTTTACCCCGGTCTCACCTAATTTGGGTGAGATCAGGATAAAATTCTCCACATGGGATGCGTCTTTACCCCGGTCTCACCTAATTTGGGTGAGATCAGGGTAAAATTCTCCACATGGGATGCATGTTTACCCTGGTCTCACTTAATTTGGGTGAGATCAGGTTAAAATTCTCCACAGATGTCACATCTTTACCCTGGTCTCACCTAATTTTAATTATGTTATGTTGAAGTATTGTCTGAACCTACTCCACGAGTCCGCTATGAAAATCCCATTCATTTAAATTGCAGGTGGAATTTTCTAGGAAGGTAGGAGGGTCCCCAAATTCAAGATTCTGTCCCTTCGGGGGGCCCCTGCCAACATACCGAGACCGCATGTCTCTAGAGCCTGGGGAATTTTTTTTTCCTCCTGGGGCCCCTGGAGGTGCACGTACCTGCCTTACGGCACATAGGGGTCTTTAAAGGGTTCGAAACATGTGTGTCCACGAACATACTACACATGGTCCATCGAATAGATTGCAGGAGGACACTTCCTTCATAACAGGAAGTTTCCACCTGCGATTTATTCGATGGACCGCATGTATGCTTTTCAAGGACAATGTGTTACAGGACGACTCCCCGACCTTTAGAATGGTCATTTTGGACAAATCTTGATGTATTTCACTCGGCATACCCTATCGGGCACTCTCGTGTTGATTAATTGGTGAGAAATCGCTAAAAAGTTGCAAAAACACGTGTGTCCGCCAACATACTACACATGGTCAACGAAACCGATTGCGGGTGGACAGTTTCTTGATGACACTTGCACCCTTTCCGCACTGCCCCCGTGTGTCCGGGTGTTCTGAAATCGCGCACAGAGTTGCGACGCGTCCCCCTGGCCGACATACCCGAAGGGCTGAGGCCCCGGTCCGAGATAAATATTTTTTATCATTTTTAATGTATGGCTCTGCCTGCCCATTCACTTCAATGGCAGACACTCAGAAACAGGCCCGATTTCATCCTAAAACTCATTCACCTTTGAGACCCTTAAAATGCATCCAGGGCCACCGAACACGGGTGCCCGGTTCGGGGGCCCGCCAAGTTACCACCTGCAAAGTTTTGGCGTCCCCGGACCATTCTGACCGTGTTTTCTGGATGTTCCACCTGCAATTTATCTAATGATTTTTAATACTGGTTTCGTGGTCGGTCTCAAAAAAGGGGTCAGAAAGGGCCATCGAGCTAGGGGCCTCGTCTGTGGACAGTCGGGGACCCCAGCAACGGGGTGTCAAAGTTTGGATGTCGTCGGTGTCCGGGAAGTGCCCTAAATAAAACCTAAATGACATATTCCTGAAAAATAAAGTTTTGACCATTTTCTGAGCATTTGACCCCCGAACGAAGGCGCAGGGTCGCGAAACTTCTCCGTCTGCCCGAGGGGCCACTGACGAGAGGATCGCCACGTCCGCGGGTCGTTCGGGCCCTTCTGAGCCCTTTCCACGAATCATCTAGGAAAATTCCATTCATATAAATTGAGGGTGGAATTTTCCAGGAATGTGGGAGGGGCCCCAAATTCTAGATTCTGGCCCCTCGGGGGGGCCCGGACGACATACCGAGACCGCGCGTCTCCAAAGCCCTGGGAATTTTTTTTGCTCTCCTTCAAAGAAATGCCTCACACTGTCCTCTCTGTCTGAAAGCTTCTAAGAGCTTTGTCAGCATCTGGGTGGTGAAAGAGGGTCACGTGTTTAAAAACTGCCAGGGGGCTCGATGTCGTGAGGGCAGACAGACTGGGCCCTGGACGCCCGGGACCCCGAACGTCGAGGTCCTACGTCGTGGCGTTTCCGTACGGAAGCCGTTCCTCCTGCCCATTGAACCAATGTAATTCTCATTAAAGGTTTCAAGGAATCCCTGTCTTTCTTGAGCTTTTGACCACCTAACGAAGCCGCAGGGTCGCGTAACCTCTCCGCCCTTCCCAGGGGCCGGTGACAAGAGCACAGCGACGTTTGCGGGTAGTTCGGGGCATCCTGAGCATGTTCCACGAATCCATTAGGAAAATCCCATTCATTTAAATTACGTGTGGAATTTTCTAGGAAGGGGGGAGGGGCACCAAATTCCAGATTCTGACCCTTCGGGGGGCCCCGGACGGCATACAGGGATAAGGGGGCGATTTAGCAAAAAATAGTGTTTAAATGGACAAATAGCTGGTTTGTGGGCCTAAGGGCTTTACCAGGACCGGCCCCTGTGCCCGGGGAGCCAATCCAGCAACATAGTGTTTAGAAGGACTAATAGTGGGTCTATGGGCCTGGGGGCGTGGCCAGGACCCCCCCAATTGCCTGGGGGGCCGATCCGGCGTGATAGTGTTTAGGAGGACTAATAGTGGGTCTATGGGCCTGGGGGCGTGGCCAGGACCCCCCCCAATTGCCTGGGGGGCCAATCCGACGTGATAGTGTTTAGGAGGACAGATAATGGGTTGGTGGACCTGGGGGGCGCGGCCAGGACGCCCCCACCCAGGGGTGACCCCCCCAGCCCGATCCCAATGCACATAATGGACAGGGCGCACTTTTAGAGGGTCAGCGGTCACGCGAGGCAATGAGATCGATCAGCTGTGGACGACTAACGGGTTTGTGGAAGTGGGTGGGGGGGACCGAAAGCCCCCGTGGAGCGAGTGCGCCCCCGGTGGCGTCCACACAGGTCCTATGTGGGGGGGGTACGAAAACAATGCGTCTTACCCCGGGTAAGCTCTAGGTGCCTTCCTGTAGATTATCCTACTGACAGGAGGGATCCAAATTGGTAGTACAATCCTTCGCACCAACAATCCTTCGCCATATCCGTCCTATGGCAATTTTTTTAAATGGTCAAATTTCCACCAACACTTTAATGTTACTTCCTTATAATAGTGGTCTGACAGTGAGCCAGAATTGGTAGTCTGTCATGTGGAAATCTGATCTTACTATCTGGGCTTTTGCTTACAGTTTGGTCCCCCCACTATAATATCTCCTGTGCCCCTGGATTCACCTCAACTGAGCACACATTGGTTTAAGATTTCACTTTACATATTGCAGTGTTTAAAAATAATGAGTTCCCTTTCGAGGGAACTTCGACGCTGCGTCAGAGCTGACGCTATGGGGAACGCCTACAGCATGACGGCGTCTGAGTATGTATATCAAATTCGACCAATGGTTGGGCGTGACGTCATAGATGGAAGCCAGAGAGCATAAATACGGCAGAAAGGAACGCCCACTTTATCTTTTAAAGCCTCAGCGGCTATCTATGTATGTGTGTATCAAGAGTGTTTGAATAGCTTAAACTGTGTGACTGAATAGTTTAACTGTGTGTTTAACAGAGAGCGGCCGGAGAAACGGAGGCGCGACTTTAATAAGGCGTTCTTGCAAAACTGCATAAAAAGTGTGGGTGTTGAACCCTCTCACCAGGAAAAGTGGGTGCGACGCCCCTGCTCCTCTGGGTGTGGAAGCCAGCGTTGCAGCTACTTCCCCTCATTGAGAGGGACGTGATCTCGTGTAACCTTCCCCCGAGGGGGTTGATGTATTCGAGTACAGGGTGGTAAGGACTCATAGCTATCCTCCCTCCGCAATGTAGTGATTTAATCAAGCTCAGTATACGAGCTGCATGTGTCGAAGTTTAATCCGAATGGCCGAAAGGGCGTCCGCACGATAAGCTGCCAGAGCCCTTTAAACATGCTCACACTCAGCCACACACCACTCGGGCTGTGTGTCGTTGTTTTGATGAGTCAAGACAATGATCGCGTTTCTCGCGGCTTAAGTCCTGCGTCCACTGAGGTGGTGTAGTGTACTTTGACCGTGAAAGCTCTGCCTCGGGAGGGTTTGGAAGCACGCATTGCGGTCACTTCCAACCCGAACGGGAGCCCTATGCGATGTTTTACCTCTGATGAGATATATGTTGTAAACACAGCCCTTCTCTTCACCGAACGGTTTAAAGATCCGCGTCCGCTAAGGCGGTGTGCACTTATCCTTGCTGTCGGGAGGGACTCGGGAGCCCGCATGTCGGTTTCTCCCGCCCCGATCAGTAGCCCGTGCTTTGTTTGACTGTGTCAGATGATGTTCGCGTGCCTCGAGGTTCGAGCGGTCTATTAAATGAGAAGTTGATCGAGGTTGTTTCTCGTAACTGCTAGTTTTACTATGTATGAATCAGCACATAAGAAAAAAACAAAACTGTATCATCCAGCGAATTAGATGAGAGATTTCTTACAAAATGAGTGCAATCTCAACACCAGAGGCTTCCTTTCTTTCCTGATCTCCATTATTATGCAAGTCATGGGAAAGACCATCTGACCATGTTTACACAAGCACTTCAGCTAGCTTTTAAACATACTAGGCTATATTTAGAGAATGTTTTTATGTTGCCATGAGTGGCTTCATCCCTAAAGCCTCCAACATTCTCAATATTTGTGTATAATATTATTATGCCCTCCTGGGGAGTGTGGGTTTTATCTGTCATTTACGGGTCCCACACCTCTCAGTGCCCTCCTGTATATGTGAACACTCTGCCTCTTGTAGTACAGAGCACAGTAAATCAGGTTCCCTTGGTAAAAATTATAATAGCATGGAAAAACATTCCAAACTTATCTCTATGGGTGTTATGCACAGAAAATTAGGCTACATCCTTAATTTTACAGCAGGAATTGGATTTCCCTTTATTCAAAGGCTACACATTACCGTCACAAAATTATGGTTCATGATGTTGACAGTCACTCACTCAAATCAGATCCGAGGACTGGTTTTTGTTAATGGATTTTTCCTTCTCACAGAATCTCAGGTTTGCCTTTGGGGGCATGGCATACCAATATCAGCCTTCCCTTCGGCCTAGCTCTATCCCTTTACACATTTACAAAATGTGTAAATGTTGCCCTATATAATATCTGCAAGATTTGGTTGGATCTATCAATATGAAATGTCAATTGTCATCATTTCCCCCAGATGCTATTTAGCCATGATGGCCATAAAGATTTAATTATTTAATCAAAGAGATATTTGTTAAGAAATACAGCTTAGATTTCAGATATTTGTTTAAATATTGATGTAAAAAAAGGCTGGTCTACAGGGGTCAGATCTGATATTCTGCTATCATTTTGCTCATACCTAAGTTCTTCTTATGTCACTTAGTTTGTTTTGTATTGATCAGGCATATTTTAAATTATAAAATGGTTAGTTCCAATCCTTGATTCTGATTGGTCAATATGTGTGCTTTATTCATGATAAAACACGGCTATGACTGCTTCACCCACCGGTTCTATATATCACTGTATTTTTTTTTTACTTTTATATTGTGTGGTAACCGTTTTATAAAAGCAATAAGGTACTTGATGCAAGTGCTGTATCGTGAATAAGTAAGGGCTGAAGTGTTTATACTCCGCTTCACGTCGTGCCTAACAACACCCTTCAGCCGTTACTTATTCCCGATACAGCACAGCCTCTCGTACCTTATTGCTTACTTATAATAGTGGTCTGACAGTGAGCCAGAATTGTCTTTTAAAGTGAGCCAGAATTATCTTTTAAAGCCTCAGCGGCTATCTATGTGTGTGTGTATCAAGAGTGTTTGAATAGCTTAAACTGTGTGACTGAATAGTTTAACTGTGTGGCTGATAATGAAGGAAAATAAGAAAGTTAAGGAGCTGAGCATGCTCACGCCGCTCTTGAGGGCGTGGTGTGATGTGTGTTTATTATGATAACTTACCTTTCAAAGTGCTCCGTTGTTCCTCCTCTGCAGGGGCGTAGCAAGCTTTTTAAAAGTGTGGGGGATGGATAACATTTTAAATTTGATATAAACACACCAGAAACACGCGTATGTGCACCTGGGATGGAATTAAGCACCACCCATGACACAAACACACCCTCTCTTCCTTCATAGACCTCTTTCACAAACTGTAACATTCATTTTTCATTGCTCACCTGTGAAACTTTCTGTGCCCCTCTCTCTCTTTAAACTGATGCCTCCAGCAACCTCATCTCCTAAACAAGGTGATGAAGGAATAAGGCTGTGGTACTAGCAAACCTTATTGAAACTTGAAAAGTAATAGGCCTATATTAAATTAATGCAAAAATATATAATGGTAATAGGCTACTGTTGTTTAATGTCAACATTTATCAACGTCCAGCTTTCAACTTCACTTACAGGATTTCTCTTGAAAAAGGTTTCAATCTTCTCCTGCCTCTTTCTTTTCTGTATCTTATTGATACTGCGTGACAAAAAGATAATGGTAAGCTTGATAGTGACATGGGTCTGACAGGACTGCTAAATTTGGTACTTGTACCCTGAAAAGCTTTTTCTCTGGTGGTCTAAAAAATTTAACAATTTACAGTTTTTACATTAAAATAATCTAGGCTACACTTTTCTTTCATTGTTTGCATACCTTTTGAAGAACTATGTCATAATTTTTTTCCCTCCTCAACAAGTACAATCATACACAACAGGTAGTATTAACAAAGTATTCAGCTAATCAACAAACAATGATCAAAATATCAAATCGATTGCACTAGGAATAAACCCAAAAATACACTGCTTAACAATTGCAATTTGTCCCTCATCCTCGTCAATTCCCTGCATTCTTCATCACAGCCTTCACAGGTTATGCATGCCACATAGTCTAACGTCACATGACCGAATTTAGCCAGCTGCTGAACAATAACCCAATAAGCATTAGTCCCAAACACATATCAAGCTTATTCAAAAACCTCAAAAGCATACATAGAGTTGATTAAAGTGTTTAATAGCGTTTTTAAACACTCATTCAAAGTAGCCTACCTGAAAAGGGGAGATTTAAATAAACATAAGTTCCCGCCTCCTCAGCGCGAGCTGACCCATAGACAGTAAAAGAAATGGACACAGCGACCCCGTTGGATTCAACGGAGACAAGTGAAGCCAATTAGAAGCTCACACTTCCGGGGGGTCGAGCGTACTGCGCAGACTCAAACTGAGCTTGGTGACGTGAGCAACCTGTCTGACACTTGTAAGTCTTCTAATAGCTGTGCCAAGAGAAATCTGAATCACCCACCGAATCTTGCAGAAACGGCGAGCGTGAACAGGAGTACATTTTGTATTAAGTATATTTAGTATTCTGATTAATTACTTTGCCATTTTGCATAGTATTTATTTATTTTAAAGTTTAACGCCAGTACGCCATATTTTACATGCGCTTCTCCTCCTGTCCATACGGTAATTTCTCTACTGTGCGACAGAGAGTCGCGTGGTTATGACGCAATCGTTAGCATAGTTTTACTAAAACTGCTTCTACTGGGCCATAACGTAAGATACAAGGTAATTATTTCTTTAGAAATAATTGATGCACAAATTGAGTCTTTAAACGCCTCAGATGTAAAGTTATTCACTGTCAAAGTGACGCCAAAATGAATGGGAGTCAATGGAATGCTAAGAGCAGGTGGGGGTCCGCTAGCTAATGGCGGTGCCCAGGGCTGCTTCAATAAAATATGAAATCCTGCCCCCCTGAGCTGACCGATCAATCTAACCCACCAAGAGAGGCGGGACTTAAGGCAGAACAGCCAATCATCAGCCGGTAACACTCAAAGCCAGCGTCATGTTTGAGAGGGGAGGGGGAGAGAATGCAGCGCAGCGCAGCAGCATACAGACTACAGAGAGCGGCCGGAGAAACGGAGGCGCGACTTTAATAAGGCGTTCTTGCAAAACTGCATAAAAAGTGTGGGTGTTGAACCCTCTCACCAGGAAAAGTGGGTGCGACGCCCCTGCTCCTCTGGGTGTGGAAGCCTGCGTTGCAGCTACTTCCCCTCATTGAGAGGGACGTGATCTCGTGTAACCTTCCCCCGAGGGGGTTGATGTATTCGAGTACAGGGTGGTAAGGACTCATAGCTATCCTCCCTCCGCAATGTAGTGATTTAATCAAGCTCAGTATACGAGCTGCATGTGTCGAAGTTTAATCCGAATGGCCGAAAGGGCGTCCGCATGATAAGCTGCCAGAGCCCTTTAAACATGCTCACACTCAGCCACACACCACTCGGGCTGTGTGTCGTTGTTTTGATGAGTCAAGACAATGATCGCGTTTCTCGCGGCTTAAGTCCTGCGTCCACTGAGGTGGTGTAGTGTACTTTGACCGTGAAAGCTCTGCCTCGGGAGGGTTTGGAAGCACGCATTGCGGTCACTTCCAACCCGAACGGGAGCCCTATGCGATGTTTTACCTCTGATGAGATATATGTTGTAAACACAGCCCTTCTCTTCACCGAACGGTTTAAAGATCCGCGTCCGCTAAGGCGGTGTGCACTTATCCTTGCTGTCGGGAGGGACTCGGGAGCCCGCATGTCGGTTTCTCCCGCCCCGATCAGTAGCCCGTGCTTTGTTTGACTGTGTCAGACGATGTTCGCGTGCCTCGCGGTTCGAGGCCCGCCTCGACCGGTCTATTAAATGAGAAGTTGATCGAGGTTGTTTCTCGTAACTGCTAGTTTTACTATGTATGAATCAGCACATAAGAAAAAAACAAAACTGTATCATCCAGCGAATTAGATGAGAGATTTCTTACAAAATGAGTGCAATCTCAACACCAGAGGCTTCCTTTCTTTCCTGATCTCCATTATTATGCAAGTCATGGGAAAGACCATCTGACCATGTTTACACAAGCACTTCAGCTAGCTTTTAAACATACTAGGCTATATTTAGAGAATGTTTTTATGTTGCCATGAGTGGCTTCATCCCTAAAGCCTCCAACATTCTCAATATTTGTGTATAATATTATTATGCCCTCCTGGGGAGTGTGGGTTTTATCTGTCATTTACGGGTCCCACACCTCTCAGTGCCCTCCTGTATATGTGAACACTCTGCCTCTCGTAGTACAGAGCACAGTAAATCAGGTTCCCTTGGTAAAAATTATAATAGCATGGAAAAACATTCCAAACTTATCTCTATGGGTGTTATGCACAGAAAATTAGGCTACATCCTTAATTTTACAGCAGGAATTGGATTTCCCTTTATTCAAAGGCTACACATTACCGTCACAAAATTATGGTTCATGATGTTGACAGTCACTCACTCAAATCAGATCCGAGGACTGGTTTTTGTTAATGGATTTTTCCTTCTCACAGAATCTCAGGTTTGCCTTTGGGGGCATGGCATACCAATATCAGCCTTCCCTTCGGCCTAGCTCTATCCCTTTACACATCTACAAAATGTGTAAATGTCGCCCTGGCGCCAATGCAAATGCCCTAAAGATGCAAATTATTTATATTGATGATTGGCTAATATTAGCACAGTCAGCACAGATGGCAGCACAGCATCGAGATGTTGTGTTTGCACATCAAAGATACCTAGCGTTGAGACTGAACACCAAGAAAAGTATGTTAGTCCCAAATTAACACAGGTGATCACATTTTGGGGATATTATGGAACTCTACGATGATGCAGGCACAGATGTCTCATGCTCGTGTCATGTCCATTTTTCACATAAGTGAATGAGTTGAAGCTAGGTCAATCGCACACCAAGTGGTGGTTTTAAAATCAGGGTTTTTCCTCCAGGGGCAACCCTTTTGCATGTTCAGGGTTACGCGCACATGTCTTCGTACTCTAGAATATGTAAAGATTTCGGGATTTCGTCTCAAAGCCCGAGGTAAGGTGTGGTCTGTCGCTGCATGACATTAATGACAGATGCATCTCTCTTAAGCTGAGGATCAGCTATGGAAGGCCATTAGAGCAAAAATGTCCAATCAGCTAAAACGCCAGGAAAAGTGTGCTTCTCCAGTACAGAGGACCTCTTTTCTGGGTGTAGTATGGATTTCTATGATAGCAGGCACGGTTGTCTCCTGCTCGTATAGAATCCATCCTTTAACCATGGGGTTCCTTGAGGGGCAACCCGTTTCTCATGATCAAGGTCACACGCCGATGCTTTGTGCCTTAGTATTATGGAAGAAACAATGGTTCCTTTCGGCCAGTGTTGGCCTTTTTACCATGTTCAGGGTTACGCGTGCATGTCTTTGTGCCCTAAGAATATGGAAAATGCTGGGTTTCTGTCTGAGGCCCGGGGTGAGGTGCGGACTGTTGTCGCATGACATTAAAGACAGATGCATCTCTGTTAAGCTGGTGATCAGTTATGGAAAGCCAAAAGGGACAAAAATGTCCCATCAACTAAACGCCAGGAAAAGTGTGCTTCTCCAGCACAGAGGACCTCTTTTCTGGGCGTGGTATGGATTTCAACGACTGCAGGCACGGTTGTCTCCTGCTCGTAAAGAATCCATCCTTTAACCATGGGATTCCTTGAGGGGCAACCCGTTTCTCATGATCAAGGTCACACGCAGATGCTTTGTGCCTTAGTATTATGGAAGAAACCATGGTTCCTTTCCCATGAAGGCCAATATTGGGGGCTCAGGGTCGTAACATCAGGCTTACGACGGATGCATCCCTCTAAGGCTGGGAAGTGGCTATGGAAGACCATGAGGTCAAAATCTATGTAAGTCCACATGGAGCAGACGTTCTGCTGAGGCAGGCGTTGAGCTTGGGGAATGAAGTTTCCACCCACATGTGGGGGAGCAAATTTGGCTCAGGTTCGGCCAAGCGAAAGCTGACCTGTTTGCAATTCAGGAGAATTCACATTGTACTCTTTGGTTTTCTCTCTTTCACCCAGTCACACTCGGACTGGTTGCCATGACACAGGAAGGGTCTGAGGGCCTCCAATGTGTTTTTCCCCAATTGCTCAGCTCCCGGGAGTTCTGGAGAGGGTCCAGCAGCACAGGCACAGCTGTTGCTCGTAGCCCCATGTTGGCTGACCCGAGTGTGGTTTTCGAACTGGTCTCCCTCCTAGATGGCTCCCCAGTTCAGGGGCCGATCTGGAGGGATCATTAGTCTCAGGTAAGGGGCACTGTGTTTTACCCCTGCCTAGAGTTTTTGGGTCTGGCCTCTGAGGAGGACAGACTCATAGAAATGGGTCTCTCAACTGAGGTTGTGCAGACTATTTTACATCCAGAGCTCCCTCCACCAGGAAATCATACGCATTTGAAGAAAGACTTTAATTACGTGGTGCCAAGAGCACTTATATGACCCAGTTCACTGCCCCTTGGTACAGTTCTGGAGTTTTTATAGGAGCAGATTGCAGCAGGGCTGCCTCATTTGACCATTAAGGCTTATGTGGCAGTTATATCTGTCTTTCATACCTTAGTGGTCGGTCCCTCATTAAGTAGAGACCATCTATTCATGCGTTTCCTGTGTGGCACTCGGAGGCTGAGGCCTGCGAGTCATTTTAGGATCCCTGGTGGGATCTGTCTGTGGTCCTGGAGGACTTATCAGGGGCACCATTTGAGCCATTGATACCATTTCAGGAAGTTTATTACTCTGGAAACTATATCTCTCCTAGCTATTACTTCCCTTTAGAGGGTAGGAATTTTATTGGCTCTCTCTGCTTCACTTACTTGCCTCGGGTTCGCTCCAGGCATGGTGAAGGCTTTCTACCCTAGGTCGGATTACGGGTCTAAGGTTCGGAATAATATTCCATGCCCCATAATATTGCAGGCTTTCAGCCCTCCACCTTTTAAGGATTTAGCCAGAGGGCGCTTAATTTGCTAGGCTTAGTGCATGCACTGGACATGTATGTGCATAGTACTGCCGGTGAACAGAGCAGTTATTTAAATGCTTCGGTTCGGCCCGGACTGAGTTCCCGGCCACCAAGCAGCTTTTAGGTAGATGGGTAGCCGAGGCTATCCCATGTGCTTATGAAGCCTCTTGACAGCCCTTTACTTTAACCGTCAGAGCACATTCAACTTAAGGTATGGCAGCATATAAAGGGCCTCGATCCAGGATATCTGTGATGCGGCAGGCAGGTCCTCACCGATCACTTTTGTACACTTTTGAGTTGGATCTCAACTCTATTCCTGGTGATCGTGTGCTTTGGTCTTAGTTGTGCTTTGGTCTCAGTTGTGCTTTCTACGCACAGACAGGCACTTGTAGTCTGGCGGATTGGGTATAACGTTCCCCATAGTGTCAGCTCTGACGCAGCGTCGAAGTTCCCTCGAAAGGGAACGTCTCAGGTTACATATGTAACCCTTGTTCCCTGAGAAGGGAACGAGATGCTGCGTCAGAGCTGACGCTATGGGGACCGCCTACAGCGTGACGGCGTCTGAGTATGTATATCAAATTCCTGGCCATACTTCTGGCGTGCCTGAATAACCGCTTCGGCTTATGCGAGATAAAGTGGGCATTCCTTTCTGCCGTATTTATGCTCTCTGGCTTCCGTCTATGACGTCACGCCCAACCATTGGTCGAATTTGATGTACATACTCAGACGCCGTCACGCTGTAGGCGCTTCCCATAGCGTCAGCTCTGACGCAGCGTCTCGTTCCCTTCTCAGGGAACAAGGGTTACATACGTAACCTGAGACGTTTATATTTTTCAGACAGTTTTATGATCTGTGCTGTGGGGTGTAAACTGAACTGCACACATTAACCTGTAAAGACATCACAGTGTCAAGTGGGCAAATCAAAATTTAAACCGGAAACAAATCTTAAAAAATTATGTTATCTGTTTGTATTGATATTCTTGTAGTTGTAAAGAAATAATTATCATTAAATGTTTTTTTTTTGTCTTCAGAACTACCAAGAAAGGACTTGAGACTAAAGAGAGAAGACGAGAGACTAAAGAGAGAAGACGAGAGACTAAAGAGAGAAGACGAGAGACTAAAGAGTAAAGACAAGAGACTAAACAATGAAGACCAGAGACTAATGAGTAAAGACCAGCAATTAAAGAGTGAAGATCAGAGACTAAGGAGTCGGGACGAGAAACTAAAGAGTGAAGAGAGGAGAATAAATAATGGTAATTTTGTCATTGATTTAGGCTATTGTTAATATAAAAACACATTTTGATTCATTTATAATCAATGTATAATTCTGTATAATTCTATAATCAATATAGGTTAAATTGGATTTGACAGTAATTTAGATACTTTAACATTTAGTTTTCTTGTTTTTGACAATGAGCCCAAAAGAGCCCATGTCACACCTCTCTTCATCTCTCTGCACTGGCTACCACATGCTGCTAGCATCAAGTTCAAGGCATTGATTATTGCTTACAGATCTACCAAAGGCTCAGCACCCTTCTACTTTAATTCACTTTTACGTGTCTACATCCCTACCAGAAGCTTGCGATCACTAAATGAAAGAAAGCTTGTGGTACAATCACAGAGAGGCACAAAATCGCTCGCCAGAACGTTATCGTTCACTGTTCCTGACTGATGATCTTCCCGCCTTTCTTCATAATGCAGAATCCATGGCAATATTCAAAAGACAGCTGAAAACTCATTCTTTCAAACCACTTAATCTCATCTTTAAAAAGCTTTCTCGTCCTCTAACGCATTTATGGCAGTTGCAGGCGCATTTTTTTATGATTTTCTATGGGCAGTGAGTGTTATGCACGCGGTTTATGCACCTCTCACCCTTGATCAAGGCCAGAGCAAGCATCCTATCTAGTTTCTGCTAATATGACAGTTAACAGCAAAAGAGCGCAACCGTGCCGCACTGCTCCTTTTTTAAAGTGACCAAAATAAAGGCAGTATGGCGTGCCTTGCGTTTCCACACGTTTAAAACAGGTTTGGTGTGATTGGCCCCTAAGCAAGGTCTGAAATTTGTATTGTGAGCACTTCTGGTGTCTATTTTCCTCTTTACGATGACTCACTTCTTGTATTCCTTACTTGTAAGTCGCTTTGGATAAAAGTATCCGATAAATAAAGAAATAAAAAACTTTAAAGTAAAAGAAGATAAAACAGTGAACTGTCTACAGTGATCCATGAGTCCTGATCTCTGAGATCCTTTGACATGATCTCAAATTAATTTACATCAGAAATCTCAGTAATATTGATGAACATAAAAGTTTTGTACGTAAAGAGGATCAGTGCAGAAATATTATTGACACTTGTGTTGATCTGAAGCAAAAGAGAGTGTGTCGATTGTTTGCAAAATATTTAAATGTTTGTGTTTGTAATTGTAGATTTTAATTACATTTTAATGTGTTGTGTTATTTTACTTAATCTGTTTTCTCTTGTCTTAACATCTTCAATTCTCTAGAACGTGAGAAACTTTCACTGATAGAGAAGGGGACTGTAGGAAGTTGTGAGTTTACTTTAAATGTCTTTATTAGATGATTCATTATTAGACAAACTTTCATTTGCTAAACGATTTAACACTGTTTGACATTTAATATGTAAGTAAAACAGATTTATTAGATTTTACGGTAAATGTTTTAATCTCAATCTTAAGTATAATTCTGTTATGATCTCTGTTTAACTCTTTACTGTCTGTCTGTTTTTAGTGAAATCACTGTTAAGAAAATTTGCAGGTAAGTTAAAGTTTGATGACATCATTAAAGTGTTATAGATCTACAGCTGTTAGATGAGACTGTATGTGATTTTATTGACACATTGAATTTGTTTGTTATCCTCTTTATATGTTTCATCTGTGTTCATTTGTTGTTATATATTGTTCAGATTTGTCTTGTTTTGTTTCAGTTAATTTTCTCTATGCAGTGTGTTTATGTTTGTTTATTTCTCTGTAAAGTGATGTTGTGTTATAGAAAGACACAAACTAATAATATTATTATCATCATTATTACAACATTCATCTGTAAAGCAAAAATCTCAATATTTTAACAGTGAATGTGACTCTGGATCCTGATTCAGCTCATCCACATCTCATTGTGTCTGATGATGGGAAACAAGTGAGATATGAAGAACCGTCAGGAACAGTGAAGGATGAAGATCAAAAGTCAAATAACAACTTTGATGAAAGTCTCTGTGTTCTTGGAAATGAAGGATTCACCTCAGGGTGTTTTTACTATGAGGTGGAGGTGAAGGGGTTAAGTGTTTGGGTTGTGGGTGTGGCCAGAGAATCTGTTGAGAGGAAGGGCTGGTTCAGTCTAAATCCTGAGAATGGATACTGGATGGCTGGTTTGACAGGAGGAGAGTATCAGGCTAGTGAGAATCCATCTGTCTCTCTTCCCCTGAGTGTGAAGCCTCAGAGAGTCGGGGTGTTTGTGGATTATAAGAAGGGTCGAGTCTCTTTTTATGATGTGGAGTCTATGTGTCATATCTACTCTTTTACTGATCAATCTTTTAATGGGAAACTATTTCCTGTTTTGAGTTATATTGTTTCTAAAAACTCATCAAAAGCACCACTCATCATCTGTAGTGATCTCTCTTGAGATCTAAATTTAGATCTAAATCTAAAAATCCTCTATGCACTTAAAAAAACAACAATTCGTAACAATTTGCACAAACTTTTTTTAAGTAAAATTTACTGCTTTTTTATAAGTAAAACTTACCTACTAAAATCACATAAAATGTACTTAAAATTGCATGATAAAACATATGTTAAATAATTAATTAAATGTAACTTAATTATTTTATTTAGAAGTTAGATTTATTTTAATCGTTTAGGTAAAGTCTATTAGTTTTTTTTTTTTTTTTAAATTGAAGCATTGCTGTCATAATAATATTAAATAAATCGTATTTTCTGTTTGTTATTTTCTTTACATATTTCTATGGACCGAGTTATTTTTAATGTTATAAATGGCATTATAACACAAAATTCATGACTGACAACAAGTCAGTCATTGAATAAACTTGATTCTCAACAGAAATGCACACAAACTGTGTTTCTGACATGCATTATCAGCACTGTGGAGAGAATTACAATACAATGTTCTGAACAGTGTTCATGTAAAGAAAAACTGATCACCTGAACGGTGACTTCACAAAATTATTATTTACAACAAAACAACATCAATAATATAAGAGCTTAAACCTTTATGACATTTTGCTAACAAATATTTAAGTAGTTAAAGTTCTTATCAGTTCTTATTCTGTGATAAAGCTTAAAAAATAAAAATATTCAGGCGCAAAGAATTGTGGGTATTCCTTACAACATGTGCAAATAAATGTAAGTAAATTTTACTTCGATTTTTTAGTTAAATGGATTTAAAATTTACTTAATTATTTTAGGACTATGTGCAGTGACTATAAAACAGTTAAATAATACAAGAAAATATCTAATAAGACTTACTATTCCCATACAGTTCATTTTTTACATGAATTAATTGTGTATTTATCATAATTTTACTTAGGAAAATCTAGTTCTCAATAAATGTTAATATTAATTTGTAGAAATTATGAGAGTTAATCTAATAAATATTACTACACCAAAAAGTTCGTTTTTTCAGTGTGGAGAAGAGACTCGGTTGTACTGGTATTATACACATGTTGGCTAAAAGTTAGCTAAAGTTTAAGCTAAGGCAATATACATAACCATAATGTACTGTCCTTAATAGTCCATTTATAATGGAGACACTACAGGTGAATGCAGTAAAATGTGTCTAATTAAGCCATCACAATCGCCACATTGATATGCAAATTATGGCGTTAACTATTTAAAATGTGCTTATGTGAGCATGGTACGTGAAAAGGATAAACAAAATAACTAAAGTACATCAGAACTTACCCAGTTAATAAATTTCATCAAGAGTCTTAACCCTCAAATGTTTAAATATGCAGATTAGCATGTTTTGGTTACTATTTGGATTCAAATAAATGGAGGGTAAATTAGTGGGCTTAAAACAAACACAGTGTGTATTTTGGAAATTTTCTTTTTATTAGAATAAAATAGACATGTAAGCAAAATAGACCAAAATCTCAGCACTTACTCTTGAAACAATGTTTGTGGCGTGAAAACGTTTATTTGCAGATTAATGTTAATAAAACTGAGGAGGTCATCGCAGACCCCAGATCAGTGGGAGATATGAGCCCTGTTGTTGTTTGCAGTCAGGATATTAATCAGGGGTGTATTCCAGAAAGCAGGGTAAACTTACCATCAGATTAACCCTGAACTCTGGGTTGATTAACCCAAAACTTGCTTACTCATGGTATGTTGGTTCCAAACCACAGTTTAAGAGGTAGTTCAGTCAACCCGCTGAAAGAAACCCAGAGTTAACGTGCACTCACCGTAACAACGTAAAGGCATTGTCAATGAATCACCGATTTCACGAGTCACCATGAAAACGTCAGATAAATAAAAATAAAAACAACATTATAAACCAATGATTTCTCGCAAAATGTACTTTTTAGGATCGTCTTAGAAGTGTGTGATTACTTAATATTAATTAATACAAACCCATTTTACCCCATTTAATCAAGTCCAATATTACAAGTATCTCAACATAAATACACATATTTAAAAGCCTGTAAAAATAATCTTAGATTTTATATTTGATTTTAAATATGTACTCATTATGAATATCTTTTGTGGTACATAATATGCTTAAATTTGTCAAAAGGCTTATTTACAGTTTTTTTTTTAAGTATGACAAACGGTCCTCTTGACCAGTTGTCTTGCGGGGTCTGCCTGACCTCGGCTTGTCAAAAACGTCTCCAGTCTCTTCAAATCTTTTTTCTATCCTCTGTAGTTGACTCTGAGACACATTGAAGGTGTCTGCCACATCAGCAGTGGATCTGGTCTTCAGCCTCTTGATAATCTAAACTTTACTTCTGTCCCTAAGTAAATAATCAATTATTATTTAGCACAAGAGCGCATCATGTGTTTCTATCTGTTATACCCATTTACTGTAACATTGACACATTGTCAATGTAATAACATATGTTAAGATTTCTTGCTTAATAATGACAATGTATTTGCAACAGGGCTTTGAACCAGAATTTGTTTTGCCCAATTGGTTCGTTCCAAACAGAAACAGTATTTTAACGTTTCCGGTTTTCGGTTCAACCCTAAAATTGATGTTCCTGGTTAGAACAAAAAAATAAAGTTCCTGAACCGGTTAATAATGTTCCATGTCAGCTGTGGGACATACAAATAAGTAGGCTGATCATTGGGACATTAAACTTAAATTATTAGTCTACATAATTTTACTTAAGTCTCTATCTTGTCATTAAACATTAAAAAGGCAACATTATGTAAGGGGCATAACTGTAATTCTGAAATGCCTACATTTGTTGAGTGCACTTCAACACGCGCACACACACACAGACGAAGGACAAATCCAAACGACGCTTGAAGAAGGAAGAAGATGCTGCATAAACAGTCGCTCCACATAAAGTGAATATACGTTGTTTTTCTGTGCTTTATTCACCAAATGTATTTTAATGGATTACAATATGAGACACAGTAGCACAACTCTCTCTCAAGTTTATACATCAAGAGTTCTGATCTTTAAAGGGCATAGAGATAATCACGTTTGATTGGTTGGACCGGACACATTTAACCGCATGTGCGTCTGTGCGTACAGAAAATTGTTCACTTTAGCGCCTTTTAGTGGTTAAATTGTTTAAAATCACTTAAGTGTTAACATTTGCAAGCCTTTGAAACTCGTGCAAATCATCAACTTTCACCCTATTTAAATTTGCGTATTAATCCGCGAATCGCAAGCGAGCGAACCGTGGGTTATGATCTGTACGGATCACAAATAAACTGCGATCCATTACACCACTAATTTGTATTAAAACAAACAACTTGAGATACTTGGTAGCCTACAATATTTACCTCTTATGACTTGGGCTTGAGTAAACTACTTGCTGGTTGCAAGCTTCTCATTTCTCTGATGAGTCAATGACGACCGGAAGTGAACTTCACCGAGTCATATTACACAGAAATCTTGTCAAAGAACGGAAAAAATAACGGTATTAATCGGTTACCATTATTTTCAATAAACGATTCTGTTCTGGAACATTTATTTTTGGAAAGTTTCTGGTTTCGTTTCTGTTCCTTGCAAAACATCAAAAGTTTCTGGTTTTCGTTTTCGTTCGTGAACCGGTTTAAAGCCTTGATTTGCACACACATTTATTATGACTTAAGATTCATCTCAAATTATCTAGTAACTGAAAGAGAGTGACGAGTTTATATATGAATTGACAATTTGATATAGAAAGGCACTTTATTGTTAACATTAGTCAACTGATAGAATTGTGTTTTATACATCCCTTGATATTTAGAAATATATAAATGGAAATAATTAAATGTATAGTATTTAGTCCAATCACAAATATCAATAATTGTTTTATTTATAATGGACATAACTACATATCAAAAATATCAATCCATGTTATTTAAAAAAGTATTTTAAAAAAACATACATTTTCTAAGACAGAAATAGACGGCAATAAATATTCGCTAATGCAAATGTAATAAAACAAATGCTTTAACATTATAATATTATGCATATAATAATTTTATGCACCATATATGCTTCCACGCCCGCTGCACGCTCATCATAAGTGCACGCATGCGCAGACATACTCCAGAGCTTCGTGTCATTAACTTAAATGAACTAACCTTGGAACATAACCTGTTTTGGAGCAGGTTATCCTCAGAGAGTAAGTTGCTATGGTTACTTACATAACCTGAAAGTTACCTCCGTTTTTGGAACCGAAAGCAGATGTTATCTGCTTACTCCTAAACTTACCCAGGTAAGTCACATAACCAGGGGTGTATTCCAGAAAGCAGGGTTAACTTACCATCAGATTAACCCTAAACCTTGGTTTGATCAACGCCAAACTTGCTTACTCAGGGTATGCCAAAATACAGTTTAAGAGTTAGTTCAATCAACCCGCTGAAAGTAACCCAGAGTTAATGCGCACTCACGTTAACAACATAAAGGCATTGTCAATGGATCACAGATTTCACGAGTCACCATGGAAACGTTAGAGAACTTAAAGCTGCCGTCGGCACGTCTGGAGGATTGAGCAGTTTCCAAATGTTTACATTTCTAACACAGTCTCACCCCATTTCGTCAATATTTGACGACACTTGACCATTCGTCATATGTTGACGTGAAGGGTATACCTTTCGCGTCATTTTTTGACGAACTGGGGACTTCAATACTATTACGTCCGTTGCATTCTCTTTCCTATTTTATTACCATTTGCGTGTCGGTTTAGGGTTAGATTACGCAAAATTAAACAGTGTACGCGAAATTAAACAGTGTACGCGAAATTAAACAGTTGTCACCTGGCGTTGGGGTTAGAAACAGTTGTCACCTGGCGTTGGGGTTAGAGTTAGGTTTGGGTAGGGATGTCATTATGTAAATCTAACCCTAAACCGACGCGCAAATGGTAATAAAATAGGAAAGAGAATGCAACGGACGTAATAGTATTGAAGTCCCCAGTTCGTCAAAAAATGACGCGAAAGGTATACCCTTCACGTCAACATATGACGAATGGTCAAGTGTCGTCAAATATTGACGAAATGGGGTGAGACTGGGTTGACATTTCATGTCCCTCCCCCACAAACAACAGGCAACCTCCCTTCAAGCTCGCGCTCGTCAGTGCGTGTGCACCAGTATTATTGTGAACGCATACTTAGCAAGAATACTTAGATTACTTACATAACACTCCGAAATACAATCAATGGTTGATAAAGCACAACAATTACCTGTCGAGAAGAAATGTGACAAGCTCTGCATCCAGCTTGAACCCTTTAAAATCTCGTTGATTCCTCCACCTTTCAAATGCTGGGCTAATATTGATCCTAGTTTTATTACGGTCACGGCTGTTTCTATTTTTGTTTCCTTCTTTTCATTGGTTGTTTTCCTAGCTCTGGTTGTTAACCGAGGAATCAGAAGTTTGTTAGTGAATGGTCTCTCCGCCATCACACTGTTCAAACCAAAACAGCCGTAAACTTCAGGCGGATGTACGTGATATTGTAATGCGCACGAGGGGGAGGGGGGGATCTGTGGCGCGTGCAGGTACTGTGATTGACAGGCAGATTTTACACAGCCCTGCGCTGATTGGAACAAATGAACCGGCCTGTGCTGATTGGACAAAGTGAACCGGGAGCGGTGGATTTTTGCAAAACTGTTACTGTATTTTGGTTTTACAGTACTGTACTGTAATACAGTTTTAAAGTACACAAACTAGTACCGTATAGTTACAAAGCAGTACTTTACTGTATTTTTACAATAATAGCCTATTTTTACAGGAATTTACTGTAATGTCTATATTGACCCATAAATACTACTTTTTACTTATTACAGTTAATACAATAATATATTATAGCTAGATATTTAGGTTTAAATCTATAGTTATTAATATAGTAAAAAATGCTATCCTTTACATGACATTATGAATTAAAAGGCAATCCAAGCAATGTTTATATCAAAAATTGTATTTAAAAAAACAAGTAATTGAATCAAAACATTTAAAACAAGAAAAACAATAATAAACAAGTAAAATAAAATAAAATGTTATAAAGTATAAACAAGTTTGGAGGCCCCTGCTGTAACATATTTAACTCTGGCAAATAGAACACTGGTCCATAGTTTGAAGTTTTCAGTTTAAAGTCCATCATCAAATAAAAGGTAACATTTCACTGTGGTAAAAGAACACTGGCCCATAGTTTTAAATATTCTATTTGAATTTCATTGAACACTAAAAATAAATGCATTACACTGTGGCAGACAGACCACAGTGGCCTTTAGTTTGAAGTTGCCCATGCATTCAAACTCAATCAGGGACTGCATGAAGCTGTTCACAGGGGTTAATGGCCACAGCTTTTCTTTGCACCAAGTTCCTTGTCTTTTTGCTTGCTCCTTGTCTGGATGTGCACTTTTTCCCATCTTTGGGTTTAATTCTGTCCAGAAACCTGTTAGAAATATCATAAACATTAAGTCAACAAATATAAGATAGAAAAAGATTCTTAAAAAACACCTAAACTCAGCCCTGAATTTACCCCTATTCTGAAACCTTTTGCTTTTATTCTAATGTTCCACACCTAATTACATTAAAATACAGAAGATTCACTTACCTCAGAACAAACTCTTTCCTCAATGGAAAGCATCCACATGGATCATGTCATGATTGAATGTCCTGAACCGAAAGTACAATTGTTACTGATTTAGATACAATATTTTATTCTGTGTGGGTGTGTGTGGTCGTGTGACAGTGTTGCGTGTGGGAATTGTGTATGAGTGTATACATGGGTATTTAAAGAAACTGTAGTGGTAAAGTGCAAACTTACCGAACAATGTGCTTGGTGTGTGTCTGGTGTCACCCGTGTGCCTCCACATCTGTCTTAAGTCCTGAAAAGGGCAAGGACACTCAGGTAAACTACAAATAAAAAGTGATTAGCCACATTCTTGTGTACTTCTACATGTGACGTGAAAGCATTTAATATTGCAGTCGAAAAAATACATGACTTGTAACGTGTAACTGTACATCCTGTACTTGCCTGGTTCCTTTAAAGATGATCCATCTTACTCAATCCAGGTTACAAGCAATGGTAAGACTGTAAAAAATACAAATGTTACAAAATCTGTTAGCCATAGAAATAAGTACACTGTTAACGATTTCCCTGTATTTTTACAGTACGGTACTGGCAGCACGGTTGCCAGTAAGTTACTGTATTTTGGTTTTACAGTACTGTACTGTAATACCATTTTACAGTACACAAACTAGTACTGTATAGTTACAAAGCAGTACTGTACTGTAATTTTACAATATTTTATTACAGTAGTCTATTTTTACAGTAATTTACTGTAATGTCTATATTGACCCATAAATACTATTTATTACTTATTACAGTTAATACAATAATATTATATAAAATAGCTAGAGATTTAGGTTTAAATCTATAGTTATTAATATGGTAAAAATGCTATCCTTGACATGACATAATGAATTAAAAGGCAATCCAAGCAATGTTTGTATCAAAATTTTATTTAAAAAAAATTTAATCGAAACAAAACATATTTAAAACAAGATTTTAAACAATAATAAACATATAATCAAGTAACATAAAATAAAATCAACAAGTATAAACAAGTTTGGAGACCCTTGCTGTAACATATTTAACTCTGGCAAATAGAACACTGTTCCATAGTTTGAAGTTTTCAGTTTAAAGTCCATCATCGACTAAAAGGTAACATTTCACTGTGGTAAAAAGAACACTGGCCCATAGTTTTAAATATTCTACTTAAATTTCATTGAACACTAAAAATAAATTTAAAATGAAACTGTGGCAGACAGACCACAGTGGCCTTTACTTTGAAGTCATCCATTCAAACTCAATCAGGGACTGCATGAAGCTGTTCACATGGGGGTTAATGGCCACAGCTTTTCTCTGCACCAAGTTCCTTGTCTATTTGCTTGCTCCTTGTCTGGATGTGCACTTTTTCCCATCTTTGGAATTAATTCTATCCAGAAACCTGTTAGAAATATCATAAACATTAAGTCAACAAATATAAGATAGAAAAAGATTCTTAAAAAATTAAACTCAGCCTTGAATTTACTCCTATTCTGAAACCTTTTACTCTTATTCTACTGTTCCAAACCTAATTACATTAAAATACAGAAGATTCACTTACCGCTGAACAAACTCTTTCCTCAATGGACAGCATCCACCTGGATCCTGTCATGATTGAATGTCCTGAACAGAAAGTACAATTGTTACTGATTTGGACACAACTTTTTATTCTGAAAACAAAATGTTTTGTCAATAAAGTCCAGGGACACCTCTGCTAAATAAATACAATTATAAAATTAAATTTCTTATAACCAAAGTCCGAATATTTCTGTTTGTATATCTCTACATGGCAAACTAAGACAATTGTGTACATGTTGTGTATGGTCGTGTTACAGTGTTGTGTGTGAATGAGTGAATGAGTGTATACATGGGTATTTAAAGAAACTGTAGTGGTAAAGTGCAAACTTACTGAACATAATGTGCTTGGTGTGTGTCTGGTATCACACGTTGTGCCTCCACATCTGCCTTAACTCCTGAAAAAAGTGCAATGACATTCAGGTAAACTACAAATAAAAAGTCAGCCACATTCCTGTGTAATTTTGCATGTGACGTGAAAGCATTTAATATTGCAGTCGAAAAAATACATGACTTGTAACTGTACATCATGTACTTGCCTGGTGCCTTTAAAGATGATCCATCTTACCCAATCCAGCTTACAAGCAATGGTAAGACTGTAAAAAAGACAAATGTTACAAAATCTGTTAGCCATAGAAATAAGTAGACATTGTGAAGGAAATGGTAAAAGAAAATTTAGTAACACTTTACTATAAGAGTTTATTCCTTAACATTTGGTAATGCCTTAGCTAATATGAACTAACAATGAACAATATATTTTACAACATTAATAATATTTGATAATGTTCATTGTGCAGAGACAAAGTGATTGATTTAAAAATGTATTAAGTGTTTAAATCTAATATCATGCTATGCTAACAAATAAAACATTACTGTAAGTGTTAAGTCAGTTGTAAAACAAATATATATATATATATATATATATATATATATTAGTTGTTATATTATATATTATATATCAATATCTAAATAAGTCTTTTTTAAATTATTATTATTCTATAACATCTTGTCTACAGAAAATCTCTGAAAATGTCTCGTTTACTGCAGAAAATAGCGATTTATAGTGACAAGGTAAAAAGTCCCTTTAATGTTTTACCCGGACGGCTGCGGTGTAACACTATTTCACGCAAAGTTTTTTAACAAGTTAGTAGCTAGCTGCTCACTTTAAAGATAAACATGATCGCCTAAATCTGAGCAATCCTGGTGATGCCAGTTTTCTACACGATGTTATTATGGATTATTTTACATCCAGAGATGAAGGGTCAGATGACAGAGACGAGAAGACAAAGGTACGTAAATGCGGAGCCCATTCTCTTTTCGTGCATTGATTTGATGTGTTTTGGAAACTTATATATACAGCGTGTAATGCATCTGAAGTGGTGGAAACAATATGCCATAAAAATGTATTGGACAACTTACTGGGCGTGTAAAACGCTTAAGAGAAGATATTCTCTGCTTTTGCGGATATAAGTTACCGTAATATAATAACAACAACAACAATAAGCGCGGCAATCCCTTTCGTTCATCTGATATTAAGATGAGCCCAGGTCTGAATTATATTAGGTCGAAGTTAAAGCTGCGATGAGTTCGATGCATGTATCCAGTTAAATATGAGGTTTCTTGTTTTCACTTCTGTGGAGGAGTTCGGTACTACAGTATGCTGTGTACGGCGTGTCAAGTCCTGTCTGTTTACAACCACGAGTCAGCCTTACCAAACAGTCGAACTTCATACTTTTCTCTGACGCTAACTGAACAGATGAAACGCCGAGATAAACGACCGTTATGCTGGGACCGCAAGACCGCGCTGGCGGGTTGTCTTTGTCCATTTCGTTAAAAAATAGTTTCATTGTCACCACACTTTCAACACAATATAAACTCACCAAACCGTCATAATTTAGTTAAAACAACCCTATATTCATTTAAAAAGGTGTAAAGCGAGTTAAAGCAGCGGTAGACATCTGTGTGTAACGTTTACGTTAGCTTACTTTCTGAGGGAGATTGAAACTTTGTTGGCGACCGTTTTTCTCTCTCATTGCACGTTTAAAACAATATTGTGACAAACTATTGACAACATTCTTAAACTAAAAATTAAGTTTTCATGAAACAGAAATATTTCAAACTTACCGAACTGCCAGAAATCAATCGTCCTCCTTCAGCTGCAGCCAAGAGTTGTGCTCTCTCTCCCTCTGTCTGTGTGATTTGACGTTGGCGCACTTTCACTGATTATTGCAAGTACACCTGGCACATTACAGCAATGGCTACAGCAAGGTTACATCAAGACCAAAATATACTGTAAAATTTTCCCGCTCAAACAAATTTACCCAGAATGCATTATGAACTGCAGTACTGTACTGTAATGTACACATACAGTATAGTACTGTGGATTTTTACAGTACAGTGCTGCTAAATCTACAGCGACATCTAACAGTGTGTCTTTATTTTGTCAAGGCATTGGTGTTTTTGTCTACAAAGTGTGCCAACAACAGCAAGTTTAGTGTTTATATTAACTTAGATCTGATCGGGAACATTAAAACGATTAGACAAGTATTGTAACCAGGGGCGTAGGAATGAGTTTAACATTGGGGGGGACACATATCGGAAACCTGACAGATCCGTTAATGATTTGAACAGAAATATGTCATACACTGCAAAACATTCACCGACATACTTTATCCTATAAAATGATATAATTAACGTATTCACTTCTAATCATGTTAAAACTTTCCTTTCATGATCAACAATCTAAAATCACCTCACCCTTCATATAACACCTACCTGGAGCTCAGTGCTAGCTCTCCCTGCATTACCCTCACCAGTTAGTTTCCAGCTGAACTTCATCTGATCTCTAATATGAAAGTAGTGGAAATGGACAAGGTATAGAAAAATACTGATGGGAATGTCATGAACAAGCAAAAACACACAGACAGACTAAGTCATCATGTTCTTTTACAATCATCATCCAAAATACTGTTTTTAGTGTCAAATCACTTTTCTCCATTACATTACTGGAAAGTCTGCCATATTTTCGCCAGCCTTCGTTGGCTAGTAAGGTTAATAGTAACAACGTTTACCTAGCAAGAGTATAGCGTTACTAGTTAGATGTTGAATCACAACATCAGCTTAATATCAACAAGTCTAAGGCATGGGTTAAAGTGAAAAAAAAAATCACAACGTGGCAATTTTAACATGATAAATTATCTATATGGTATTTTGAGCTAGAACTTCACAAATGTTCTCTGGGGACACAAAAGATTTGACATTTGACATCTTAAAAAAGTCTTGTGAACTGACACTTTATGTAAATAGGTGAAACCAATAGCATTTTAAGGAGAGATGTTTTAAACTGCTTTAAAATTGTCAGTTTGCATATTTTAAATGCCATTTTTAATCTCTGAAATATACTTCAGTATTTACTTCAGTAAATACACTTTCAGTGCATGTTTAGATTTTATTTTCTTCTGATTAATAGTAAGCTACCACTTTTTTGCTATTAATGCAATATTGAAGTCTCATGTGGCATATATAGAGTTGCCAACTGTCACTATAAAATACAGGACCAAAGGTGGGCTACAGCAGCAGTGCAAGTATGGTTTTGTGTGAATATACATTGTATTGTTTTAAGCCATTTGTCAAAATGATAGTTAATCTCCTAATTTATAACTTTTATGCCTACAACATATGGTAGGTTTATTAACAGTTTGTTAATTTACAGCTTTACTTTTAACACAGTCCTTTAATTGAACCATTCCCTTAACTATATGTCTAAAACAAACTTGTGACTCCTGCACTAAGGGTTAAAAAAACGTTATCCCCTTCATGTTAATTTTTGTGACAAACTAAAAAAAACATCTTACATAGATTTTGCTATTTAAAACACGCGTACAGGCTGTGACTCACGCACGAGAATTTCCAAGCAAAGTTGGAAATGCTTTTGGGGCATTTCAGATTGAGGCGAAACAGCTACAGTAAATTACCCACTTTATTAAAAGAAAATATGAAATCGTATATCACCCCTGTAATGTACACTCGACGGGACGGGGTCTGTGATTGGATGACAGGTGTCGGTGATCATTATCATGTGCCGTGATCAGCAGCACTGCTGCTTATGCTGCGGGTTCGACTTCGGGCAGCGGTGCTGGAACCGACAGGCGGATGACATCAAAGTACCGTAAAAGCATTTCGATAGCAGTCTCCTCGTATGTTTTCTTGAATCGCTCTCACAGGATTTTGATGTCATCTGCCTCTTGGTTCTTGTGACGCCACATGAAGTTTAAAAACATGTACCAGTGAATGATTAGATCAGCGTATCAGTTAAAAAACGGGACGCGAATGGTCATGTAAATCCCTAGGCATACAGTGCAAAGACACCAATTTTACCAGCTTAACACACTACAGTCTGAAAACCCGGAGCGAAGTGATTACAGAATGCTTACAGTGAAGAGAAGAACGTGCTTTCGCTCCACTCCAGGCTTTGATCAAATCCCGCTTAGCAAGGGGAATACACGTCGTCTTTATGAAAAGTGAATTTAAAAATTTTGCAATTGACGAAGAACTTTGATCCATGGCTTACGTTAGACATAAAATATAATTATCCCCCTGGACAAAATTTATACCAACTCACATTTCCTTTCTTTCTTTTCTTCCCCAGTAGAAAGAAATCATTTAAACTGAGCTGCTGCTGTCTCTTCATATTAACCTCAGACGACCTGTCGCCAGCTTCAGACCCCACTAGCCATTGAGGGGGTGGGGCGGGCCGGTGAAAAGACGCTGTGTTGCGCTTTCAAAATAAAAGCACGCGAGTTAAAGATTTTAAAATCAAATATTTTTCAAATAATTTTTGGGGGGGACAAATGAAACTGTCTCCAATATTGGAGGGGACACGTCCCCCCCGTCCCCCCCGGTTCCTACGCCCTTGATTGTAACGTTAATACTAAGAATGAGGCTATTTTGTTGTTGTTTGCTTGCTAAGTTGTTAGCACTTTTAGAACACAGACAGCAAATCATTACCGGAAATACATAAACAAACTTCCAATTTTGTTGTCTTCGCTCTCCAGGCAGAGAGTGCACAGAGATGCTGCGGAGCGGGCGGGAAAACACGAAGTGGATCACCGGAATCAGTGGATCTTTAGCGGAGCAGTAACAATAGAACAGCAAGATTTTGGGCACCGTGTTTAGTCTATGTTCCGCGTTTTGCTGCTTTCCGCAAGTCTCTCATATTAAAAAAGAACTAGACACCCGCCTGAAAGGGTTTTTAAAATATGTATTTAATATTTAATAATACTGTATAAATCATCACACGGGCCGGATTGGACACCTTTGTGGGCCGTATGTTTGACACCCCTGATCTAGTATGAGTTTAAAAGTCAAAGAAAAAAATTGCTTTGTAGATGAATGCAGAAACTTCTCTGAAGATCAACACAGCTGACAGTGTAACAGATGTTTGCTCATTGTGTCAGCTTTGTTTTCTCTATCATTAAGTTTTTATCAAGTGCAGGCCCGGGGTGGGTACTCGGGAGAACTGGGAGAATTCCCGGTGGGCTGCTTCACTTTTGGGCCGGTCGAGTTTTTGTGTTTTTTTTACATTTGTCACGTTAGTGAGTCTATCTTCTCCTAAATGAAACTTCACACGTTTCGCATTGACACTGCAGCGCGTAGCCTCTGCATGGGTTGTACCATGTGAGGGAGTTTTCCCCTCCCCTCCCATAGAGTTGGTTCGGTCCATAGCACGTCCAAGAAAACTTTTATCAGGTAGGCTGGGCCGGCCCTACCGTAACAATACGCGTCTGAGAGGAGGAGGGCGTAAAAAACAGGTTGAAGAAAAAATCCATTGGAGGAGGATGCTGCCAAATGAGCCAAACTTACAGATTTATTAAGAGGACAAACAAAAGTGGCAACAGGTAACTTAAAGAGAAATAAGCCTAGTAATGATTAGCATTAGCAACGTAATTATTCGGCTAATACCGTTGTCAAACTATTTAAAAATATTTTTTTAAATATTACCCTTTTGTGTATACATGGCGATTCATAGCAAATATTATGCAAGCAGCTTCTGAGCAGTCCCCCGCTGAAAATGAGGAGGCCATGAATAAACAATATGAATTAAAGTTATTTAACCCTCAGGTTGTATTCAGAACACTATAACACCTTTTGTTTTCCCAGTCAAAAATGACCAGCCTAAAAAAGCTTATAAATCACTTGTTATGCTATTTAACCAATATTGTATTCAACATTTTTGTCAAATTGTTTTCTTTTTTAATTAGGACTTTTATATTTCTATTTGCATTAATCATCGGCCTCATAGCATTAGCAATGCTAATAATTTATCAACCTTTCCTTGTGGAATACACTCTAAAAAGGGCTGGGTTATTTATATATTTTATATATTGGACAGAACACGCTGCTGGGTTAAAATTGACTCAGTGCTGGGTTGTTTTAACCCACCTGTTGGGTTATTATAATCCATGGTTGCATAACAACAACCCAACATTGGGTTATTTTTAACCCAGCATGGGGTAATTTTTAACCCAGCATGTGTTCTGTCCAATATTTACCCATTATGGGTAAAAAGTAACCCAGCCTTTTTTTAGACTGTAGAGGAATATTTTTGTTAACTTCTTATCTTAAGTGAAATATTATTTAACTTTTACCTTATTTGTTGAACCATGATATTAATAAAAACTATAGTAAGAGCTGAACTGTTGCTTTATTTATTCATTTTGAAAAAAGTGCTAATTTGGAATAACACTATGGAAAAAGTGGGCCGGTCTTGGGCCTGAAACTCCGGGGCTGAAAAGTGGCCCCACTCCGGCCCTGATCAAGTGTGCTCTCACGTCGACGTTTATCTTCTTGTGAGCTTTAAAACATGTGTGCTGTGAAAAACTCACATTTGAAGTGCCGTGTGTATCTCTATGCCAAAGTAAACTCTTTACTGCACTGATCGGTGAAATGCTTTTCTCTAGAATGAAATCTGTGCTGGTGATTTCTGAGAGCTTTGTCCCGTGGAAAAATTATGTCCACACTGTTAACAAATCCTCATGTGGGCATTAAGAGAAGATTTTCTTTTTAAACTCTTTCCACAGTGTTGGCATGTTAATGGTTTCTCTCCATTGTGAACTGTCATGTGTGCATCAAGATGACCTTTCATTCTGAAACTCATTCCACACTCATGACATGTGAATGTTTTTTCTCCGGTGTGAACTCTTGTGTTTATTAAGGATACACTTCAGTCTGAAACAATTTCCACAATGATTACATGCAAATGGTTTCTCTCCTGTGTGAATTCGCACGTGTACTGTCAATTCAATTCAATTCAATTTTAGTTATATTCACAATAGTTAATTGTTTCAAAGCAGCTTTACATTAGTAGAAGCAAAGAAAAGCACAGAAAATCAACAGATAGCACAACATAATACACGAAAGCAAAGCAGGTAAATTTGCTGCGGCTATGAATCAACATTATAAGCAAGCGTATTACTAATGTAACGTATAGGAGAGGGTGCTAAGTTAAGCCCAAGAAGGCTGCCTCCCCGGGTTGAAAAACCCCCTAGGAGAAAAAACCCCAGACTTTTTAGCCGGGGAAGTAAAAAAGTCCTAGGAGGGAAAAACCCTTGGGAGATATATATATTTATGTATACATTTAAACGAATAAGGAGATTAAGCGGAGATTAAGCGGGTTCTGCCGGTGGTCGTTGGTCGTTGGTCAGGCATCAACTGGGCATCACGTTGAAGGACAGCCAGTGGATCAGAGGTGTGCCGACTTTCACATTTACCGGACGAGTACCAGACACGGAGAGAGACACAAAATCCTATTAGCGTAGGGGCCATATATATACACATGTACATATACACACACACACACACACACACATATATATACACATGTACACAAACACGCACACACACACACACACACACACACACACGCACACACACACACACACACACACACACACACACACACGCACACACACACACACACACACACACACACACATACATATACTGCACATATGGAAATGAGTAAGGAGAGATTAAACGGGTTCTGCCGGTGGTCGTTGGTCAGGCATCAGCTGGGCATCACGTTGAAGGAAGGCTAGTGAATCAGGGATGGTCCGACCTTCACATTCACCGGAACTGGGTCTGTTTGTCTCAGTGTCCTCGGATCGAGGACGAGACAGGGAGAGAGAAACAAAATCCTATTAGCGTAGGGGCAGTTTGCATGTAATGCAGGTGTCACACAGTGATGTGGTTTAAATCAGCTTGGTTCCAAAGAGGTTAACTATTGCTGCTTAAGTGTATTACCTATAGTTGAGGATTTTAGCAAATTTGGTGGCCCAGCGCAAGTCTATTTATGGGGCCTCTCAACTGATCTTTAGAACGGAAAAGGAAACTCGTTTGACTAATGCCTGGCTCACACTACAGGATTTTTTAATGAAATTTGGTTGCAGCACACACATAAGGAGAATCTTGTCAGATATTCTTCTCTCAAATCTTAAACATGCTCACACTACAGGAATT